>CAJNSZ010000018.1:1347471-1454205 GCA_905329745.1 Rotaria sp. Silwood2 | reverse complement strand
AAAGTTTATTGTAGCAAAAAGTATTTATGTTTCACGAAAAGAAGACTTCAACTCAAAAGTAATCGATTTTGAAGAGAAACGCTCAGCATGAGTCTAGATTGTTCTTTATAATGAGATGCTATTATTGTGGGGATGTCGAAAGTGTAAGGTTTTACCCGGTATTTAATATATGCATATTTCAAAGTGTTAGTATGGTGGAAAATAAAAGAATAGAAAGGCATTTCTATTGACGAAAACAATCAGTTTTTTGTTTCAAAACATTTTATAAGAATCCAAAAGATAAAATGTCCCTCCTATTAAGACATGCAAGAGAATACGTATGCAACGATTACGAAACCTGCAGCAGAAAAGGATGGTTCAGTATCAACTGAGCTAGCTAGGGTTCAAAATGAATGGAAAAATATAATGAAAAGTATCGAGGAGCGGTTCATATTTGATAAGATCCAGCAACTATTTCCCAAGCATAACGCTGAATCTTTTCGACTGAAATATCATAGGTTTTGATTAGAAAAACTATAGTTTGATTAAAAATAAATCGTATTATTTTTGCTAACGCGATGTTTAGATGTTTTTCATATAAATCATTATCTGTCCTGGTGGAATTATGCAGTAATAGAAGTATTTCTCACTAATGAAACTCTTTTGACATGTGATCCATTTTGTCGATTAGAAAAAGCTTTAATATTTACCCGAACCAAGTAGATGTCTCAATGCTAATTCATAACCTGAATTTTATTTTTATTCAAACTATATTTTTTCTCTATGATGAATGTTTTTCTTTGATTTTTCAGAAGACTTTGTCGTGTAAGAAATCTATATCAGAATACATTAAAACTTGCGTGATCGACTAGTATAAAGAAAGTTACGTAGACCTGATTATCATTAATGCTCGAATATAATATGCATGGGGATTATTTACTACTTCAAACGATCTGCATACAGTAAAAACAATAGGGCTGATTGTACAAACGATCATTTTCTAGAGCGTCGTCTAACAGTTTTGCATATGAAAGAAACAAAATTTTGCGAAAAAACCAGTTTCACCACTTTTAATAACCCTTCCTTTCTTCTGATGACATATTCACCATTGCAGTGAATTTTGTTTCCTTTTTTTTCAATATTTATACTTAAATACTTATATAATTTGTCATATTAAACTGTCATCATTGGAAATTAATTAATCCCAATCTTTTTTCCATAAATGATGCAATTTAAAAGATTAGAATTTTATATTAAAAGCAAATTAGACAGGCCAGGCGGCCTGCCACTTTAAGTGGCCTGCCTGACCTGCCTGTCACAGGCCAGACCTAAATATCGTGGCCTGTGCCTGTCACAGGCAGGCAGGCCATATGGCCCGCTTGGCGCTCTGATACACACATATCACGTGACCAGGTGTGGGTGCGGAGAACGGAATTTGGGGGAGACGACGAAAAATGAATAATTGAATAGTTGAAGTAGATTTTCAATAATTGAATTTAACTTTCAGGTTTGACACTACTGTGAGGTCTATGACCACTCATGTTTTAAGCATCTTTGGAATTTGTTCAAATATTAGGTGATTACAGATCTTTCTCGCATCACAATAATCTTTATTTTCTTCACACGTAATACTACTTTCTCAAATATTATCTACTTGTGGATGAAGATGATGAAGAAAGAGAAAGTGAAGCGTTGATAACGCAGCGATGAAGAATTAACTGCAGAAAATGAAAACATAGAAGATAGTGGTGATAATAGCGAGTGAAATGCTAATGTAACAAAAACAAAATTAGCCGAAACAATTAAAAAAAGTCGTTCATTAAATCGTATTATAAATCTTTCATAAACTTTAACCATGTTTGTCAATAATCATAAAAAGACCATTCAATCTATTTCAACAACTAGCTAGTGGTCGCATAACTAGGTGGGAAGGTCATCTACATCTTCTTGAAATCTTTCTTGGAATACAAACCAATTTTATTTTATTTATTCGAAAATGAATCAAAATTATCATTAACATGAAAACAAAAGGAAAAACAATAAAAATCATTAGAATTATCCAGTGATAAATAGACAATTATACCTAATTTGATGCTCTGATTGGAATTGTTTTATTATGCTGTTGATTTTCTTAGCGGATAAAATTATTCAATTATAGCCTTGACTGTTTTTGCCTTACGTAATATAAAAGAATTTCTGTCAACAGAAGGCGATTACCATTCAATTATTTACAATCTACGAACAAAATTTCTTCTCGATTCGTTGAATTATTATTTTAATAAAGCTGATAACCAATATCGTCTTTTATTAGTAGATAGCTTTGTCTGAAAACTTGAACACATTGAAAAACATGTTAAACACTTCAATAATGATTTGAGAGAATAAAACTCTTTTTTGATAACAATAATAAATTAACGTATCAGAAAAGTAATACAAGTATAAAATGATCTCGAAATTAATCAGCAAGAAAATAAAACCAAATAAAAGATACTGACAGAAGTATTCTGAGTGATTAGCAGATAGGACCCGATGATTATATTATCTTTTAATATTAATACTCTTTAAAATTAGATCATCACTCAAGAGGTAATAGTTTGCGACGGCCTTATGAAATCTAAATATTTTTTCTTACACAAATACTAGAGTGTGACTTTTCAGAGAAAACATGGTAAATTTCGTAGAATAAGTAAAAGTTATACTAAAAAAATGCAGTCTGTGAAGTTGAATATCAAACCATCAAGATCTCATATCAAAATCGAAAAGTTCAGATTTTTTGAATTAATAAGTGTTGTATTTTGCTGAGCTTATGATAGTTGTGCAGTACATTCTATCATTTTATTCGATAAAAAGAACTTATTAGACCTCTTACGATACACAGAACATATTTTTGTCCAATTCTACTCCTCTTGTGAAGCAGTCTAGTACTATTTTATCGTTTAGAGACTTCTTAGCATGCGAAAGTTCTAATTAGATGATAAAAATGCCTCTCCAACATATTTTACTAAAACAATTGTGCTCGAAAAAAGAAAGATAAACGATACAAGATGAACATTGCTCTTCATCATTCAATCTGTTTGATGTGCAAGTTCTTTTAAGAAGCTTGATCTTGTAAAGTTGAAAATACGCTGTGCGCAACTAAATTAAAACCTATATTTGAAATATACGACATACTGTGTTCGTTTTTTTTTGTTTAGTTGTACGACTATTTCGATCCTTTAGAGTTTTCAATATGAATATTAAGTGAAAAAACGAAAATTGAACGATAATTGTAACGAAAGAGTTAGGAGCAAAATCAATCGTTCTGCGTTCATAAGATACGAATTAGTCTATGATAATAAATTTACAGTAGAAAAAAAAATACTGGAATGAGTATAGTCGACTAGATTAGTGCTATATCGTGATAGCTAATAAATTTAAACATATCTAACGAGATCTTATACTTCAAAAAGTGTCATTACAAGCTTTATACAGTAGTTTTTACCGTTATCATTTTATTTACCTCTACGTCTTTCCTATTGATCATGGTTTATATGTTTAGGCATATGTAGTCAAGTGTGCCATATCCGAAAGTGAATTCAGATTTCTTCGTTTAGAATGTGACGTACGAGAAAATGTTTGATTATTCAAATACAGATTTCTTGGGTTGGTGTGACGAATGTGGGATGATTCGAGAAAATATTCACCCACACTCACATTCACACACGTCCGCGTAAAGTTAATTGAAATAAATTTTATGAAATGTTGTATTAATTTTAGCACCTATTTTCTGTTCTTTTGTTCTTGGTTCATACTCAAATTTTAGTAATTGAAGATGATTTTCTGTTGTAAATTTATACGGCTGTTGTGATACTTTTGTTTGGTTATTATTATTATTACTTAGACTTACAAATTTTTATTATTATTCTTTAATAATGATGATTGATGTTGTTGGAATGATCCTGATCATGTGGGTTGTGTTCGATTTAAATTGTTATTATTCATACTTCATTTAATGAATTTGGACTTATTATTGTTCTTATTGCAAATCTCTCTTCTTTATCTTTCATTTTCTTTTTAACTTGGTGATGCATAACTTGCTGATATTTCATATTGTCATTACCATCGAATCTATTAGAGAGTGATTGTTTTTGAAATTGTCTATGATTTGCATTCTGATATTTTCATGATATTGACCTTTCAATTCTTTCTTGAAGATTCTGACACTGCTGGATATACTCTTATAAATCAGTTCCATCACTTAATCTATCCCTTTGCGCAGCATGCATCTTATTATAATTGTCATACGTTATTTTTAATACTTAATATCAATTTTAATTTGAAATAACTAAGCACATTCTGGTCATGTTTGAATACACGTGCACACATGCGTTTAGTACACGCCCAACATCGAAAGGAGGAACGAGAACACGTCCTGTCTGTACAATGCGAAAGGAAGGTATGTGAGAATTCAAGAATAATGAATCGTTACAGTTGTGAAGCTGATTTTTTTTGAGTGTGCTCGTTACAATGAATTTAGACGATCATCTTCATTCTAACTGATCCAGGAATATCTCGACAAACACATCTTCTTGTTCGTAGCAAATACAGATAGTAAGAATGTCAAAGATAATCAAGGTGGATGGATCTTTTTGTCAGTCTAGCAGCTAATAGCAAGTGCAAGCAAATATCAGCATATGGCAAAAGAAAGTTTTGATTTTATATAAAGGATACCATAGAAAATATGAGTAAGATTACTACATACATTGATGTATATATGAATGTAACATCTAAGGGAAAATAGGCTGTATGCAATAGATTGCATGAGTTCATATCAACTACCATAGGGTCAATACTCATACTTTTGTCCTATTTGTAAGTCATATGATGGGATCCTACTTCACAAAATGATACTATCGTACTGTTTTTATTCAAATTAATTTGCTGCAATATTAAGATGGGCCGACAGATACTTAATCTTCTTAAGTCTTCAATCAATATAGAAAATGTGAATCTACTTTTTGTTTTGCATCTATTTTTTTATTACTTTTATCGAGTAATTTTATTGTTAAGGTTATCATGGATGCTGGATTACTTTTTGTACTGATTTTCTTTTGTTGGTTAGAAAATCCGACAACAGCAATTTCTTTACAGATCGATACAAGCATTTCTCAAAGAACTACCGCATCTTTAGGATTGGTTGGCGATGCTGCAGATGTTAATACTACTACTGTTGCAGGTACTGTTCTAATCGGTGGTGGTGAGGATGTCGACCAAGCTTTTCAATGGATGATCAAAAAGGCAGGTGGTGGCGATTTTGTTGTACTTCGAGCTTCTGGTACTGACGCATACAACAGCTATATTTATGAATTAGGTCCTATAAATTCTGTTGAAACATTACTTATTGACTCTCGTACTTTGGCTAATGATCCTCAAGTTGAAAAAACAATTTTAAATGCTGAAGCTATATTCATTGCTGGTGGTGATCAAGCAAACTATGTTAACTTTTGGAAGGATACCAAAGTACATCATGCACTTGATTATTTGCGTAATGTCAAACAAATACCAGTTGGTGGTACTTCAGCTGGTTGTGCTATTCTAGGTGGTACTTATTTCGGGGCTCTCCAAGGAACAGTTACTTCTCCCGAAGCTCTTAATAATCCTTACATTAGTCTTGTTACTCTTGGTCATAAAGATTTTCTTAATCAACCTTATCTTTCTGATGTTGTTACCGATTCTCATTTTGATAATCGTGATCGTCATGGCCGTCTTATAACGTTTCTTGCTCGTATGAGTCATGATCATGGAATATTAGCTCGTGGCATCGGACTTGATGAGTCAACTGCTGTCTGTATTGAACCAAATGGTATCGGAAAAATATATGGTTCTGGTAGTGCTTATTTTCTCACTCAAAATGGAATCGATGGCACACCTGAAAGATGTGAGGATGGCTTCCCACTTGATTGGTATCGAAATGAAAAAGCTGTAATAGTATACAAAATTCAAGCGACCATCGATGGTGCACACATTTTTGATGTTAGTACATGGGCATATGGTACTGGTGGCAATCATCTATATTACTATGTACGTGATGGTGTACTCTATAAAACTGCTTATTGAGTGAATAATGGTAGAATATATATGATCTTTTAGTTCATTTTAAGCATTTTGGAATAGCTTGTAATGTGTATAATGCTGTGAGACTAAAACACTGATTTAAAATATAACTAACAATAATCGAAAAAGGGTGTTGGTGCGGTCAGATGTTGATGAGAGAGAAGACATACGCTGTAATCTCACATTTCACTCATGCAGGCCAATACTCATTCACATAGCCTTTCAGGAGTGCTATGGATGAAACAATTATTGAAATAGAGTATTATTGTCTTCGAAAGAGTATGGATCTATTGATCGATCAGGCTCACTCTCGTTTATGACGGTAGTTTTAGTTATGCTAGTGACTATTTGAAGAAGAACGACTCAACAGAAACTTTGCTGGAGACCTTCCATAAGTCAAATGTAATTTGGCCAAGAAACATGGTGTAAAGCTTAGAGACATCTCATTTTGTAGAGAATCGTTCATTCTATTATTGTCTCTGGTGAAAGCACATTTTATATCCAATTTGTTGGTGCTGCAAAACTAGAGTTTTTTTTCTAGAAATACCTTCGTAGCTATTCTGTATTTTTCGATCTCTAACATCTATCTAACTTTTCTGAAACTTTCAAATAGTATTGATACTAGTAATAATAGCTGTGATCGTCATAATATATATTACACAATACGTTCTTAATAAGTATCTTCTCTGTTGGTAGTACAACATTTTATTTAAAGAAAATAACCTTTTATTAATTAATAGCTTATGTAGCTCACTACAAGGTATTTCTCAAAACTTTTTTTTTTTTTTTTTTTTTTTTTTTTTATTTGCAAAAGCTGGTGACCTTTGTTGGTCCTATCAGTACAAAAATCTTTAAGAAATTACAGAGAAAAAGCGTTATTTTAACATAGTGGAACTGTAGAATAAATAACATGCACACAATTTTTACTACATTACAAAAAATTACAGTTCTAACATCACTTCTTAACTATTTAATTTTGTCCACACATANTTTAGAGCCAAAAAACACAGTGAATATACTTTTTCACTTTTTGAAGTACACATAACACTCGGATTTAAATCCGAGGTTTTCGCATTTATTTTTTAATAAATGCCGTCGTCCAGAAAAACTGATTTTCGAATTTCGATTTGAAACATTACATAGAGAGGGGCCTTCATGAGATAGTTTTTTTCTGTAAATGCGAATCATTTTCAGACTAGTATTTATAGCTCATTTGGATCGACATAATGCGCATAGTTTCGACTTAAACGCGATTGATCAGCTCGAGAACTTCACTCGTTAGACTAAAAAGTTGTTAGCATAATTTCTGTAGGAACTATGATGTAGTTACTCTTGATGATCATATGGAGATTGCTTTATTCTTAATGTGAATATGACTTACGCAGAGTTCTAGGTGACATGCAGATCATACGAATACCGAATGTAAAATAAAGCCATGGAATAGAACCAAATAATGCTAGAATAAGTATTTTGCCCGGATGAATATTATATGCAGTATATCCTTGTTTTGTTAATTGAAGAGCCTATCGAATAAAAATTTTAGAAAATTTTCTCATTCATTCATAAATCTTTTACTTCTCGTTGAATATTTTTTTTCTCTTCAAGTACAGTTGCTGTTTTTCCTTTCATAGCTTGCATATTAAGTTCTTTTATGCGTGGTTCTAATTCATTTGTAACAGTACGTCGAACAATTTGAAGACGTTCAATAAAACGTTGTTGTGTTATTGTTATTGATGCACCAACAACAACACGAAAAGTAATTGTTGCTAAAGCTATTGTTACCCACCATGGTAAAGCTAAACTATCATGTATTTGTAGAAGACTATTAGCAACAAATTCAGATGGTGCTTGAACAAATGTTTCATATGCAATTGTTGTTGATGGTTTTTTTTCAAAATTAAGTGAATGTTCTTGAAGAATAGTTGATAAATCAACTGATGATGAAGAATTATAACGTGTTACTAATAAAGATGCAATTCGATTCGAAGGAAAATGTGAATAAGATAAAATAAAACGACGACAAGATAACATTTTTTTTAACAATTAATCTAAAATAATTTATAATTTGTTTTATTTTTTACTTTTCATTAAATTTTCAATATTAAATCAATAGACGAAAATTCAAAATTTCAATGTCAGATAGAGAATTTCGAAAACAAAAATCAATCTTTGATTTTTATAAGCTATCAATAGATATTTTATGTATCTAAGTCAAATATATGACGAAGATGTTCTTAGTACGAAATATAATTTAATCGAAATTGAGTCAAATGAATATTTCTTTTTACTATAAAATTTCAGAGTAATCGAACATATATATTGATTAATTTCAAATTCAATAATTAGAAATGTTCAAAGTTTAATACTAACTCTTATTATATTAATCATTCTATATCAAGTGCAAAATCTAAGTATGCATTTTTAATTATATACTTTAATAAGATAATCAGAATATTTGAGTTTAGAATTTGAAGTTCTCTGAAAGGAATGAAAAAAAAATTTAAAATATCATGAAAGAATGATTATAAATATATTTCTCTCTATGTGAGCCGTTGAAGAAATCATTTTCAAAATATAAAAAGGAAATCCTCTTATTCAAATATCTATATTAATCTCGAAGTTTATAAGTAGCTTTCCTTTTACTTAGATTAACAGATTACAGAATCAAAGCGGATATAAAACAAATTAAAAGATGCTATTTTTCCAACAGGAAAAAAAACAATAAACAGTTTCGATTAACATGTACGTCGTACTAATGTCATCATTAGCATATTAATTGACAACAACTGCAAAAAGATCTGAAGTAGATCTTCAAATGAATTGGACGATTTTGAATAAAAATTTATATTTGTAGCTAAATAATATTAATTCATCCCATTTAGGTATGTACCGAATCCAAACTTTTGGATTCGCTCTTGACTGCAGTCATTTTCACATAATTAATAATAGGATGCTAATAGAAAAGATCTCAGAATTGTCTATGATAGATCTACATTCAGTCAAATAAATAATTCAAAAACTAAACGGCTATAAACAACCTAAAAGAAACTCAACCTTATTCAAAAAATGCTCGAATTCGAATACTCAGGTGTTTCCATAGTTGCGCTCATATAGATTAAGAAATACTTGAACAATTACGTAAATACTCAATACTGTTAGGACAGATTAAATATTTACCAAGTACCGAACCAGAGTTCAAGTTCTGTACATGCCTATCCATAATCATTCAATATTAAGGTAGAAGTGTTAGCTTTTAGATTCTTTTAACCTTATGTTAGTACAAAAAAATTGTGTGACCATGATGAATCATATGAAAAACAAATTAATATTTATGAGTAGCTTAAGCCAGTATGAAAAACGAGACTTTGGATCAAGATCTTGAATTATATGAAATCTACCCGAATTAATAAGCAATTTCATCGCCCAATTCATTGTAGTCTCTGACTATATCTGAAGCCAACTCAAAGATAGAACCAGCACCAGTTGGTCGTCAACCTATCTTATTGACTTTTCTGCTTATATCATATCAACTTATTCAAAACTTCTATTAATCTTGAGATTCATTCGTAGAATTTATGTAAGCTTTTCCAAAGTCACTTTTTGGAAAATCCAGCGGATTTTAACATCTAAAAGCTTGGTTTTCCGTCACTTAGTTGCTAATAACTCCTATTTGAATATCAAAAAAAATTTGTTTAAAAAGTCTTAATTTTCTAGGTAAACATTAACACAAAAAAAAATATATCCCGCTATAGAAAGCCACCTTCGGAAGAGCAATATGAATTTCGATGATAAGAGACTATGACTTTTTATTGTGGAGAGAGTCTAATAAAATTCTTCTTTTGGCAATTGATCATATCAAATAATATTATCTATCTCAAAGTGTTTTTATAATTAATCTATTAAAAACCTTATTGCCTGTAATGTTGCAAAGATGAACACGATACCCATAGTAGTTTTCAAAAATCCAAACCGTTTCTATCTCTGATCTCAAAAACTATCGTTCTCGAAGCATAGATTTTAAAAATTTTTGAAGTTTAATTGATCAGGAACGTTCGATTTTATGAATTGTTTTTTCCTAATCAATTCAACCTCATTGAAATTCATGATCAATAATTATAGTGGATGTTTGTTTCTTTCAAACATTGAAAATGAAGAAAAGAAAAACAGAAGTTAACATTTTTTGTTTATATTATTATTTAATTAGAAAAAAAAAAACAAATATTTATGTTTATAATTTTAATGCTGTTAAACTAAATCCATCTCCAATATATTGACTAATATAATCAATTAAATCATGTTTTTTTTGTGTAAAACGAAATGATTCAAGTTCATAAATAGTACATATATTATAAATAATTGCTTCATGAATATTTTCTTGTTTATCTCGTATTAATTTTTCATATAAATCTAATGATTCTTTCATTTTTGACATATAGAGTAAAATAACACAATGATTATTTATTTCAATAGGATTTTTTAATGTTATTATTAATTTATTTGTTAATAAATCATTACGAAATAATGAAAAAAGTTCTTTTGTTAATAAAAATTCTTTTGGTAAATTTTCTTGTGATGGTAATAAATTTAAAGCACGATCAAATGCACGTTGTGCATTATAATCATCACCTGTTTGAAGTAATATACGTACAATTAATAAATAAAGTTCAATTTGTTGTTCTAAATTTTCATTTTTAATTATTTGATTTTCAATAATTGATATTATTAAATCAATACGTTTCATTAATATATAACAATTTGCTATTGAATATAATATACGTAAACGTCTTTTATGCCATAATTGTGTTTGATCTTTAGGTAAAATACTTAATATTGTATTTGTTATCATTAATAAACGAAATAAACGATCTAAACCATCATGAAAATGATTTGAATCCATATAAATAGGTAATTCAGCATGAAGTAAACGTAAACTAAATGGTAATTTATTATATGAATTTAAATTTCCAAATGTTTCAAATTCATTTTCAATTGTTTGAAATAAACGTAATTTAATTAAACAAGCAAAACGTATAAACCATATATGATAATCATTTGGATATTTTAATAAATAATTTGTTGTCCAATCAACAGCACTACGCCAACATTGTCGTTGAAGAAAATTATTTAATGATTCAATTGTTTGATGATCACCACGTAATGGATCAAAGCTATTTTCATTATCTGATGATTTTTTTGTTATTATTTGTTGTATTGGATTACCTAAATATTTATCAGGAATAATATGTGGCGTTTGAGTAGATGTAACATTTTCGATTAACCATAAATCAGATATATCGATTTCATTTAAACGTGCACGAATTGTTGATGCCCAATGTGGATCATATGCAAACCAAATACTTTGTGAAGACATTCAATATTTATCTAGAATAATTAAAATTTTATTATGATTTAATATGAGTATGAGAGAAAACCTATGATAATGTATTAAATTTCAAGAAATTCTTTTTTCTGCATGACTAGAAAAATTGAGTACAGAAGAATAATAAAAGATATATGAGGATAGCAGTCATCAAAATTACAATTTACTAATTATGAATAAAACAGTTTTATGCCATGTATCGATTATCACTCACACTTTTATTATCTCTTGCAGACATAACATTATTTCTCTAATAATCTATGCTTCCATTGATACTGAGATTTAAGTCTTCTCTATTTCTCTTTTTCAAAATTCATCTATTGTGAGATAAAAAGACCGATTTTATATATACAAAAGAATCCAATTCTTGTTAATATTACAAGGATATCTAATAGACAATTCGTTGTACATAGTCTCGTTTTGTTTAATCATATGAATTTTAATGTATAATTATCATTTCATTCAAATAGAAATATTTTCAATCAAAATCTAAAACAAAATCTTTCAACTTAGTCGTGAAGTTCACTTCGTTAGTTATCAAGAAAATCCTATGAGTCATCTAAATATGTCATTGATTGGTTGAATTTTTACTATAACCATTCAAAATTACTATTTGTTCTCTTTAAATCAAAAAGTTATTTATTATAATTTATAAACAAATTTATATGATTATCAACGAGATTTATTTTTGCTAAATGAATTATATCGTATTGTAGCGTCATCTGTTTAGTATTGAGAATAACAATTATTAGATAAACTCATTGTAAATCAAATCGGAAATAAATCAAAGGCATCAGAGTAAATAGATTATAATCTGCAACGTCAAAAATCGTTGTATTATCTTATTACTCTTTGTGATTCATATACAATTGTTGAATAACGAAGTTCTCTTTGATGATCTATCACTATCTATTTTATATAGATATGATTAAAAAAAGGAATTAGCATGTATTATTGTTCATTGGGAGATTCAATATTAAAACAAATCTTTTAAAGTTTTGTGTCTGAAACAGATAAACTTATTCGAAGAATAAAGGTTCTTGTATATAAATGTAACGTAACAAAAATGTTAAGGAATAACTGATGTATACATTGATACAAAATATTGATCGACATAAGAGAAAAAACTTAATAATAATTTCTGTCATTGTTTAATACTTAACAGACAACAGATTTATTATCTGTCAGATTAAGAACTATATAAGAAAAAACACAGAACAGAACGGAGGTAAAGAGCTTAATATTAATCCAAGGAAACAACACAGTTTAACATAAATATGAATGCAAGATCATTTTTGAAAAATGTTTATTGTTGATCTAAAGAGCTATCCTAAACATAATAATGTCACATGTGTCGGAAAAAATATGACACAGCGCATGACACTTTAAATTGCGACAGATGGAGCTCGGTGTGACATATATTTTCAAGCAAACTTGAGATTGATTATATTGCGACACATTTTGAAAATGTCATTTCAATCGAGTCGTCTGCATGTCTATCATTTGTTTTGATTCAATCGGAAGAGAATAATTATTAGTTTTTCATTTAATGGAAAAATAAGTAATATTGCCTTTCAGAATCAAAACGGAAGCATGTTTGTCGACCGATCTCTTCGTATATATTCTCAAACAATAATTTATTGAGAAATTATCTTAAAAAAAATAAAAACATGCGAAAATATGTTTTTTTTTGACATATTCAAACAAGTTGATTATGTGTGACTATATGAACAAAAAAAAAACACAAGATTGAATCAACACTGAGAAGTTAAACTAAAGATATATCTATAGCCTAACACATTCTATAAAACATGATCTAAAAGGAGTGTTAAAATGTAAGGGTAAAAATTTGAACTCTGAGTAGATCGTAATAGATGTTATTGATATACGATCACAGACTGTATATCAGTAAGGTCTCGTTTGAATATATGAAATATTTTCTTATTGCATTTCTGAAGGATTAAGTAAAAGAATGGTGAAGAAATGTAGCGAAAAACAGATAGAATAAAAGAATGTCTCTGTAATTAGTACCAGCAGCTACATCGTGTTTTACATTTTAATTTCACAGAAATTGTGCTAACAGCTATTATTTTAATGTGTGGACTTTTATTTGAATCAATATTATTCATTTATTACTGCTATAATTGTTCTTTCTTTATGAATAAATTGTCATTTAAAATTTTCTAGGAGAAAAATATTTATTACTAGTAGATTTTTATATGATATTTTCGAGGTAAAATGTTTTTTAACAATATCGTTTTTCTTTTTTTTCCACATCATTGAATGTCTAATAATAGTCATGCGATACTTAATGAATAATTAGTATTATCATTCTTGTGAATTCTTCAATAATACTAATGTGCTTTGATACTCAAAATAAAGTTGTTCTGTGTATTTTATTTTGTCCTAAACAAAAAAAAAAATAAGCCGAAAATCCGAAAAGGTCAAAGTTCTCCAGGCACTTCTTTTTGATGCTTGTTTCTATCGTTCTCTTTCTTTTTCTTTTTCTAAAGAACGTTTTATGAAATCGAAAAGACAAATGTATTTCTTTTGTTAATAAGAGCAGCAATATAACAGTTAAAGACCCATGTCTATTACATGCAGACACTATCGTTAGATAAGAAAAAATAGCTCGAGTTTATTTCAAGTACGATCAAACAAAATAACATATTTCAATAATTCAAAAATTTCCCAACAATAAAGAAAAGTGAGATATGAAATAACCTATGACAAACGAATGCAAAATGTATATCTTATTTTAATTTTTTTTTTTTGTGCGTCAGACATCTGCCTTTTTCCTGTTATCATCTTTTTCAAAACATCATAAAGCAAAACAAGTTCGTTTTCTTCTTTATTCTTTTTTAGTATCATTGAAAATATGTATTATTATTGGAATATACCAGTTACGTCTAAGTAATACAGATATATGTTTTTCTTATACCAGCAGCATATTGTTTCAATACGAATGCAATGAGACCTATTATAATATTTTTTGTTTGCGTATTTTTTAGAAAAAAAAAAAAAAAAAGAAAATTTATTGACAGTGTGCACTAGAGAATTCTAATCATTTCTCATAGATTATTTGATTTGCTAACGTTATTTTACTGATTGTTTTTTGTATTTTTCATATTTTAAATCAAATCCTATTTACATGTTTTGAAACAACGGAACATTTTAACCTTTGCCATTTTGTTGAGATAATATAGTGTGTTGCCATTATTTGCATAGATAGAATAAATATTGATTTTCTCCATCAAACAATAAACACCACTTTGATTAAGGTCATATAGTTATGGAATGTACTCGGAAAAATCTTGATGAAAGTAAATATATGCAAGATAAACGAAAGATATCTGTGTAAACTACAAAGATCACTTTTTCTCCTCATGATCAGATATTTTCTATTTTGATCACGCGTTATGCAAAGATCGAAAGGGAAAAAACCATTGTAGATCACGATGAATTAATAGCAGGAAAAGCTCCAAAATATGTCCTAAGAAAAAAATAAATTGCCAACGTCTACCAAATAGAAATATCTGTTATCGATTTTTTTTATTAAATTGAATCATTAATAGTGTTATGAAGAAAAATAGCACTTTGTCGGCTCGAAGATCAAATAAAAACGTAAGAGAGGATTGGCATCATATGGATATTTCTCACACCTCTTTTTTTTTTATTCCTCTAAACGTTATCTACTGAATCATATGTCATGTTTTTTATTTATTTATACGCATTACTTGAATAAAAAATAATAAAAAATATGCATTAATTAAAACACTTGCTTAATTTTTTTCTGTCTAAAAAATATATTGATCACGCGGCGGACTCATGCTTGTGTTGGCGAACTTCACACGAAGAGCATTAAAGAAAGAAACAAAACGATAGAGAACCATACGTTGTCGACGTGATCAATATGAGGCGCTTTTTTCTTTTCTTTTTTTTTTTTCTCTCTCTCTCTCGCTGTTTTTTCTATCCGTCTCCTCCTTCCTTCGGAGCATAAATATTGAGTACGAAGTCAAAATTGTAAATCTAACGTTAGTGTCTACAATTGCGCTCGCAACATATACAGATAAACGAATCTCTAAAAGAGAAAATTTACACCAGTATAAGCATATATATTTTATAACGGTAAGCGGAAAAATAATAATAAGGATTTAAACATATATTTTATCTTTATTCGTTATATTGAATTCATTCTATATAAATAAATCAAAACTAAAACAAAGAAAAAAAAAAAATGAAACTTAAAACTATCATTAAGGCCATTCTTTTCTTTTAGCATTTATACTTCTATCTTCATGAAATAATAATGTTACAAGAATAGTTGATCGAAACTTTCGATGACACGAAGCTAAATATAGTAAAAGTTTTTATAGAAAAAAGAAATACCCATACAGTCAACGCATGCTATTACCACTTCAGCATATGTATTGCAATTTTTATCATTAATTGTTTTTGTTATTGCTGTCAACGAGTACTCTAAAAGACTATGTATGTCACCAATGAGAAAAGAGTATAAAGGATAAATTTAAATATCATAGTTACCATCTATTCTTTTCTTGAATATAATAAGCAAAAAAATTCTATTCAAGCATTTAAATAATCATTATTTTCTTTTATTTTTATCTTTTAGTATATAGAATTTCTTAGTTATAATGTCAACAGTCGATTCATTCGATATATATTATCCAATATCATGGATTAAAACAACGACAGATCTCGTTCTCAATTTATTTAGTAGTCCTCAAAAAACGAAACGTTCATTACCTGAAGAAGCCGAATGTGGCTCTGTCGATGGCATTAGATGTTGGCTTCGCGAAGGTATATTTACATAATAGTTTTTTAATTGTTTGCAAAAAAAAATTAAAAACATTTTTTTTATTGATTTATGTATATTTAGGCGCAGATATTAATGCACCCGATGCATATGGTTATACACCACTGATGAATGCTGCTATGCTTGGTCGACTTGACGTTGTTAAAGCATTAATTGAATATGGAGCCGATATACAGAGAAAAGGTCAATTTGGTTATACAGCTTTGCATGCTGCCGCTCAAAGTGGACATTTAGAAGTTGTACAAGCCCTTGTCAAATATGGAGCAAGCGTGAATTGTAAAAATGATGATGGTGATATTCCACTTATTCTTGGTATGTAGAACAAGAAATAAAGAGAACTAAATGACATTGTTTTTTCTATATTAATTCTTTATTTCTTTTTTACAGCTGTTCGTGGAACACATGCAGAAATAATTGATTATTTGCTTAAAGCTGGTTCTGATATACATCAAAATGGTTGGCTTGGACAATCAGCAGTTCATACAGCTAGTAAGTTGAAAAAAAAATCGTATTTCTAATATATTCAAATTCTTATAAATCAATATTTATTATAGTTGCTAATGGAGATCAAGCAACAGCTGATACATTATTAAATCGTGAAATGATGATTGGATGTTCATGTTCCGAATCACATCGTCATGCACGTGAACATCTTCGACAAGCATCATCATGTTCAGTTGAAGATTAGAACCGTATTTGAATTTCTTTTTTTATGTTTAAAATCCGGTGTGTTCTTAAAATTTTTATTCCCTCACTCTATCGAATTCTTGCTATTTATGAAAAAAAAAATACTTCATCTCCGGTGTCTTCTTGTTGTTTTGTCTCTTATCAATGAACAGTGGTCTTATTTAGTCTTCACTATAGGTGTATATACATAAAAGTGGAAAGTTATTTTCTGTTTGTTACGAGTTTTTGTATGTGTTTTTTTTTGTATATAAGTGTTTTGTGTGTATGCGTATACGTGTTCCTCATTGAACAAGGATCTAATCATGTTGGATGATTGTATTTATTAATCGATAAAACAAAAAAAAATGCGAAGCAAGAGAAAATAAGAGTGAAAAAACAAATCAACTAATTTTTTTATTAATATATATATATATATATAGAAACAAAATAAAATTTTGATGGTGTCAAATTTATCTGATAGATTAAAATCAATATATTGTGTCTCGATTGCGACAATCAATGACAAGAAAATTGTGTAATTTTATGTAATCATGTGTTTTATTATAAAAACGTCCTCAAACAGTCTAAATATATACAGAGAATGTTACTCTTCTTGCCATGTGTAATTTTTTCTTTTGTAAGCTCATGTGACAATATTCTTCATTTCCTTTGTATAAATCTAATAATTTATTTCGAAAAACAGAACGAAGAATCGATTGACAAGAACACATTACATTTTGACAGAAAAACAAAACAGGGAAAATATATTAAACAGAAAATAAATTTAATATATAAATATTTATTTCAGTTGTGTTTTCTTTGCACAAATTATATGCATGATTTCTTTTTCGTTTTCTCTTTTACTTGTTAAGCAATAATATTAGTCACAGATCATAAATGAGATATTAATACCAAGTAAAAACTCCAGCTGTTTGTCCTTGTTGATTAGCACGATTTTTAATTGCTATATATGATAATAAACCTCGAATAAAAAGAAAAAATCCAGCAAATAAAACAATAGCAAAAAGAAAATTTTGTGCTGGATCATAAACTGTTGCTCTATGTGTTACTGTTGATGACATATTATCATGTATAAATGATGTATTATTAAATTCATGATAACGCATCACAGTTATCCATTTAGCAACACTTAAACCAAAACCAGACATTGCACCAAAACGAGCAGCAATTGTTGGTATAAGACAAACAACAGCAAGAAAACCAAGCCAATTGAAAAAGAAAGCAATAATACTATTCAAACAAATTTCATAAACAATAAGAATTCAAAAAAAAAGAAGTTATAACTTACAATGCCATAAGAAATGTACAATCTGTGCCAATATCCATATTTGAACCAGATACAAACCAAGCAGTTACAGTTGGATGATTATTATGATGCAATGACTATGAAAATAAATATAAAGATTTGGTTTTTATTTCAATAGATATAATTATATTTTCTTACTTGTTCATTTCTAGTATTATTATTAATACCTAGATCAATAATTTCTACTGGTGTTATATGAGGATGATGTGGTATATGATCCATATTACGTATTTTACTTGGATCAACAAGACAATAAGGTGGTGGAGCTTCAACAATTGGAGATGCTCCAGCAACATGTGCAGTCTCATGAGTATTTTGAGATGAATTTATTTCATAGGCAGGTGGTGGTTCGTCTAAGAATAAAATTATTAATTTAATTAATATATTAAGTTTAATATAACAAATAACTATTGAATCAGATCTTTATATTAAATAAGATTAGTTGAGACATGTCAATCATATAAATTAAATTTATCTTTTTGGATTATTCAAATACGGATATTCTATATGTTCTTTTTTTGTTATTTCTTGAAAGAAAAAAAGAAGGATTGGGATAGAATTCTACTTATGAAATCGAATTATTTTTGTATATTTGAGATCGATTTCAACTGTCAGATTATGTTATAATAACGAATGTAAATTTATTTTTCTCAAAAACCTTTTTTGAAATTTTATCAGTTATATTGAGTATTACAAAATGTATGATGACAACTGAAAGAAAATTCGAAAGCTTGTTTGTTTTTTTTCAAACATTATACAAATCAGTAAACATTTTAACAGCAGAACAATAGAATAATATGCAGACTCATTCGGATGTCATATTGAATTTCGGCTCAATACGTTGAATTTGATAGATATTTAATAAAGTAGGTTAATAGTTTTCATCGGTCAAATATAATTACTGCTGACGTCATTGACTAGCTATGAATATTGCTTGTTTGTCTCCAGTACATCCGGACTATAATGAGGTTTATATGGATGTTATTCATTCATACTATTGAATTGAACCGTAATCTGATAAGAATATGGATGTAGTATGGAATTATTTCCTTGTGTTATAAGAAATTTTTCTGTTGACTAAATTATCTTTTAACAGACTCTTCTCAATTTTCTAATCAGACATATACTACAAAAATCAATCATATGGGTTATAATTTATAGAAAAATAAGTTCATTGATCAACACTTTCCAGTACTTTTTTTTATACAATGACGAAAAAACATTAATCTCAATTGTCTTTCTTTCTTTTTTTTTTGATTAAGAAGACTATATTAAAATAATTTCCTAAAACATCATTTTATTTATTTTACCTAATGGTGTTGACTGTGTTGTTGTTGATACTTCTGTTTGTTGATTTATCGTTACATGTGTTTGTTCAACTGATGGTATTGAATTATTTTCCGTATTATTATTATTATTATTCGTCATTATAAATGTATCGATAATCAAAAATAGAAGAAGAGATAAATAAAATAAATGATCTGAAAGTAAACAATCAATCGTTTTGGTCGATATTTAGAAAAATAGCATGAAGTAAAGCAACCAACAAAAAAAAAGCATGCTTTTCGTGTAAATAATATACGAACAATAAGAAATAAAGACAAACACAATCTGATTGCAAGACATAAGAGAAAAGAAAGAAAAAAAACAATAACAACAACAAAAACACAATACATTTATTCTTTTAGTTTTGGTTTTCTTTGTACAAAGACGGAAGAAAAAAAAAGACGAAAAAAAAAAACAAACAAACCTGAATTTAAACTCGAACAAACGCGAGACAACCACAACAATACAATTATGATGAAATCACTGTATTCACAAACGAATTATAAATGACATATTGATTTACTTATGGTTGGTTGTTGTACCATTACCATTATTTGAAACAAATGAATTCGAACTATAAGAACGATGTAAACTTATCATTGACGTTCGATTATTATTATTATTATTATTATTGCTATTATTTGAAGAAGTATTAACATTAGGAAAGGCGGTAAAAAAATGTATATCTTGCATTGATTCAGCTAGATCAGCAACATTAATACCTAAATTTGTTATTTCACAATCAATTTGTGATAATTCTCGACGTTGTTTTTCTAAAAGTAATGTAAATTGTCTTGTACGATCTTCATTATATGCACTTAATTCTTGTTCCATCTAAAGAAAAAATAAATAAAATATATACATGTTATTTTTTTTTCTTATTAGTCAATTTATTCATTATATATATATAAGAATACAAAGTCCATAATCTAAAATAATATAAAGAGTATTCGATAGAATATTATTTCTTTTTTTCGTTCTAAACTCTGGTTATTCGATAGTCTGTTATTATGATAAAATAAATCAAAGGAAATAAAGACTTAAATAGAAACATGTACATGGGCGGGCCGGCATAGGGACGAGAGGGGGCAATTGCCCCCCCCCCTAAAAATTTTTTTTTGGCTGGGACTTAAGAAGAACGCCATGAAAACAAGCGTTTTTAAGCGAAAAAGTGCTTATTGCCCCCCCAGAAAATTATGGCCCGGCCCGCCAATGAACATGTAAGATATTTAAGAAAGTTTAGAAACACAAAATTTATTCATAATTATTGAGATAAAATATTAATTTAATAGTTAATCAAGATCTGTTTATAACGGATGATTAGAAACTAATTAGACAAATATTTTCATTTGTTTTTCAGCCTTTGCAGACATTTTTATTTTGATAAAGGACATCGTATAAATTTAAGCAGATTTCTTTAGATAACAGCTATTCCTAAATGATTGTTCTGAAACTGTTAGTTCTTATATCATTTTCCAGAGAACAATTTTGCCTTTTAATTCTATGCAAAAGTTCTACAACAACTTCTACCATACATTTGGAAAGAACACAAAATTTTGATTGTAATCTAATATTTTCAAATTTCTGCAAGTTTCCTAAAAAGTATATTAATATAAAAGACGAAGTTATTATCACACGTGACATGGAGAATTAATTCAATATGAATTTCTTTTCATGGTTAATAATAATATGTAAATATTTTCTTAGATTGATTAATATTTTCAGAATTTGATGGACCAGAGTGATACAAGTAATTTTCATTACATGCTTTATCAAATGAAGACTTTTCATACATTAAGGTCGCTTTCACCTCAAAAGAGGTCATTTTCAATAAAAACAATGATATTTTTAGATAGATATATAAGGATGTCGGTTAAAATATTCAATTTTGAAAAGATACACTATAAGTTTCTGAAGTCGACTATGATAATATTCTCAATTGAATCTAGATCGAAATCGATGAAAAAAAATTTGAGCAACTCTATTTGCTATTAACTGTATATGTCACTATGATCGCAATTTCATACGTTCTGATTAATCTTAGCGATTAATATATGAGATAGCCATATTTCTTGTTGATGTCTAATACAAGATAGATAAAATACAGAAATAAAAGCTGATGTTTTCTTTTCTTACTTTCGACTTTTGTATCTCGAAGCAAATTCTTTTTTTAGCATACTCCATTATAGAAAACGGTGCTGTTTTTGAGGGATGTGATACTTCTTCGGATGAAAAAAGAAGTTTTTTTTTAAATAGAATATAGTTCTGTAGAAAATCTCCAATCATATTTCAAAAAGAAAGCAATAATTAATAAATCCCTACCACTCATCTGAAGCGGTAGGCAATACTCTTTCAAATAAAACAATCTCCAATTTTTTCTCTCAAAGTATATGGAAACAAACTTCGTCCGTATAAAAGGTTCACATTGAGTCTTAATCTTCAAAATGTTGATGTTTTGAGGCTTAGCAAAATGATTTCGTAACTTTATTTCTATGTACTTAATAATTGTGAAAAGGTTTATGGAAATCTTATGCATGTACAAAAGGAGAAATAACGTTAAATAATCCTCATAACTAGAAAAAATTAATATTCTGATACAAATATCTATCAAGCTATAAAATTTCCTATAGTAATCAACACAATAAATTACATATCTTGACAATTACAAACTGTACACAATGATAGTAGATGTACGCATGTACTAAAATGAACTTTCCAATCTTGGTACATACCGAGATGTACGTCATTTACTACGGTTATAATTATCGTTCTCATTAGTTCTATTTGGATATTTTTTTTCGCGTTATGTAAAAGTGTTTGATGAAAATTTTTATTGAATAGTATACCTGTTTATTAAGTTCTATTAATCGTTCTTCAATATTTCTTTCTAATTGTTTTCGTTCATCAAGATGTTGTTGTTCCATTCGATGACGACTTTCTTCTTGTAAATAAAGTAAATTTCGTTGATCATCATCAAGTATTGTTTTTAATGAAGATCGTTCACGTTCTTGATCAGAGTTAAGTTTAAAATTTTGTTGATCAAGCATTTTTTGTATTGTTTCTTCATAACGTTGATAAAGTAAATCAAATTTTCTTCGTTGCTCATCTTTAAGTGTTTTTAATTTTAAATCAAGTTCTTCACGTGAACTATTTGTTGATGCATATAAATAATCAAGACGTGTCTTTTCTTTTAATGCTTTATATTGTCGTGTTTGAGTATTATATGCTTCTTTATGTTGACGTTTTATATCGGCTTGTTTCAGCTAAATATAAAATTGAATATATATATATATTTATATATAATAAAAATAAATTATTTATCATTGTTATTTGATCCTTTACTTTGATATTTTTTGGAAATTGTTTTTGACTTAATGCATGTCGTTTTGCTAATTCTTTTTGACGACGATTACTATATTCATTAAAATTGGCTATTTCAGTTTGATGTTGTTTAGCAGTAAATTCATTTCGCATTCTTGAAAATTAAAATTAGAAAAGTTTTATTTGAATTCAAAAAAAGGAAAAACAAAATACGCAGACATATTTTGAGAGTAGGTAGAAGTAGTGACCTGCATGGATATGACTTTTCGAAACCGGATTCGAATTTGAATTAATCAACATATGACAGATACTTTCATAGTCATAGTACAGTTTTCAAAGTTTTATTTTATATGAAAAAGCAAACTGTTTAGTTCTTTCCATAGACAGCAACAAACAAAAAAGAGATTATCTCAAGTTTTGAAAAAAAAAGCAAGTGATTCAGAATTCATTTGATGTCTTTGCACTTCTAAAATCCCATGAATGTTGTTAAATACGCGTCTGCTTGTTGTTGGTGACGCCGGANAGTGACCTGCATGGATACGACTTTTCGAAACCGGATTCGAATTTGAATTAATCAACATATGACAGATACTTTCATAGTCATAGTACAGTTTTCAAAGTTTCATTTTATATGAAAAAGCAAACTGTTTAGTTCTTTCCATAGACAGCAACACACAAAAGAGATTATCTCAAGTTTTGAAAAAAAAAGCAAGTGATTCAGAATTCATTTGATGTCTTTGCACTTCTAAAATCCAATGAATATTGTTAAATACGCGTCTGCTTGTTGTTGGTGACGCCGGAATGAAACACAGTGTTGATCATCATTTTGGATAGTTTATGTAGACTTTTTTCCATTATGATAATACATGCTCACCTTTTTCATAATTCGTTTTTCTTTTCATGTATTCATTTACTTCGTCATATAGTTCATCATCATTTGTAGAACAATTTTCATTAAAAACGAATTCTTTGACAAGAACAATATCGCTTTCCTCTTCTGTGACTTGTTTTCATTCGTATGCTTTTATATAAATAGCAGTTTGAAAAAGTAGAAATATTTCGAAACGTCGGAATCTCATTCATTGTCGCGTTCGTTCCGGCAAGTTTGCACTCGAGCAGCAGGAATGACTTCCTGCAATCGTGAAAAATGTTCACTTTTTTCCGACGAAATTTCAACGTTTTATTGGGTCAGTAATTCTCCAAAAAGCACTGAAACGTCCTTCAAATCGGCCAACTTTAACTAAGATCTTCTAGTCGATCTCTGAGATTATTGACACTCCCAAGAGTATGTGTATCTCACATGTCACTCATTTTAGAGTACAATAGTTCATTAAAAACTGTACATCTAGTATACATATTTTGTATCTCATTTGAATATTATATGTTTTCTTCAGTAGATTTCATATTTTAGTCATAGAAATATTTTTACACTTGAAATTACATAATGCATTAATAAACTAGGTAAAATGAATTTGGGATATTTTGTTGTTAAAAAACTTCCGGTCAGCATTGATTAATGGCTGGGAGAAAAGAAAAGTATAGATGCATTTTTGATAAAGTTTAGTTGATTGATATGAATAATTAATGTTTAACCCATTGGAATCTATTTGTGTTAGTCCTTGAGACAGAATTGTATTTATTTTTAATCTTACCAGACAACATTTCTAGATATTCGAATCGTTTTAACTCTTCATCTCATAATCATAAATAGATTCCGTTGTCTGCAAAAGACAATATTTTAAAAATTCTGAGATTTAGTAGATCGTTTAATTTGACTGAAGTCTTCATATGAGCAAAGCGTCAAGTTAAAAATCAAAAATATAATATCGATTATAGGGACGAAATTTCATAAGAACTCAATATCTCCTTATGACTAATTTATAGATTCAAAACAGCTGGAACATCTCGATATGTTCTCTTGTTAGTTTTAGGGAAGACATAATAATGACACACTGGAAAAAAAACTCATTAAACATATTCATCTTCGATTAGTTTTACTTTTTCAATTATCTTGCATTATCTAAAAATTTTTAGATTGTATTTAAGCTTTGTGATATAATAGTGTACGGCTTACAGGTGAATACTCATTTTTTCGAATTCTAAGCTCTTATAGATTTAATTAGAATGTACTCAAAGATAAGATTAGCAACTAATACAAATCTCAATATAAAAGAAAAATTTTTCCATGTTTCTTAAAGAATAAACTATCGACTTTTATTATAGACAAGATAATTTAAGCAATATTTTTGTTTATTTTTTGCTTACTGTATATTATCATTATCTATTGTCTAATAAAAAAAGGTTATTAATTTTAAGCTATCATAATATATACAAAGAAAAAATTGTTGTTGTTTATTATAAAGAGCAATGTTGAATATTTCTCTTATGCTTGTCAATATTCATTAATCATCGTGTATTTTTAGATTGCAAATAAAGATAAAAAAACATCATATGATCAATTACTAATTGTTCTAAAAAATGTCGAAGGTAAATATAAATTTCACGATGATTTTTGACCCAGAACGAGATTTATATCGATTAATAGACGCACACTTCTCTCAATTCATTGTGTATGTGTTATTAAATTCTATTGCGTACCATTGAAATGACAATAGAGAATGTCACCTATTGAAGTTTCAACGATACATAGTAAAACTTAATAATCCATACACATTTAGATAGACAAAATCTTTCTCTACAAACGTACATATATTTCAGTTGTGAGTCAGAATTTTATAATTGTCTTTGCAATAAAAGATAAATACTAACTGAAAATTAGATACTTGAATATTAGTTTTTATCATAATGCGATGCATAGACTAATGGCGATGGTGACTGAAGTTTTTAAAAATAAAATATTTGTTTTTCTGTTGTGGCGGCAATACAGCTGATCAATCTCACACTTCTACTAATGATTAAAAATTCAATTGATTCTTACTTATGCAAATTTGCTAATTGTTTATGTTCAAGTTCTTTAGTTTGTTCATGATGTTTTTTAAGAAGTGCATGTCTTTGTATGATTGTATCCATATTTTTTGTACATTTCTAAAGAAAAAAAAAGAAAGAATGTAGAATAAAATTATTTGTTTTTTGAGTATTTTAAACAGACTTCTTCAAATAATTTTTGTTCAAGAACATGTAATAATAATAATTTTCGTCGTTTTAATTGTAAACGTCGAACATTATGATCGTGCATTAATTGTGTTTTTAATGTTTGTTCATCATTGCGTATTTTTAATTGTAAATCATCTTTTAAACGACGTATTTCATCTTCTTTTTCAGTTTTTCCACGTGTTGATGAACTTAAAATTTCCTATTAAAAAAAAAATAAATTTAATAAAGCAAAAAGCTTTTTTCTGGGACTAAAATGTGAAAGTATTTACAGGTGTTCTTTAGCCTCATTATACTAAAAGAGTATAATACGTGAAGTAAAAAATCTCTCGTAGAAATATACTTGTCATTCAAGAATAATCGATCATCAGTAAAACGATCTGTCACATTTCGAACAAAAACTTTTTGTTTCTTATTAGGGGTTAGAATTATCGATTGAGAAGCAAAGAATATCGAAGGCTTTCTTTTCACAGAATTCGCATTTTTTAATCTCGCGAGAAATAATGATAGAAAGGGAATTCTAACTCTGTTTCTAACAGATATTCATATGGAAGCATCTTGTCTCAGACGACACAGGATAGAAGGTCAATAATTTTAGCCGCTCCTATTTTCAAAAACAATCTAGAACTCTAACTGGCTTCTTTGTTGTTTCTTATTTTCGTATTCCACGTTTTGTACAACTTTGATTTAACTAGCAAAATAAATCTGACTTATATATTCATTATATCTATAGTAGGTATTAATACACTATTAGATATTCTGATAAGTTCAGAGACACTGATATTGATGTTATTTTCTAGAGTTATATCTTGATCAATTTACACATTTTATGTTAATTATTTGACGACTGTGACACATCAGTGTATCACTACTAGAGTTCGTTGGATTGGTACCAGTCTTAGACACAAATGGGTACGAAAATTTTGGACCTCACAGGCTCTAGTCTCTAACAAACGTCGTTTTAATATCAACTTTTTTTCAAGTTCGACAGGGATTATGAAACCTATAAAGTTTCGTGAAAAAATTGATTGATTTCGTAGGAAAGGTACTGAGAGTATATTTGGGTGAAGAACCATTTTAGGACCAACAGCCCCTCTCCCGAACTTAAAAACATTCCATATAAAATCTATTTTCTTTTTAGAATAAAACTAGCTTCGGGTCAGAAAATTCTGTACTCGACGAGCTCTAATCATTAGTCTCCGTCTTGAGAATACATTTGTATCTGTTTAAAAATCAACAAATACACTATTTAGAACACTTACAAACGTATTTTAGGCATTTAAATTTCGAGGAAGGCTTTAAAATGTTGTAAAATAGTTCAAATATTTTTAGTAACGCATTTTTTTCCGTTGCTAAAGAACTCTGAAAATGGAATCAGAAGCTTTCTATCCTCTAGGAAAGAAAACATGAAAAAAAAATTACTTTTTTAAATGTATCTTTTTTAATTTTATATTGTTTTGATTGTTCTTGTTGAAAACGTTTAAGTTCATCATCAAAATCTGTTTGTTGTTCACGTTCAAATTTTCTTAAATGATTTTGATTATATTTAATTCGATCAGATAATTCTTTGCGATGTTTTTCTAATAGACGATTATTTTCAAGATTAACTTGTTCTTGAAATGTATTATATTCTCGTTCAAGTTTTGAACGTAATTCAACTTTTTCTTGACGACATCGTTCTTCGAACTAAATATTATTTTATTTTCTTGTAAAAAAAAAAATAAATTATATAAAATAAGAATATCTCTACCTGTCTCAATTGTTTTTGATGTTGTCGTCTCATTCGTTTATAACCACGAAATTGTTCACGTTGTTGATCTTCTTGATCATGTTCACGTTGTTCACGTATAACTATACGTGATGTTTTTATTGTAGAAAATTCACTAGCTAGTGGATGATGCATATTATGCTGTTGAGGAATTGATGAAATATCAGACGTTATTGACTTAAATAAAAAGAAAATTATATGAATTAAATATATGAAAATATTCAATTTATTGACGAAGTTTGAGTAAGCGAACTTTCGTCATTGACGAAGTTCGAGTAATCCATTCGTTTAACATTAGAAAGAAATGATATAATATTATAAGAGAAGTTTTAGAATCAAAAAGATTTACTCGAACAAGATGACTATTCATGTTGATAAACTAACATATATGAAATATCCAATGATAAAGATTGATGTTTAATTGGTATTATTAACGTTAGAGTAAGATAACAACGAGGCCGACATCTTAGTAGATTGCTCTCGCATTGAATGGTTTCATTCTTTTCAATATGAGAGACGAAGCTGACATAAGATTATTAAATTTACTTAACTGATTCTATTAGAAAGATATATCGCCTATTCCTGTTAGTCTTCATAAGAATAATGGATAAGCAGGCATTTCGCCATGTGAGTTTTGACAATTTGTCCAATTTCCCGCTGGAATTTAGACAATCTTTGTTTATTGTAGAGATTCCAATGGCGAAGTTCCACACAACAAGATTAATGTTGTTTGTCATGAATTAGGTATCATTTCAAGGTTTTTTTTTTAAATATAATTAGGAGTCTATAGTTATTTGAAATATTCGAAAAAATAAGACGGATGTATTAGAGCTTCAAAACATCAAATATGTCTGACATAAGCTAAATGACCTAAGATTCAGAAGTTTGTTTTGATCACAATGTTTTTTCGTTATGTGAAACTCAACATGATCTTTCAATATATTAAGGACAGTTGAACTTTCAAATGAAAAATACTTCCACTCTTTTTTATTTTTCTATTTGCCCTTGAAAATATAACTTATTTTTCAATTTTAAACTGTCCATAAGGATAAAACAAGGGTTTGTCAGTTTTTTCTTATATGTTCTGAAAATAATATTATTCATAGACATAGAATAGCAACTGTAGAAGAATATTTTCTTCTTTTGTGTTTTCTATAATCTATTTCTATAGAAAGAAATAGAAAACAATCTTCTGAATAAATCAATTAAAGCTTACATCATTTCTTATGGGAATATTTGACTCATCAATATTTATTTGAAGTGGTGGTAATGGATTAAGAAGAGAAATTTGATTTGCATTATTAATTTCAATCGATGGCAATTTTTGATTGATATTATTTATATTTGAAATTATTTGATTTTGAATAGATTGAGATGTTGTTGATATTTGTCGACCAATAAGAAGACTATTATATGGTATTGATGATGTATGTTGAAGACTTGATTGACTTGAATTTAAACTTGCATCATCACATGGATCTATTTGATTACTATCCGATATAAAATCTGCACTACGACTATCATCATCATCTAATATTGGATATGGTGTATTATTTGAACTATCTATATCCATTATAATTAATTCATTTGATTCAGTAATACTTGAATTTGGTACAGATGAACTACTTGTATTTATACTTATTTGTTCATCATGACCCATTAGAACTTTTTTCATTCGACGATAACGTATATTATCAAATTCTTTAACAGCTTCTTTTGTACGTCGAATTAAATCAATTAAAATATCACGATTACTATTACGTGTTATAAATATCATCTAGAAATAAAATAATAAAATAAATATATTATTATTATTAATAATAATGATCATAGTTCATACATTAAGGAGTTCAGTAGGTGTTGGTCGATCATTAGGATTTTTTTGTAAACACATTGCAATAAATGAAATAAAATCATTTGTATATAATGATGTTGTATTATTTGAATTTATCGGTAGATTTTCATTATTCATCATTAATGTTGGTGGTTCATTTTGTGCTATGTGATAAAGTGCAGACATTGGATTCATATTAAATAATGGTGGTTTACGTTCCGCTATAAGATTTTTATTATGAAACAAACAAAAAAATAGAAAGAAATAATAAAACAAACCAAGTTCGATACAAGTTATTCCCAGTGACCATATGTCAACTTTACCATCATATTGACCATTTTCCATTGCTAGAATAACTTCAGGAGCAATCCAATAACTGAAAAAAAGAAATTCTTAAATTGTATTAACTAAGTTAAATTATGATACATACGGAGTGCCAACAAAACTATTTGCTGGACTAGAAAATGACGCTGAACCAAAATCAGCTAAAAAGAAAAGAGAATTTCTTTTCTAATTATACAAAAAGAAAAAGTTATTCTTAGCTATCTACGAATTTTCTGATGCATTATTACGTTTATTCTGTATAATGTTAATCATTTAGGAATAATTTTTTGATCGTATCAAAATGCATGCATAACTGTTTTATTTTTATAGATGAAAGTACTTTCATCTGTTCACTAAGGGGTAAAATCCTGCAAGATTATCTTACCTTTTGTGTTGTTTTTTTTATTCTGCTATCCATTATAGCTCAATAAGAGTGAGATTAGAGTACGACTAGTGATCCAGCTACTACTGAGAAAAGCGAAAAGAATTGTTTGACCAGTTTCTTGTCACGCCATTAATTATGATTTTTCATAAAGTAAATCATAAAAATGGACAAATATCAAGCGAAATTCTTCAGAATGAATTCTTTTATAATAGTTCAAACAGAACTTATACTCAATTAATTAAAAATAATTATTTCAAATTTTTTACAATATCTAAAAGAACATATTATCAATTACCTAATTTAACAATAGCATCTTCTGTTAATAGAATATTTCCAGCTTTAATATCACGATGAATTCGATGCATAGAATGAAGATAATCAAGTGCATTCAATGTATCACATACAATTGTAGCTATTTCACCTTCAGTTAAAGATTTTTTATGAACTAAAATAGACGAATATATATATATGCCAAAAATAAATCTTTCTCTAATGTTTCATTTTCTTTTCGAACCTTCAATAAGATCAGCTGCTGAACCAAGACAATATTCCATAACAAGCCATGTTGTATATTCTTTTAAATAACATCCACGATAAGCAATACAATGACGATGATTTAATTCACGTAAAAAACGAATTTCTTTAAGAATATCTTGCCATGTCTATTCAAAAACAAAACAAAAAGAAGAAATTTAATTAAAAATACAAAAATCTTCTCTTCATTAGACAAACTTCAGTATTTTGTTTTCGTCCTGTTGACATTTTTTTAATTGCAACTAATTCATTTGTTTCAGAATTTCGAGCCTAAATAATAAATAAATATCAATTGTTTAGAATTTATTTTAAAAAGATTTCATTTATAAACATATATATATACATAATAAACAGCTCCAAAATTCCCATGACCAATTTCTCGTAGATCAACGAATAATTTTTCTGGATCTTCTTTTGAAAATAAATTACCACATTCACTATCACTTGATGATATCTCTTTCGCTGAACGAGGAAGTGGCATTTCGTAAATAAAATCAATATTTAATGTTTTATTTTTATTGCATCTACAATACAAAAAATAAAAAGAGATATATGTCATACATATGACTGAGTCATTTTTCGTTTCAGGTGAATGATCCAATCATTCATTCATTCCTTCTTTCCTTCCATCGCCATTTCCATTTTCTCGTCCAACAAATAATTTTTTCTCTCTTCTTCTTAATTTCAAGGAAAAAAAAACACATGATGCAGCCAACGACAAAGAGGACACTACTAGACGGCATAAGAACTATATTTTTCAGACGTAATCAATATTTTTTTATAATGTTCGAAAGCTTGTTTTACATCAAATCATTATATTTTTATAAAAATATACTTTTCTAAACAAAAGAATTGAGATAGATCGAGGTTTGATCTTTCATAAACGACATGATTTTTCATTTGATACTTCGATTTTGTGGAGCTCATGTGTATTTTCGAAGAAAATAGTGAATAGAAGTTTTATGCCGAAGTTTTACATCTTCTCTTCCCCATAATAATATCCAAGTCATTGGGATTAAAGTCTCTGAACGACATAAATAACAAAGTCAAGGAAGGTTCTAGAACTTTTCTTGAGATATTTGAATGACTTAAATATGTTTTTCGATATTCTGAATAAGAGAAATGCGATTGCATGATAGATGTCAAGGATGATGCTTTGATTTCCCCCAAGTGTCATACGACCAACACAAAAGCATCGATTGATGATTAAGTTCTAACTTTCGGGAATAACCAATGTCAATGCTTCTGAGTTCATCGAAATACATAATATATTATTAAGATCTGCTGTACATATAAAGAATGTGTACTACAGGTCTAATTTATCCATTAAGTTAATAACGGTAAATTATGAATATGAAATAAATAACAAGCGAATAGTAAAACGACAAATAAAAAAAAAAGACATAGCATTTGCTGACAATAGATTATCGTTGGAAAAGAATTAATGTCTTTTAGAAATTTTACACGTTGCGTATTTTGTATAAGTATAATGAAGCTAAAGAAAACATGTGAGTTCTACATTTCAGTCGTAAAGGAGCTACGCTAACAATCTTTTTTTGCCAAAGTTGTCAATGATTTCCGTTACCTTCAGCTAGAAAAATATGCTGTTTTTTTCTGTTTATATTTTTCTGATCGTACATCATAGAATTCTTGAAGGAACTTGATTGTAGCCAATTGTTTTTTCTTTTATTTGAAAGAATATGTGAAGTTGCAGTGTCCGTTTTTTTAATTAAGCTTTTTATTTTCTCGAAACTAAGAATAAAAAAAAAAGGAGATTCACAGTTTGACATGCTTTCTCAAATAAAAAGAAATTAAACCTGTAAAATCTCTCGACAACATTATGGTACAAAGCTGTAAAAAATAATGATGCAAATACAAGACTACCCATTACAATCGACTAATATGAATGATTTCATTCGTAGTCCGCAAAAAATCGATCATTTTTTTTTGCTCTAATTAGTTTAGTTATTAACCACATGGAGGAAATCAGTGCACTTAACAATGCATTAGTTTCAGCTATACAAAGGAAGTTAATGTCAGGAATAATTATTTTTTGTTGATTCTGATTGATTGAATGAATAGAAGCAATATGTGTATCTGAATAATTATAAATCAAATCAAAAGGAAACAAACTATTGTTTGATAACTATTCAATTTCTTTGTGTCAGACATATTCCTTACCGAAAAGCTTAAAAAGAATTGACGTTAACATTTACAAATATTCATCAGCCAACAGTAACTGAATGATCACATAATAAGAGATCAATAATTCAATATCATAATGATGCTATGTGAAAATTCCTTTTTTAAACTATGCATTCCAATCATAGAGAATTCTCCATCTAGATTGATATTCAATTAATGGCATTTAATCAGAATATGAACTGTGTAAAATAAATGCTCGATAAGCATAATATACAGTATCTATTAGAGAAACATTATTATGTCAAGACTTGATGATTGCTTATTTGATAGATTCAATTTACTCATGTCATACCACACTATCATTGTACTTGTACAATGATATATCAAACAAATGTCATATATTAGTGGATGTTACAGAAGTCCTTGGATAAATGTCAGAATCAACTGTTCTCGAACAGAAGATTATAGGAAGTTCATTCTTTGTTGCTTTAGTTTTGACTTTGTTGGGAAAAAAGAATCAAAGCCTTGACGAAGATATAATTTTCTAGGTTGACTTTTGCAGATTATTTATATAATTCTATCGGCTTATTCGACACATAAAAATCATCGTCAAGCTCGACTGTTATTAATTGTTTTTGACAGAATACTTTTTTTTTATGGAAACTCAACTAACAATTATTTGAAAACTTTGTCACTTTTTTATTTAGAGCATACCAAAAGTAATGATTTTGCCAGATAATATTGCACAGGATAGAGTCAATCAGATATTTGAGCTACTAACCATAAGAGATGGAATCAGCTTGTGTTTTTTACAACCAGGCCGAACCGATCACTGCTTTATATGATCGAAGACTCCTTGATTTTCAATAATTAATAAGAAGCTCAATTAAAACCTGTTCGAATAGATGTTAATCGTAAGCAAAAAAAACAGTTCATTTTTTGTAATATAGGTATTAGTCTAAACGAAGGTACTTATATAAAACGAGATATGAATTTCTTCTGCAGAAAAACAAAACTACAAACTTGCCTGCTGGCTTTGTTACAAATATGTTTTGCAGATCGCACTATCAAGATTAAATTATCAAATAGCTATTGAAAAGATAATTTGATCATTGCAAGCTTGTTCGGTATTGTTTTTCTACAGTANCTAAAAACATCCTTGCAAGTTCACAATCGAAGAACATCATTTTCCATTTTCTATTAGTTTCTTTTCATCAGACAAGAAATATGAAAACACGTTAAATGATGATTTTTCTAGCATGAAGAGTGTTCTTTCCAATGGTATATTGGAAGTTAAATTTACTCTTGGCTCTTGTAGCAAAAGCTGACTTTGTCTGAAAGAGACTAAATAAATTGATCATTCTTACTACCTACTCGTTTCAGAAAGATAAAGAATATTTTCTGAACTATTTCTTTTGTGCAAGACTTCTATTATCTGATATATTTCGAATAAATGATGTAAAAAAAGATTCAGTTCATGCATGATTTCCGAAGATGATGGTTGATTATCTTGCAAAGTCATAGCTTTTGCAAAAGATTCGATTTTCCAAAAAAAAAAATTCATGTTTTATACTGGTTTGATTGATGACTCAAGAATGGATCTAAAACTTTTGTTAATGTTGATATTGATAGAGTTTTTGATGCGCTAAAGTTTGGTGCAATTTTCGTTTAAGTTTGACAATTGAAGCTCGAAGTAATTAAGAAATACAAAATTTTCAAGTTGTAAAAATGTTGCAAGAACCTTTTTAGAGGTATTTGGTTGTTGATTTTTCCTCCTTCTCAGATTCTTTCTGTGAAATATGTCTGGTACAAAATTTGTAGCTCAGACTTTGCTCTTTCCAACCAAAAAGAGTTTGACTGATTCAGAAGTTAGCAAGACGGTCTAAGAGAGCTTGACATTTGTGCAAAGACTTTTGCACCGCATATTATTATCAATCTTATTTTATTCGAGCAATTATTGTAATTAACAATAATTTCGAGCACAAAGCTATGATAAGTAAAACAAATTATATTCTTTTTTGATTTTATATTAATTTTAGCAACAATTACAAAAAAGAAGAACTATTTTAAGAACTCAATTGTTGTGTTTATTATTTAGAACAATCTCAACAACAGTTTCATCATTAAGTACGATTTTACACTATAAATTATTCTTTTTTAAATTAATATCAACTATAATATTATCGATGCGTATAATTGAAAAAAATAATTATATTTTTTATGATTACTGGAAGAAGGAAAGAACCATTGATTCTTCTCATCTATGAGAAGCTCATGAAAACACAACAATAAACAATGTCATAGATGAAAATTTATAATATTCATAATTCTCGTCCTAAACTTCTAAGGGAATATTCAGAGGATATGCATCGTGATTTTTCAGGGTTTTTTGAAAGAGATTCTTCTATGAAAAATTGACTAGAGTTAGTCATGGATTATTTTTAAAAAACCTCACAATTAATCGACTCTATAAATCGCCGATTTTTGTGAAATTTTAATGACATAAATACATGTGATTCATAAAATTTCAAAATAAAGATTATCATAATCTACATTTGATTTCTATTGATAGCTTGCATTTAGTGTAAAATTTATTATTGAAAATATATTAAACGGTGAGATCTTACTTTCCTGAAAACAAAAATACTTATTGGAACTGAGAATAAAATTCAGAATAAAATGAAATAAATATTGAATAATACGTGCCCCATTTGTGAAATTAAAATTTTCAATTCTTGGAAATAGACTTACCTTAGAAATGATTTTGTAGCAAAAAAAAGTTCGACTTATTCGTTTTTCATAGCTATTAACAAGTAACTTTTATTTTGTGATAGATAAAATAAAATGTGAATAGAAAAGTTAATGTGCTTGCCATTTAATTATGTTCTACGTGTAATATAATATTTATTTATGTGTCAATGATGATGACTAATAGTGCATGAAAAATGTCTCTGTCATGTTTAACATTTTCATTGAAGAGTCCTTTTTTTTATCTATACGAAATTGTATTATAGAAATTGGTTGTGACTCTTTACCCTTGTTGGTTATTGGAGTGACTATTTGTAGGACGATTGCAGAAAATAAATCGAGTCTACAAAATTAATAATTTTGAAAAAAATGGAAAATTTCGAAACGATATGTTCGCTATCTATATTCAATAGAGATTTCTTGGAAGTTTTGTGTAATATCAGTCGATAAAGAAGCTCATTAATCAGTTAGATATAATTCGAAAGTTTCACAATATCTCGGCGAATTACACATACTAAAGCATATAATCGACTATGAAGCTATTATTGAGCAGCTGAAGGCAATTAAGAACAAAGTTAATATATATGTATTATAAATCTAAATATATAAGAAATTCAAATAGTATTTATTATGAGTTAAATGTTTTCAGAGATTATAAAATGGCGCAAAGCAAAGTAGATCCTTGTTTAATAAGATCTGTCAAAAACACATGTATTCTTTTGATATTAATTTTCATCGGTTGACTCCGCTCTTTTTTTCTATTATGACAACAATATAAGATTGATGTTGCTTTTGCCAACTCAGTAATGTATTTAAAGAAGAAAAAAAACAAGACCTAGTATGTCGTTCAATTCCCTTTATCCATCATGTAGTCATTGGACCAATCAAACAATCCTTGATAAAGATATGGACACTCAATGGATTAGACCACATCATTAGCATAAATCGCTCTAGAGGATAAATAGTTAAGACCTCATCCCTAAAAAAAAAGTCAATTTCGTAAGAAAAATGGTATGGGGCATGTGTGCCACCCTTCTCGTCACATCTATACCCTCACTAAGGGTTGTTAAAATATCTCAAAATATAATAATTTGACAATTCATATTAGGAGTGACGATTGAATTGAATTATACAAAGAGATACTGTTCTCTCGTCTTTTTGAGTATTATGTGACAATGGACTAATATCTTAAACTTATCTTATATTATTGTAAATTCAGAAGTAAACTCGATGGCTTGTTCTCATTTAAAGTTCCACGGGTAAAAATGGTAACATACCACTAGAATTAGCTCGTTGAGGTCTACAAACTGATATACATCCGTTTCGAAACTGAGACTCAAAATGGAAATGTACCCATTTTGGCTGCCATTGAGATAAAATAGAGATTGACTCTCAAAGGTAAAGTAGTTGCTGTATGAAAAAAGATATTTTTGCTTCGATACAGGTCGGTAGAACACTGAGGCACTTTCGAAATATTTGATTATTATATTTTCCTAATTTTAAATGTTTCTTCGTCGATTCCATTAAAGTAAATCATGTCGTAACAAAAGATAGTTATTCAGATGACGCAGATTACTTGAAAGTTGCAGAAAACTTAAATCCCAGCTATATATTGTCTTAAACAAACATTTTAATATTCAATGATTTTTCCACAGCTCTCTATCGAGAAGTTTGATATTAGTACATATTGGTTACTTAGTAATCACAATTGCACAGTTCGTATCCAATAAGTCGCTTCAATACGCGCATCATCTGTTCTTACCAAATCTTTGATCTGAACTACAATCAAGTGCCTTTTATCTATCTTCAGGTACATATGACTATTCTTAAGTGTCATGGAGCAAATATGTTTTATGTCAATATGTAACGAATTTTTACTTTATTGCAATGGTCTCCGTGAAGTTGGTGGAGTTTTATTACTTTTTTCTCGTGCTTAATTTATAACACATTCGAAAGAAGATAGAAAAATTTATTAACGACAATAAAATAACAGAAAAGTAGTGAAAGATCATTGACATTCAATCCGAAAAGGTAAGAAGGATAAAAAAAATATTTTTTTTATTTTCAATATTATTGATAGTAACCTATTCGCTGGAGAAGTTAACTTTCGAAGTTACAATTGCAACAAACGATAACAAGTAGAGAAAAATGCAGAAAATTGCGATGACTGACAAAATATTACCTGAGTATCATGAAAATTCTTATTATATTGTTCAGCGGAACAAAATCAACAACTTCATTATTATCTGGTTGGATAAGAATATAAATCAATCCGATGAGTTGTATCAATGTTCGATCAATCAACTTCGACTCATTACTATTTTAATCAAAACATTTACTGACACTGATGCATGTGTAGATTTTCTTACTGAAACTCGAGATATTTATTGTGTAATGAGAAAGAACTATATGAAATATGGACAAAGAAATGGAAGAAAATCAAAGAAATCTTTACTCATTTTTAGTAAACTTTATGATTTAATTAAACAAGATACTCGACAATATTACAATGATTTAATTTCAATCAGTATAATTACTTCCTTTGATACAACCTTCAAACAATACTTTAAATGAACTCAATCAATCATTTATGTATTCCAAATTACTCAACGAGACACTTGTCTTCAAATGAAATATGATGATATAGACAAAGTATGATTTTACTCAATTTTGTCGCGCGAATCTATTATACGATGAAAACTTATTGAATAAATTTGAATAAAGTTTATGAAAAATATTCACCTATTTGATGGTATTCAAAAAAGAGTTATTTCTCTTTGCGACACTCAATCGAGCTTTGAGAGAACAAAGCATTGAGATTATCATAAAAATGGAATTCTTCATACGAGATCTTCATCAGCAAATCAAACTTTTGCATATTGAAATGTCAAAAAATCAACAATTTTTGACTCTCTATCAGGGTCAAGGCATGTTGCAAGTGAACTTTGATCAAATTAGAAAAAATAAATCTGATCATCTATCATTTAACAATTTTTTATCGACAACTACTAATCGTGACGTTGGTTTAATCTTTCCAGATAGTTGTCGAGAGAATCCGAATTTAATTGGAATTATCTTTCGAATGAAAACTTATACAATAAGAGGCGCGAATCCTTTTACCTTGTTGAATAATCTCAGTCAATTTTCATCCGAACAAGAAGTTCTGTTCTCCATGCACACTGAATTTCGCATTAGTGAAATAAAACAAATCGAGGATCGATTGCAGGAAGTCATTTTGACATTGACGGATGATGATAATGATGATCAACAACTTCATGATCTTACTGAGTACATGAAAAAGGAACGTAATGAACCAAATAAAGAGTTCCAATTAGACTCTCTAACATATCGGGTGGGTGAATTCGATCTGTTCGAAAACATCTATAAACTACTACTTCATTCAACAGGTGACGATGATTGGGGACGAATTGTTTACATCTATCATCAGCTCGAAGTCATCAACGAACTTAAAGGAGATTTCGCGACTGCACTCTCGTTTCATCAACAAACACTTAAAAGAAAAAAACAATTTTTCCTGCTAGATCATGATACTAACTATAGCAGACACTTCTCAGGAAATTGCTGGATTACAAACATCAATGGATGATTATCCAAGTGCTCTTTTATCTTATCAAAAAATATTTAAAATCAAACAAAATTCTCTTCCTTCTGATCATCACAAGTTAGCTATCCTCTATAAAACAAATCGGTATCGAATATTCCATCGACGGCAAACTACTCGACCGCACTTTCATTCTTTGAAAAAGCACTTAAAATTGAAGAACGATCGCTTTCTTCAAACCATCCGGCATTAGCTAATACTTACAATAACCTAAGTGTGATATATAAATCAATGAACGACTATTCAACTGCACTTTCGTTCCTTTATATAACAACTAATATTGGAGAAAAATCTCTTCCTTCCGACCATCCCGATTTAGCCGCTGTCTACAACAATATTGACCTAGTGTATGCAGAAATGAAGAACTACTCCAGTGCATTCTGTTTCTATCAAAAAGCACTGGGAATCGAACGAAAATCTCTATCTTACGATCATCCATTGTTGGCTACTACGTATAACAACATCGGTACATTACACGAAGAAATGAAAGATTATCCTAATGCATTATTCTTTTATAAAATGGCTCAGAAAGTCGACAAGAAAACTTGTCCCTGTGATCATCCAAGTTTGACTTTCCAGCACAATAATATCGACTCAGGAAATTATTCAATGAAAAATAATTTTAATGGCACTTTCCTTCTTTCAAAAAGCGCTCGAAATTCGAACAAAATCCCTCCCTCCCTTCTAATCATGAGTTGCTAGCTACTCCCCACGATAACATTGATTTAGTGTATCAAACCATGGGAGATCACACCGATGCCCTGTACTCTTTTCAAAAGTCTATTGAAATCAGACAACAGTATACTATACCCGATCTGGACGGTTGGACTATGATCTATTACTGTATGTCAAAAGCATACGAAAATTTTTATCAGTACAACGCAGCTGTCGTACACATGGAGCGTGCCATTGAAGTTGGCTATCGTGGCTTTGGACCCGCATACCCCTGCCTATTAACATTCAAAGATAAATTAAAGAAACTCCATCGGGAGCTTCGATTGCTTATCAACATTTTGCTATTTTTAGAGAAGAAAAAAAAATTAAAATGGAAAATCTACATAAAAACAGGATAACAGTGACTTCAGTAAATTCTGATTTTTACTTTTTTTCTGTTAATAGTTAATTGTGCTATGTTGAGGCTTACAAAAAACGTAATATCTGAGAAATAAAAAAGACTTAACAGGCAACAATATCAATCACACCTTTAAACACACATTATAGACGCATGCATAGAAGTATAAAGAAAAAAAAATGAGCACTGAAAGTGGAAACTTATAAACATACAAAGTATGAATAGTAAAGGGTGTCCAATAGTAATTCACGATACATTGTTAATGATATATGATATTTTTCATACTTTTTCTTGATGTAGAGCGCTGAAACTTTCAGAAATGAAAGATTTTCATTGAATATATATGTGATAAAAAATTCAGCTCTTTGCACCAAGAAAAAGTATGAAAAATATCATTAACAATTAATCATAAGTTATTATGGGACACCTTTTAAGATTGATGAAAACTGAATGTGGGTGTATGGACATTCACAAAAAGAATTTTGCTTTTGAAATATAACATTTCAGAAATGAACTCAAGAAAAAACTACTAAAAAACTGAAGATTTTCATTGTGAATTCACTTAAGGACACTTTCTCCGTTTTTTGATCATGTCTGGTTTTCGAAGAAGCTACAACTGATCTGTATGAAATTTTTACCATAAATAGAACACTTAGAACAAGGAGACACGTATTCTAGGGAACAAATCTTCAACATGGTTTTTTTTCGTGAACACTCTAATTTTCTACAGAATTACATTGAGCCTACTGACAATTTTTGCCTCACCCTGCCCAATCTAGCTGAAATTTTGACTATAGATACTTGGAAGTATTCTCCAAAAGTAAAATCGATCGTCTTCATTTTTGACCTTCCTAGCCAAATTTATCAAGCCATCAACGTCAGCATCGCTGTCTTGGACCCCAGTCTTTACGTGTTTTTCTCACAAAACACCAAGATTTTTGAAAAAACTGAAAATCACTTCTGAAGTAAGTATAATCTAAGATATATCCACAAGAAATTTCAATTCGATCAGATAAAGTTAGATGAGGATTCGTAAGCGATCCCAACGCGTTCCTTTCAAAAACCAGGAATTTTCTGAAAATAACCTTGTTGAAAACTTCTTTTTTCGAACACGTATCTTCTTACTTTTAGTACTGTCTTCACGAACTAGAAAGTTGACCCACAGAGATAAGAAAGAAAAATAGACACTTTCTGATCGATGAAAATAATATACTATGCAATTCCAAAGTATTACGCATTATCTCAAGAAAAAAATGTCATATTATAAACAAGACAGCAACGAATTCTTTATTAGAATCGAGGTTTCAATATTGTTTGATACAATGTTTTTTCTGTATGCTCAATAAATGAAAAAGTCATTTGGGTATTATTGACTTCGATCAAACCAAAACCACCAAGAAGTATTTCACCACCCCAGTAGTACTTGAGTGAATCAGCAGGTACATCACTGGCATGATCATGATTATTTTCTGCAATATCAGCAGCACCAACTACAAAATAATTCATATTTGTTCCATCTAAATCTTCTGCCAAATGCTTTAAAATAAGAAAAAAAACAAATTTATTTTATTTTAAAATAGCGGAGACAAAGAAAATGTTATTTACTTGAAGATTATGATCATGACCACAAAGATATGCTGTTGCTCGATATTGATGAAGTAATGGACGAAGACGATCAACAAGACATTTAGTTGGACCATGTTCAGCAACTGAATATACTGGAAAATGACCGCTGACTATTAAATATGGAGCACTGAAAACAATAATAACTTGCATAAAATATAAGTGAAATATAATTATGATCGTTTACATACGTTGATTGACGAAATTGGTCTTCCACCCATTGCCAATAGACTTCAGCTAGAAAATTATTGTCAGGGCCTTTCAATGGAGTACGTTCCCAATCGAATAAATCTCCTCCTCCACAAAGCATGACAGTATCAAGCATGACAAAATCGACTAATTTCTTTTGTTTATCACTTTGCCATAGGCTAAATGTGTAGAAATAATCCGGAAAATTCCTATCGAAATAGAAATATTTTTTTTCAAAAATAAAGAAAAATAATCAACGATCATTTAACCATCGTTTTGATATTTTTCCATATTCAATTTGTGCCGAAACATTTCCACGATGATCATGATTTCCAGCCAAAACATACCAAGGTGTTTGTAATGATGCAGCCGAAAATACGCGCTCAAATGTATGCTAAAGAAGAATTTAAAAAAACAACAAATTAATTCTTTTTTTTTATGATAAAAAAATAAATCATGCTTGAAATCTTGGATCAGTGATCGATTGTACGCCATCATAATAGAAATTGTCACCTAATGCTAATTGAAAACTTGTATTTAATTTTTTGCCCAATTTACCCATAGCATTAGCTACGGCAACTTCTGATGGAGTTTTATATGGTATAAATGGTATACCACCCCAATCACCAATAACAAAGAATCGTGTGTTTTCATCATTATTTTTATTTGCAAATAAATCGTAACGACCTAAAAGATATATATATATATACGTATGTATTAAGACTAATGCAATATGAAATATTTCAAAAACAAAAATCTACCAAAATTGGTCGGATATGCCACTGATAATTGATAGCAAATAACGAGCTGAACTACATAGATGAGAAACATCTTCTTGATGACAGAAACGCGTAAATCGGTCAACAGCAGTGTGAGAAGATGCAAAACAAAAAGATATATATATAGGTATATCACAAAAGTAAATACACAAAACAGATATATATCAAAAAGCAACGAACTTTGGTTACAGAAAGTCACATGCATTTACGATAAGGAAAAAACACACCTCACTCAAAGCTAACATCAGTTGAAAGGTGGGGTCGATAACTGTTGAAATTGAGCCCCTCGAAAAGTTTAACTTCTTCTTTATCAAACTATCACACAAGGTGTCTGAAAGTGAGCCCTGGTAAAATAAGTTACAGAGCACGTGTTTCTTGTTGCTTGCGGAAAATTGAAATTTCGCTGTTTGAGTTTCGACAATGTCTAAATTCTATTGTAATTTTGAAATTACGATGGAATTCGAACAATACACACAGAAGTAAGAACTTTAATAAATCAGTTGTATTTCAGTTAATATGAGATTGAATGTTTTGAATAGTCCTTACAGGCTTACCTGTTGGATCGATTTATCTTCTTTTCTTCTTCCTAAAGGTGAGTATTAGGGTTATTGTAGGCATTCTTTAAGTCATGTTCACACCCACATCCATTGGTTTCTTTGGTGATGTTATTATAAATAATAAAGTTGGTTTGTTGTTTGGCTTTCAATACTTAAATAGTAATTCTTAGCGTCATATTAGCTTAGAAACAAGGCAAGCTCTGTTTTCAGTAGACGCTAAAGCTCCAGATATTGTGAATACTGTCCAAATTCCATCGAACTATGGACAATAAAGTTTTAATATTAAGTAATTCCTAATGAATTTGGGCAATTGTTGAAACTCGACAGTATTGTCGAAATTCTAATTGGCTAAATTTCAGAAAATCGCTGTGCACAGATCGATCGGGAAAATAGTCAATGGCCGCCACATATACATTCAACCCGACTATTGATGATAATCAGTTCTGTTCATCTCCACCGGATCTTATGAGCAATCAGAAGAGTCAATGAAGTTCTGATAATACTGTTCTCGAAACATTATTTTGAGCATTTTTCTATTGGTATTCAATAGATTTTGATAAGAAAATTACGATTTGGATGAAAACTAATACAATTTTCTGAAACAGTATAAAAAATCTAGTGAACTTTCTTGTGTTTGCAATATTTTCATAAATTTTTCTTTTCATTGGAAAATTCACCTCTGGTTTTCCTCAAGTTTGAGTAAAACCATGTGAGACTTGGGATTCAAAACATTTATTTCTAAAATACTCTCTCGAGGATCCTGAAAATGATTCTCATAGCAAGTAAACATAAGAATAAAAGAAGAATTCTGATCAAATCTTATCAAGATTTATCAGTTTAGAATGATGACTGATGTTATTATTTTCTTATTAAAATCTTCTTTTAAAGCAATTGAAAATCCAAACAGCATCCTAATACGAAAATTTGGACCAAATTTGGACAAAAATCTGATAAAATTTTGGTAGAACTCTCTCTGCTATTCATGGGAAGATTCTGAGCGAGATGAAGAGCTAATCGATTAATACAGTGAAACTTAAGGCACTAATGCATCGTTTTCAATAACGAATGAGGGAAATCAAAATCCTTTTCTCTTAACAGCCTCGTTTTAGAGATAAAATAAGAGAACCTTCTGAAAAGAAAGTCACTATAGTACTTGAACTCGGAACCATTTTTGATTTCGTACAGAACCTTTTTGTATACAGCACAAAATCTAAAAATGTTCTAAGTTTGTATTCACGCGAAGAATCTTTTTAGATTTCATGTCAGAAATTTGTTTTTCGAGTGTATATTAACAACATATGGAGCAAATATAGGTTTGGTTCGGTTCCAAAAAAAAACGCGAACTGATCCAATCTCTGATGCACAGTGGCAGTTTTTCACACTAATTAAATTTGTTCTAATACACAATGAAACGACTTGCTTTTCTTCTCAATGAGTAATGCAAATTTTATTTTTGACTTTAGTAGAAACTGAACTTGGATATATCTCGTTCAATATGTAGTTAAAGTGTACTAAGAATTTTTGCTGTAGAACATAAGCACAAAATATAACATAATATACAACTCAGAACGATACCTGGAGAGTTTCCCTCGTCAGGAATTATTTAGATCTATTTTGATTGTACTCATATCTATTGATTGTAATCGTTTTCATTATCTTCTTCGTAAATCTAAAATAATCGATTACTGACTAACTAATAAGAATTTAAAAACAAAAGAAAATATTTAATATAATTTAATTTTTATATTAAATTAAATCGAATAAATTAGGAATAATAAGTTTTATTATTAACAATTATTTTTAACCATTCAAAAAAGTAAAATATATATGTGTATACAATTGGCTGTTGTCAAGAATATTATACTTCATAGTCTATCATTAACTATTTTTTTACAATTTTGTTTTATTCATCATAATAACCATTATGGGTCAATTATCATTTCAATAGGCGGAGATTTCGATTAGTTCAACTATTCAAATAGAAATGAAAAAAAAGAGAAGATCGATATAAATAGTTCTTATAGATATTTGCGATGGCATCTTCTTCATGACAGATTTCATAGTCATACACATGTATTTACTCTGTTTTCAAGACAGAACATAGATATGTATCAGAAACATTGCATTGATGAATGTTAGTCAGCTGTTACTTATGTACATTCAATGACGACATCCCCTATCATCGATGTATATATATATATATCTAGTCTCTCTTCTTTTTGCATTCATAATTATAAGTGAAACATAGAGACACTCATCGATCTCTCTTTATGTCAAACATACATTTTAAAATGGGAGGATCTTGTCATTGAAATGAACCGTTTTAATGATTAATTCATATATATATATATATATATATGTGGTTCAAAAGAAAGTCTAAGAATATTGAAAAATCTGTGAAAGGATTAGATTTTCTTTTCTTTTTTACTATACGCGTCAAAGTAGAACAACAATAACAACAGGATAGAATTGAAACAAACTGTCGTTGTTATTCTGGCAAGTGTGTCTATCTATCATGATGTATGTAACACACTCATAATCATCCATCTGTCTGTCATTCATTTCCTTAGTTCTTTTCTTTTACACATCAGCTATTATATATATGTGTGTATGTTAGAGAATCGGTAACGCCTACCTTCAGGCATATGTATATGGCTCATTTCTTCCAAACGAAGCTCGGATTCTTTTTTTTTTCTCTGTTACAAATGACCTAATTATCATTTTGATGCAAAGAAAATGAATAACAAAAAAGGAAAAGAAAACTTTTGGTCTAGGTGATAATTCTTCTGAACAATGTCTTCATTCTATTCCATTGGATTTATGATTTAACAATTGTACTCGTTTGTTCGCTTGTTGATTAACTGTCATCTAATGCACTTTCGTCTTCTCATTCATCGTCTCGAAAGTGATTTCATTGAATATACATATGCATACCTGTATGATAGTATGTCACACTCCTTCTCTTCACTCCTTTTCTTTTTGTATGCTATCGATTAATTCAATGATTGATTGAATATATAGATAAACAAATATCAACGTCATCAAGCAAATGTAACTAGCATGATGTGAATCTTTGGTCTTTTTCTTCTTCTTTTTTTTTTGCTATTTCATAGAACATTTTTGAATTTGATCTATCTATCGGAAATATTTTTCTGATAATCATCATTTATTAATAGTTCAATATCGATATATTCATTTAGAATAAAAAAAACTAAAATGCTTAGTAGGTGGCATAGAAGATGACAAACTAAGCGCATGTATGAATATATTTAAAACTCGAACTGTTACATCATTCATCAGTTTTTTTTAATGTCTTCAAACACATTTGAATATGTTAGACAAAAATGCCGCTTAACAATTTAAACTTGATTAACAATTAAATATTAATCGACGAACCATGAGTCGAACATATTTTGCTTTTCTTTAATTATCAACATTTTTGTTCTTGTTTTTTTTTTCTCGTGTTAAGCAAAAATAATTAGTTTTGTTTGTACGCAAACATTAACATGAACTGACTAAAAATAACTTCATAATTATCGATTACATTTTTTTTTTTTTCTTTGCCTTCGTCTTTTTCTCTTTCTCTCATTCTTTGTACTTTTTTTTTCCAATCAGATAACGTTCTTCTCTCTTATCATTGGACAAAATCAAGTATTTAATCAATCAACCAATCCCATTGCAAATAACTTCAGAACAACAAAAAAAAAGACGAAAGAAAATTTATGTGTCTTCCTTTCGCATGAGTGAATTTATCTCATTAGTCGTTACATTACCATAGAACAAGAAACTAGAAGACATATATTGCCTTGCACATCGAACCATAAATAAAAGAAAGAACAGTAAGTCATAGGAAGAAGGAAAAAGAATCATACTATCTCCTCAGTCATATATACATACAAAAAGAAAAACGGAAAAACTAAAGAAGAAAAATGTTGTTGATGTTGTTATCTCTACCACCGGTCGACGCGTGTAACTTGTAGTTTCAACAAAAGATCCTATCAAAGACAAGATATCAACTATTTTTCAATAAAATCTCTTTTTATTATCATTACATTCTTTATTTAATTAGATAATTATAAAAATGGATACATTTGAAGTATCATCAAATCATCGTAATACATGGTCAAATTATCCAACAGATTGTTATTCAGCAAGTGTAGACTATTATCGACCATATGGAACAGCACGTAAATTAAATTAAATTATAACTAACTATTAGAAAATAATATCTTTCTTTTTTTGTTTAAATATTTTTCAAGCTCTTACATCACTTTCATGGGTTGAACCAAGTAAATATTCTGTTAGTAATTGGCCATCACAAACATCATCAACATTTCCTTATGCATCATCTTCACATTCTCAACCTCCACATGCTCATGCAAATTTTTCTTCAACAAACCCTTCATCAACGACACCATTTGGTCAAATATATTATCCTCCAACACCACCAAAAGATCTTCCACATGATACATTACTTGATGCATCAAATAAACAACAACAACAACAACAACAACAACAACAGCAACATCATAATAATAATATATCTCCAACAACAAATTCATCTATTTATCAACATTCACATCATAATTGGGGACATGTTCTTAAAGATTCGTCAATACTTTGGTCAACCATGAAATCATCATCTGATTCACAAACAAAAAATTTTACATCAAAAAAGAAACCTAGTCAAGGTTTGATATAAACTTTAACAACAACAAAAAAATCATGTCACTAATTGAATTTGTTTTATTTTATTTAGCAGAAGGTCGGGAATGTGTTAATTGTGGAGCTAAAGCAACACCATTATGGAGACGTGATGGTAATGGAAATTATTTATGTAATGCATGTGGACTTTATCATAAAATGAATGGACACAATCGACCATTGATTAAACCAAAACGACGTTTAGTGAGTAGATTAATTATAAATTCAAATTTATTTTTATCTATTATTGTTTTTTTTCGTTATAGTCAACAGTTAAGAAAACAGGCGTTTATTGTTCCAATTGTAATACGAGTACAACAACATTATGGCGTCGAAATGGACGTGGTGAAAGTGTTTGTAATGCATGTGGATTATATTACAAACTTCATAAGGTATTTCGAAAGAAAAAAAAAAAAGCAGTAACATCATGATATAACAAAGATCAATTTAAGTTTTTTTTTGCAAAAAAAAAAAACGTGTTGATTATAGAAGAAAACAAAAATACAATTAGTGTGTAAAATGATTTCTCACACTTATGTTGTGTGAAAAGAATTTTTAGTTATTTTTCTTCTTCTTAAAATTAAAATGATTCTCACTTTATTAATTATCAATTTTATTTTATACTTATTGTCTTTGTTTTCACAGATAAATCGTCCAATAACATTAAAAAAAGAAAATATTCAAACACGTAATCGAAAACCAAATTCAAAACGTAATGAATCATGTAGTAGTAAAGATAAAGATTCATTTTCCTATGGACTTTTAATGAAGAATGAACCAACATTTCATGGTTATCATGCTCATGCAGCTGCAGCAGCTATGGCAGTTAACAGTGGATCATCATCACCATCATCATCAGCTGCTTATGCAGCTGCAGCAGCATTTCATCCATTATTTTCAACATCAATGTTATCATCTATAGGTACAACAGGTACATCAGCATCTTCTTCATCAACATCATCATCACCAATTAAATCATCTTATATGACAAATCAACAACATCATGTTGGAGTTTATGCTCCGTACTTTTAAAATCTAGATATATACATATATATATAAATAGGAAGAAGATCTATCTTATTTTTTTATTTCTTATTCTCATTCACTGTATTTCTTTTTCTTTCGCATGTTGTATATTGTGTTTGTTCATTTATATCAAAAACCTTGTTTTTTTTTTCGTCTTCATTCTTAAATACAGCAGTAATACATTCTGCCTCAAGCTTTTCTTCAAAAGATAAATATCGCAAATATGCAAGCTGTTCTAGTCTCTCTCTACATGTATATATATATATATAACCGTTAAGCGATGATCACTACTAACATGGATATCTATTTATCTATCTATCCATCTATCTATTTCTTGTCGCCCGAGGACACTCCATCTTCTTCTTCGTCGTCGTCGTATACGACGTTTGTTCATTGAATCACCTAGGTAAACATCACCATATGGACACCGTTATGGTTGAGTTCATTAGCGGTATATATAGACAAAAAAAAAAAAAAGAAACAAGACACGACATGGGCGGGCAAGTCAATCGAAAAATGAAAAATTCAATTTTCAATGAGTTTTAAACTATACATGAAGATAAGACAAAAGAAAACAACTATAAATGATAATGTTAATTTGTTTGAATTTCAATTGATTAAAATCAGAGTTGTAGTTCAATATGGGAGACAAGGAAGTAGAGCTCGTCAGGTTTAGGGCTGAAAATTTTGAATACAATGGGTACCAGTTGTCTGAGAATTGCATAAAAAACATTATTAATCATCGAATACAAAAAAAAACAGAAAAAAGTATCTCGTATTTTTGAGGTAGGTACTGTTCTCAATTCTGATTACAAAGATCCACTGAGAGTATCAAGATACGGATCTATCGGATTCGAAAATTTCGGATCCAACGGACTGTAATCATCTGAGAAATATGTCGGATACACTAGTTCCCGAGTATAAACTACTGAAAAATAATATCTCGTATCTTCGCGGCGATTATCTAATTCTGATTAGAAAATTTCATTGATAATATCAAAGTACTATTTGACCGGGTCCAAAGCTATACATTTTGGATCTGATTGACTCTCTACACAGAGTGCACAGTGGTTGAAAATCTAGATAAACGATGCGCTGCATTCCTTGGACAAACTTCTAATTGGACGAAATTTTTTTTTTTGAGCTTTATCTTTTAATGATTAGCTCATGATTACAGGTAAGTGTTAACTGAATATCGAATAATCATTCTCTTTCTTCTTCATGTACATCAGTGTTGTCGGCATCATTTTTAGTAATTTTGATTTTATTGCTTCGACCCATCATCATTTATTACTTGCTGTGCTTTCGACACAAATGTGCTAACGATAGAAAATTTTGGAACCGATAATCAATAGTATTGTTTGATGACGTCCTACTCGCTGTTCTTTTTTTCTTCTGCTATCATTATCAACTATGTTGGCATGTTCGTGTTAGTTACGCATCAAACGCTATTGAATCTACAAGTTCTTCTTTCCATGTCGGCAGAGTGCAGTTATCACAATCGATTGTCTCTTTTATAGAAAAAAACAAAAAAAAAAAGGATACACAACACGACACCATCTGTAGACTTGACTTGACCGGAAGGCAATTGAACATAACACCATTAAGAGCTAGGTATCATACACAATAATGTACAAACACGAAACCATCGAGTGACAAAATCGTATTTATCTCTTTTTGTTTTTTTTTCTCTACTTGTTTGATCTTCCTTTTTTGACACTTAAACACAACAGAATCGATGTGCTTCAATGAATATAAACTATTGAAAGACAAACCAATAGTTCATTAAAGTTGACACATCTATTGTCTATATTTGGATGGGAAAGAGATAAAGAATGAATGCTTCTTAACAAAATGTGTCAAAATTAAGTAGATATTTAACAATTTGGTTTTCATTATAACGAGAGAGAGATTCAAAAAACTCACATGCTGAGCAATTAGCAAGACTCTCTCTTTTTTTCTTTCTTATATAAACATTGCCATTATGTTCAATTCATTAGTATCCAACGGCGAAATATATTTATCGTTGATCTATATTCAACTAGTAGATAATAGTCATGTAATTCCATTGAGACTGAATGAGTAAAGAGAAATAGACTCGAATGAAAACATCACGCAGATAGACAAGCAAATACGTCACACGATGAACAGATTGATCCCTAAAGTACTATTGATTGTTCTACGGATCTTTTCGTTTTGTGATTTATCATATTCTGATTTGAACAATAAACTCGAAGTAATTAGTGATGAGACAAGTCGAGTGTAAGACAAGATAAGAAAAAAAAAAGAAGAAGAAGAAGAAGACTTAGTAATAGTCTGGTCGATGAAACATGAAGGAATGTGCCCATGTTAGCAACAGAAGCGGTATTACTTTGATCAATGAGTGTATAGAAAATTGTTGTCTATTAGAAAGCAATAAGAAACAAATCAATGTTTAACTTTTACAGTTAATATACAAGTTTGATAAGCATCAAAGAATTAAACGCTATGATTTTTTTTAGTAATGCTATATTGGATTATTAACAGCACCTCTCAGTAAATTTGCAAACGTATAATATAAATATAATTTTTAGAATTATTATCTGAAAAAAACAGAGATAAAGTAAGGAATAGAGCGATCAATATATTCACAATATGCTGTCTATTTACAATAAGATTTTATAGTTTTTAAGACAAGCATAAAAGAACTGTAGTAGCATATCCCTTACAACCGGTGTCAGAGAAACGATTATGAAAAGTTTTGTAGGAGTTTAATCTTTTCTATCTCATAATGGGAAATAGAGAAAATGAAAGTATCTAATTGAAAACTACTTCTACGTTCACGATTGTCTCAATTTGTCCAAAAAAAGGATAACTCGTCAAAACATATACACAGAAATAATCGTTCCATTCTAAGCAGAACAATATTCGTTTTAAACATTTTTGTAAATAATGGTAAGGTATGTGAAACAACCAAAATTCTTCGAAGTGAAATCGACGTCTTACTAATAAATCTAAATAAATTTATCATTTTTTTTTTCAGTCTAGTTTAAGTGTTATCCAGTATCCTAGATACTTTAAAAATTCTTTTGTCTATTTCATCTTACAATTTTTTTTATAAGAGTTACACTTGTAAAAGTTTTCATAGAACGTATCATTTTAATTACACCAAATTCGTTATATTTTTAAAGTTTTCTACATTGGTAATATTCTTTTTATCAAGTTTACTATTTGAAATTTGTTCTCTAATATGCTAGCAGCTAATTGAATTTATTTCTCTGGCATTTATTATAGTTTTATTAAAAAAGCTCTAGTATTCACTTCAAATTTTAATAGATGATATATATATATACAGTGGAGTGTAAAAAAAATTGCCGTTGCACTTACGCATTTTCTCGAGTCATATCTGTGAAGCGCATGAACGGATTCTTCTGAAACTTTTATCAGTAATCAAGGATGTACTATAGATTTTAATCAGAGCGCGACTCCTCAAAAAATGTCGTTCGGTAGAGCGAGAGACATCATGATTCGAGTGTCCACCGTTTTTCTAGAATATCAAACAGTAATATTACACTACCACGACTNTGCCTTGTTTTTACTAATACATATAAGAAACTGTTTGTTCCAAAGCACCGACGGCAGAGTCAAAAGCAACATGACAAGTTAGAAAATGTCGTTATCCTAGTATAATCTTTAATCTAACCTATCACTCGGATCCTTACCCTCGGTAGTTCCACTATAATTTAAGACAACTAATTCTAGCTGAATAATATTTACCATGAAAATTTTGATGTCTTGATTCTATTGTGTTAAAACGTGTCTGGAATGACCAAATGCTAAGACTATGAGTAGTATTCGATGATTGATGTAGTTCTTTTTTTTTTCTACACAGTGGTATTGTTTAATGCGTGATAGTCGTTTTTTTTTCTTAAATATATATATATTTATTTAAAAGTAGATGACTTATTTTCTTATGAAAGTGGGAGAAATTTTTTCTTTTTAGTGGCAGATTCTGCATCACTGCCAAATGTTACATTCATAAAAGTCGAAAGTTCATAGAATGGATTAATAATCTTTATTAGGTGATATTTCAAAGAACATTAACCATATGAACTTTGTTTTTGTTTGTTTGATTGAATTAAAATCAAAATATTCTATTTTATTATAATATAAATTTCTTTTCTAGATTAATCAGTAGAAGTTTAGATTTTAATCTAAATTTCTCATTGTTTTTTAAATACTTTGTTTTATATAGTAATATGAGAATGTTTGTCATTGCTTGGTTTAGCTGGAAGTAAAATATTAATAAAAAATGTTTCTTTGATTTATCCGAACATTGATTCCATGTAGAAATATGAAGGATCAAGTTCCCCTCCCCCCCTTTTTTTTTATAGTCGTGAGAGGATTTATTTTTTCTTTGTTATGATTAAATATCTCATTATGCTTTGATCATAGATCGTTTATTTTATAAGCTCTTTCTGACATCTTACGAGAATGATTACCTAGAAAATTTTGAAAGCTTTAAAACAGATAAATCTCGATGAACAGAGCAAAACATAACGGTTTCTCTTATCAGTTGTCTTTCTCAGTCACAACACGTCTGATACGACTAAAAAGTTTTTTTACAGATACTAAACACTGTTTGCGTTGTCTAGGTTTCTTTTATGATCTTCTTCCATTAAAATAAAAATACCCAAATCTTCAGGACACTCTTAAAGATCAGTGCTTTTTTTTTTCAGTTAAAGTTTTATTTCTTAACCCTGACACAAAGTCAATAGTACATTATATTTTCAAACAAAAAAAGAAAGTAAGCACTTTAAATATTTACTAATAAAAGTATAAGAAAGTTATAGTTCCATCGAATGTCCTACAGTCGACAGACAAGGACGATTCTTCACTTTTTTTTTTCAAAAAAAAAAGTGAAATAGTTTGTATACTTTGATAATGTTTTTTCGCCACAATGTTCCATCTTCTCCGAGCTTTTATAGTTATATATTAAAGTGACTAAATTAATAAATACGAATACAATATTTTTGGTAACTCTATCGATAATGTAATAATATGGAAAATGTGATTAGATTTATGGAATATATAAAAAAAAAGAGCATCCTATCTAATTTTATTGATGATTGATATTTATTTATAGCATCATTTATTAGTCTCAAGTATCTATATATATATATGATTAAATAAATGATGAATTGTTCTTCTTTTTTTTTTGTATGAATTGTCTAAATTGAAATTAATAATGTTCAAAGTGATAATCCTTGAGAGAAGATGAAGTGCATTGATATAGTTCAAGCGAGAATATATGTGATCGATGACTTATAATAAAACCTAAACATGTCGATTTGTTGAATTTGTATTTTCATAAATAATGACTGATATGAACTCTTCTCGACAGCTAAGACAATTGAAATTTTGTGATCGTAGATTTCCTGTCCTTTTTTCTTTCGAGAGCAGTGAGGAAATATCTCAAAAATCGATTGAGATCGCGAACAAACAGATTTTAATCTAACAAGTCCTTTTGAGAAGATGCTAAAAAACTATTGCACTTAGCAAGGAACTACTCCAAGTGACATCTATCGTTAGAATTCATACTGGACCTACAAGCAGGTCTCCGTGTGACTATCAATAATCTAATAGGATTGATCGCCGAGTTCTGATTGATTTACTAGCCTATTGAGCCATGTTTAAGTATTCCCAGAAAGGTCGATTAACGGCAGTTTGATTGAAAGTTTTGCTTATAGATATGTCTAATTACTCTTAGAATGTCTTTGAAATTTCTACCGAAAAGAATATTTCTTCGCCGAGCTATAAAGTTTTCCAGTGAACTGAATTTTTGTGACAAAGGACTATGATTGGAAATCCAGTATCTTGACGAAAGAACATTTTTTTTTCGACTGAAACTTTGAAGATATTCTAATTAAGTCGTCCGAAGGTACGTAAAAATGGTTAAAAAAATCTGATGAACTGGCCATAACTCGGTGACCAAGGCTCATAGTAACCAACCCTTTTAGACTTTTACTCTTCTCTCTGACACTTACGTGTGCGTCTAATATGAGCTCAAACAATGGATGTCGGTTGAAATAGTTTTCTCGTAAGTGCAATAGATTTTTAGTTTCTTTCCGAAAAGACTTGTTGGTTTAAGTCTATTTATTTGTGATCTTCACTAATTTTTGAAAGATTCCGTCACTACTCTTAAATATAAACAGACTGAAAATTTTCGAACATAAAATTCCAGTTGTTTCATCTATTTTAGAAATTTTCACATGACTTGTGAATTAAATTTTTTTGTTTGAAATTTTAGTACTTGATAGTTCATCATTATTATTAAATGATCTTAATAATCCGTCCACACAAAATCTATTTGATTATTCATCATCAACACCAACTATGAATACAATAGATTTACCAACAGTGAATAAATCTACAACTAATAATAATAATTACAATTTATCTGATGCTGACCTTACCGCTCTATTCGTATCATCTATTGTTTCAACAATACCTTCAACAACAACAATGGATAATGAGAATGAACTATCAAATAATAATAATAATAATAATAACAACAACAATAATACACTAGATGATGTTTTTTTACAACAAGTTAATGAACTTGTTTGTTCATCACAACAAAAATCTATTGGACCACCACCTGGTTTTGAAAATTATCATTTTAAGAAATCATTATCATCGGATAATTCAAGAACAATATCATCAATTAGTAATGCTGCTATTCAACCACAAGTCTCTTCTTCAGATACAATCAATTTTAGTCAGTTATTACAATCGACAATAGTCGGTAAAGAAAAATAAAAAAAAGAAACCAATAAAATTGTTTTTTCTTTTTACTTTTTCAACTATGTTAAATTATCTTTCTTGTTTCTTTTTAGATACGCAACAGCAACAACCAATTGGTGGTAATGTTCATTCATCATCATCATCTCATTCATCATTTACATCCGATGAACAATCTATGTTTTTTCCAATGTCTAATCATCATTATTCATCAACATCATCAAGTCAGATTTTCTCCACCAATACACCTTCTTCATCTACAACAACAACAACTAATTTAATTAATTCTAATGCTAAACCATATACACCCAATAGTCTTTCATTAAAAACGAAAAATTTCTCATCAATTGATACAAGTAATATAAAAAGTCCTATGTCAACAAAATCAATCGATGCTGATATAATAACAAAATCTGGAGATAATACATCAAGCCATATATTTGCATCACCAAATTCATTTTTTAGTAATAGTCATAAAGGTATGAAATTCATTTACTTTTTCAAGCAAAAAATTTGTTCATTGACCATTTATTCAATAATATAGAAATTAATCTTGAGAGTAGAGATGCAACATGTACCGGCAAATCGTATTACCAATCTTAGGTATAGATTTGCACTGATCTAAACATGTGTGTATAGACTAATGATGAACGCATGATAATACTATGGTAGTGTTGGATGGATTTTCGATTTTTTCGTTTGCTAAGATCATTTTTCAAGATAATAGAATGCACTTGTCTAGGTCAGTGTAGCACTCTATCTAAAGCCGATTTACAGCTATTAGAAGTGAACGGTATATAATGCGCTTAATGATTTCTTTGAAAAACATTGATAAAAAAAGTAACAAGCCTTTTCTGAGAGAAATACAGCTAATCCTCAAATAAAATTATACTTTAGTTATAAAATTATCTTCTCTGTACGATCGAATCTGTCATACATATCAAACTTGAAAGTTGAATTCAATTATACAAGAGTTAAAAAAATTACCTACATAACTAAACTTTATATTCGTGTCGCGTAGAGCCCTCATCGAAGAGCTACGAGCTATAATCGTCATTGTGTACACAGTAAAGTCTATCCTTATTTTATGTTTTGACATGTTTGAAAAAGACGTTAATTTATACAGATCAAGAAAATAACTCGGTAATCACCGTCGCATTTTCTATTTGAAATAGTCCAAAGAAGTTTCTTTTTCTTCAGCTAGTATTATAATTAAACATAGATGAATAATAATTTTTGAATATTCTTGATGCTTGACATCAGATAAATATTAGTTTTTATTCAGCTTTCTCAAGTATGAATTAAATTGAATGGTTTTTTTTTATAAATTAAATTATAAATCCTCTCAAATATTCTTTCTTTTTCTAATTTTAAGCACTTCTATAAATTCATGCGCATAAAAAAAGCATCAATCCCTCGAGCTTTCCAACGACTGACAAATAAAAGCTATGCAATGCAAATTTACCTCTATCCTACCCTACAGCATAGATAAAAATAAGTATGAGAAAAATGAAGGATACAGTTAGGATAGGAAAAAAAAAAAACTGACGCTATAGGTCTCTATTGATATGATCATATTATAATTTAAAATAGATTTCGATAACGTTTAAGATATTCTAAATAAACAAGCATCATATTCATTAGTATTTCTTACAAATAGTTTAACAAATAATCAAATTAGATATTTTAGTACAATATCTTACGAGAAAAAACTCATCTAAAAATAAATTCATTTTGAATTCATTCTTACAGTTCATTAAATAGACTCTATTGCGAATAAAAAAAAAGTAAAAGAAATCATATTCATAACTCTCTTTTTCTTTTCAATTATGACCGTTTTAGTGAGTTTTTCAACCGTATAATGATCAGAATATTCTCAGTATCCTCAAGAATAAAATTTTCAATTAAATTCATATCCGTGTCAAAGTTAAAGAGGAATGACTGTGAACTCAATAACTCAACAACGACAATAGGTAGCAACGTGCAATTTTCAGCAAGCGAAAGAGAACAACTCCAGACGGTTTTTTTTCTTCTTTTCTGTAATATTATATAAGACAAGGTTATTTGAAACAATCATCATCCTTGCTAAACATCGACAGAATAGATACGCACTTTTATTTGCACTACATTGTCATGTGAGAAAGAATGTTTTACGGAGATAATGAGTTTTAAAATAATTTTTTCTTACATCGTGTCACACAAGAAAAACACGCTCGAAGTTCTTTTTCGATTTTTGAAAACCACAGGTAGAAATCGTTGGATCGAAAGTTTCTGGATTCAATTGATTAAACTTTTTCCCCACTCGGTCGAGTCGTACTTTGATACTCTCAATGTAATATTCTAATCGGAATCCGATAGTTCACTCTAAATACACAAGATACTTGTTTCCCAATTTTTTTTTGTATTCAGTAACTAGTGCACCTTATACATTTATTCGATGACTAGAGTTTATCAGGTCCGAAACCAATCCTAAAGGCTGTGTTGAGTTATTGAGTTCATATCTATCCCTCTCTAATTCTGGCGTAGACATTTATTTTCTTAAATTATCTATAATTCGAGAAGAAAAAAACTTATAATTATTAATCTGTTAGTAAGATTTGTCAAATTTTATAATCATAGATTTCGCTTCAACAAAATCCTTAACAACTAAAACATCATCAACAAATCGTCAATCATCATCATCAACTTCATCATCAACATCATCATCAATCGATGAAGCACTTATTCAATTAAGTCAGCAACAAAAGCAACAATCACATGTGCCAACAGTTAATAAATTATTTTATGATGAATCTTTATCAATATTTAATTATTCATCACCACAAAATACAACAAAAACAGCAACAACGACGACACATATTGATAAACAACAACGTGCTGTACATGATAATATTAATTTTCTTGCATCAATGGCAGCTGCATCAACACCTGAATCACCTTGGCAACAGCCAACACTTCCATCAAATATGAATTCAAAGCATAAAATGCAATCAATGTTAGTTGAACAACAACAAAATACATTACCACAATCACCATCAAGAAATCTTTCGACTAATATGCATGAATTAATGGAAAATTTAAATGAACTATGTTATCGAGGTTTTGATGAACTTAATGCACTTATACAAGAACAACGATGGGTAAGATTTTGTTTTGTTTTTTTCATTTTGAGAATAGTTAAAAAAAAAATTTAATGAATTTATTAATTATAGTAAACTATATATGACTTTATTATATTTATCAATGTAAATATAAATTTAGCTTTCTAAATTCCATTAATTAGATTTAAATCATTCGATGATGAAATATATCAAATATTATAATTTCATATCTTCTTGATTGCAGATATTTTTAATAAAAAATAGAAAGAATAATATATTCGTGTTAAACAAACAAGCGAAAATAAATATAGTATGACGATCAGTGTAGATAACTTGCTTTAAGAGAAATTAATCTAACATTTTGCAATATTATTAAAGAAACTAATGTCGGATTTTTTTTAAAGTACTAACGACCATTTTCTGAATAACTTTTGATTACTTTGAGTTATCGAGCTGCGGTTTTCACCATTCAAAAGAGCAAGCCGGGGGCTACAAAATCCTACTGATTTTGAATGGTCAAGCAATTGACCAACCAGGAGAACTTTTGCTGGACAGTTTGTGAGCTGCCTCGTGCTACTAATTTTCGTTCAATTTGAACTTTCAATGATATTAANGTTATAAAATTATTTCTTTTCATTAAAAAAAAAAACTAAATGAATGGTTGACAAAGTCGAGCTATTGTTAATAAACAATAATTTGATGTTTTGTATTGTTGTTGTAAAATATCTATGATATCATTGATATTTAAATGGTATACAGATTGATTATTTATCTAAATAGGAAATTCTTATAAAAAAAAGTTTTTATAAAATAATTAAAAATCTTACTTTTAATATAATATCATTTTCTCTAAGATATTCTATATCTGTCAATGATTCAATAGCTGTTACTTGACATATATGTTTTTGTCGTTTAGAACGAACTTGTTTAAAATCTGTTTCAATTGAAGATTGTAATAAAGGTCGTCGACCATTAAGAATTGAATATGGAATTAAACAAGATGGCTTTAATTGCACTGTACCTATTGTCATTGTATAGAGAGTCATTTTTCTTGGATCATCTATATTAAAAGTCGATATTGTATAATAATCAGATAATGATAATGATTCATCGAATAGATTTGGTATAATAAAGATATTTTCATTATCATCATATTCATCATTATTAATCAATGATATACTACTATTATCGATTTGTTGTATTTGAACAGATGATAAAGTTAATTGATCAAGTATAGTTGCAAAATCAACAGGAGAACATTCATTATCTAATTGATCAAGTAAATGAAATAATTGATTTTTATTGTATTGTTCAATAGGAGGAGAAGGTAATTGTCTTTTTGTTATTTTATTTATATTAATTTGTTCACGTGATAATAATGAACGTGGAAAATAACAATGATTAAAAGGTAAAACATTTGATGTTGTATATTGTAATGAATTTTCTTTTGAAATAACTTTCACTTCACTACCATCAGCTCGTCGAGCTATGGGTTTATGTAAAGTTTTTATTACTGAATAATATGATGATGATGTTAATGATTGTTCTGATGATGATTGATGTTCATCAGTGTTTAAACTAATATTTGTTTGACTTTCATCAAAAGATATGTTTGATAATATACTAGGATTTATTGTGTTCAATGATGATGTCATTGTTGAAGAGTTTGACTAGAATATTATTTGATGAAATGCAAAACTTTTTTAATTTTTAGTTGATTTTCTTACTCGTTCTTGAGCATTAAAATATTGAATGAGTTCTTTCGTATTATTTTCAATTTCACTTGTTGTTTGTAAACCGATGCTAATCGATTCACTATCATTAGGCTTATAAATTTTTGCTGTCTGTTTTCGTCGATTATTATTATGTNTAAATGTTGTAATTGCCGTTTGTGATAAACTTGTTATCGGTATTGATGTTGTTCCATTTTGTTCAACAGGTGCTGAACTATCCGATAATTCATTAGAATGTCGACGACGACAAACTATATAATAAAGACATGTTAATAGAAAAATAATTGTTAATATAGAAGCTAATAATCCAACAAGCTAATTAAAAAAAAGAAAAAAAAAAGACAAATCTTTTAATTTCGATAGGAATATTGAGTTTTTTTTTTTTTCATACCACAGCATTCCATCCGGTTGGGGAATTATAAAGCAACAATGGATTAAAAGGTGATGGTTGTGGACATAATTTTCCATTAAGTGTTAATGTTTTAATTGATGGATCGATTTTAACATTGTCCGAAAAACTATTTGGAAAGATCGACATTTTAGATACAAAAACAATGTGCAATAATATATATGATGAAGAAATGAAATGTTAAATGTAGTTTGCTTTTCTTTCTATGAATATATTATCGATATGAAATGAAGAAATCGTGAGAGAAAGACGAAGCCGTCGAATGCATTCTTAGTCTTTTGTTTAGACTGACTGACCGAAGATATATATGCTGGAAGAGAAGAGAAAAATAGCGGACAAACGAATAAATCGTTGTATAAACAATTTCAAATGTGTGTGTGTGTATATATAAGAAAACGAACTATGTCAGTCCGTTACAACCATATTCGTATGAATAAGAAGACATCATTTTTCTATGGTTAATTATTCCTTAGACAGAAAAAGAAAAAAAAAAAAAAAAAAACAAATCTATGTAATGAATTTTCTATATGAAATTTTTTTTCATAGGTCATAAATATTAATATGAAATAACATTCAAAATCACTCATCATCATTAATATTGTAAATGCTATTTTAGGGATTGACAGAGAAAAACAACTGATTGCTATCAATCATTGTAGATATATATTTGAGACGAGAGATGATTGATAAGAATGTAAACATAATTAATTTATAACCTGAAGGGCTTATTGAAGAGCGTTTGTTTTCTTTTGTATGAACTGTTGATATTCGTTTAACAGGTGTTGTATCTTGTGATATTATATAATGCCAGAAATACCATAATTCATTTGCATATACGATTTAGTATAGATTTCTGATTCATAAACAATTGTTAGTATTCTCTTGTTTGAACACTGTATTTGCACTTAATGGAACGATAAGTCCAATGTTATATTTTAGTATGCTTTATTGAAATTAATTCTTTGTGAAATAATCAATATTTGAATTGATGTTTACATGTGTATTTTCAAGTTTAAGCAAATATAATTATAGGTTTTTATTAGAATGTCTACATTGGTAATCTGCTTAAGATTTATATAATCAGTTGTTGTAACAGAGAAAATACTTTTACAAACGGATATAATTCTTCAACAGGAAAAAATATTGATTTACATTCTTTTTGAAAATTTATCCACCATCACAATTGAACTTAAAAGCATCACCTAAATGCAATGTGTTACATGCTAAATGACACTTAATCATAAAATGTATTGATCGATATTTGTAACAATAGGTAAGAGTATTAAAAAAAATCAGCTTTAGAATAAAGGTAAAACAATCACGAACAATATAGATTATCTTTTTTCGTTCTTGAGAATTCTATTCGAAAAAACGATTAAGATTACTTTAATCTTTTCAATAGATTATATGATTTGATCAGTATATATTAATTACTAAAAAATTGTAATCAAAATAAAATAATTAACTGAAAATGACAATTTTGTTTTCAATAGTATTCGCATTTCATTATTCTTTTATTTCTTAATATTAAAGATACAATAAATATTTGTTGGACATCTTTTTCGGGTAAAAAAAAAAAAGAAAGAGCTAATAAAAAGCAACCAGAAGATTTCTAGAAGCTTTTCAAATCTTTGAAAACCTCTTTCATTGAGCATTACAGTTACATTTGTCATGCTGTGACTACTCTAAACACATTGATGTGTGAAATAAAACGTTTTGATCTATACAGACAACAAAATCATAAACTATCTTCTTGTTATAAAGACCTGTTAGTGTTCAGCGATGTTTGCTCTAATAGAAAGTAACTATTAAATACTTTTTGCTAATCTTTTGTAGTATTTTGTTCCAATAGGCGTAATACACATTATCAAATACTTGTTTATCGTAGACAGAAATTCAGTAGAAATTCTTCTAGCAAAGACATATTTTAGTGAAATGAAGTAAAAATGATTCAACCTCAACCTTTGGCAATTAATGAATAGAATGTAAGGAACTAATAATCAAGTAAAAAAAATGAGCACGTCGAAATTTCAGTAAGGATGCTTCACTATATCGGATTGAAATTAGCAAAACTATTTGTTGGCGAATTCGTAAACGCGTTTGACGAACAACATTATTTCAACCTGGTTTCGTAGTTAACCAATGGTCTTAGTATTTGAATCTAAAATATTCGTCAGATATTAATTGAAGACTAATAGTATATGAAGAAAAAAAAATCGCCAACATATTCTATATGCATCAGAAATTCTAATCACAATGTCATGAAAAGGCTTGAAGATTTCTCTTTTTTTTTGTCTATGTAGATAAAATAATTCATGCAATTATTTTAATTACAACTTGAAGACAAACTTGAATAGATACAAGAAATATAATAAGTAATGAGAAGACGAAATGAATCTATAGAACCACATAAAAGAGAAATGTGAATAACAAAAACAATTATTTGTATATGTAAGAAAACAATCAGTAGTCATATCTATATTAATGCCCATAAAATTATTTCTAATATCTGGGTCAAATTATTTATTAGCAATGTGATTTCACAAAATAAAACACGTATATCTCGTGATAATGAATCTTTCCAGAGCTAATTCTTATATGTAACATGTATTTTAAGTCACTCTAGACACCATGAAACATTGATTTTATTAAAAACAAAACTCGGGATTGATGCAAAATTAAATACTTCATTCTGTAGACAACCCTTGAGGTTACAAAATCACTATGCAAATACTTTATTTCAGCATATGCATAGATATATTTTATTGAAATTGATTTGTTAACGACGTAACGGAGAACGAAAAGAAAATGCTCTTATAACCACATAAGAAGTTCAAAACAAATTCTAAGACGCAAAACTCCTTCTTGCAAATTTATAGATGATGCTAAAAAAAAAAATTTTTATTTCGAAACTTGATAGGATCTCTAAAAAACAGGTTTTGGAGAGGAAGTTGTTTGATTTGCAATCATGTTGAAAATATCACTATAGATGCAGTTCGTGCTGTAGAATCTATCCTGAAGAGTTTAAAGTTTTTTTTTTGTATGGCTAGAGAAATACTTGCTAATTAATCGTCAATTGTGAAAGAGCCAATATTTTTATATATGTCGATACTGAAAAAACACTTATTTCGAAAAATAATCCTTGTAAAGAATCAAAGTCCAATGAAACGTACTTATGTTCTACTTTTTTTTTTGAGTTGATCTATTTAATAACATATAAAAAGTACACAAGAAATTCGAATAAAAAAGTACTAGAAAATGACATTCAATAAACATAACATAAAACAAAACGATTTTATTCCCATCAGAAAGAAAAACGAAAGATTATGTAAACAACATGCTGATATTGTTTGAATAGACAGCTGAAATACAAACATTTCTACTTTTCGTAGGTCTCGTCTGTCTGCATCTATTGTCTATTTTCATCAGATCTGTTTGATTCTCGCAGACTGTATTTTCTTTTACATACTTATATTATAATAATAATTGAAAGGAAACTATAAAACTATTTTTTCAAGAATGTAAGAAAGATATGAAGTATTAGTCAACAATTCATATAGGATGGTAAAAATAACCAATCAGACAGTGCGTAGAATCAATTAGCAAAACTGGATAAATAAACTACGGCATAAATAATTGTAGGCGTCATTTTTTTTGTTCGGCACTTTCTTCTTAAAAATATGCTATTTTTAGAAATAGCAGGACATTTTTTCGTTTTTTTCTCTGTTTATACTCTTTTTTGGTCACGTGTCTGAGAGTTCTCTGTAGGCTTTCATACTATGTATAAAAAAATTTTTCTACTTCAACGAGAATGTCAAGATGCTGGACATAACAGAGTCTCTTTTTTCTAATTAAGTTTTATTACAATTATATGAAAAAACACTGTTATAATTTAGAGCACCGCTTTTGAATTTTTCAGCACATTGAACTTCTCATTTCTTTTCTTTTGTTTAAAAAGTAGGACACTTAAAAGCAACGTCTTTGTTATGTCCTATATCGTGACATACTCTGTCAAACAAAATAAAATAAATATATAGAATGGACGCCTACGTAGAATTTTTATTTGTCAAATGAGCTATTTTTGATATTTGTTTATCGAACACCTCCAGAAAACATCATGTTATTGGGCTTCAAGTTTTAACATTTGTTCAATACATCCTGAAAGCTTTGTTTGATTCGAATATAACTGACCCAAGATCAGTTTTTGAGAGGTTGTAGAAAATCTTTAGTGCTTTAGTGTAGTCAATTTGACTAGGCAATTAAATCTTTATATATGATATTTCTTACGGATTTCGCGGAACATAGAACATTTTCTTTTATTAAGCAATAGAAAATCAGTTACTGGTACTCTTTATTTTGATTTCCATGTGATTCATTATGTCTGCAAGCTATTTGAAGCCAAGGTAAAGAATCTTATCGAAGTTTTGTGCCGATTAAATTTTTATTTTTTGTTTATCGATTTTCTTGAATAATAATTCAAACCTTCAAGAGTTGTCCAAATTAATTTATGTAAACGTCTCATAAGATAATATATTCATATTTTTTTTGTCATAAGTAAAATTCATCTTAACTTTTACGAAAAAGACCAATGTTCTGCTAGAGACTCTTGAATGGCATAATAACCTGCCAATGGTAAATGTTTCTATACGTTAGTTTTTATAATTCAAACATTACTGTATGATCCGCTAGACGAGCGAAGCAAATAAATGTAGGTTCTCATGAATAATAAATATACAGCATCTTGACACTGAGAAGAAAAGAAAAAAAGATTTTTTTTTCAGATGAGAAAGAAATTAAGAGCGTATATAAAGCCCTTTTACACATTGAATCGAATTACTATTTTCTTCTAATTATAATATGTCTGTATCAAAATTAGAATCGCTTCCTAATGAAATATTAAGTCATATATTTGAAAAATATATGAATGGTGTAGATATATTGGTTGCTTTTGTTAATTCACAAAACCGACGTTTCGATGCACTTATATCTCAATGTCGACGATTTTATTTTAATTTTTTTAATTGTCGAAAAGATTATTTTGATTTTTGTCTTGATCTTTTACCAACTTATATCGAACGAATAGAAATATTAATTTTATCTGAACAAAATACACCTGGTCAAATTCATACATTTTTATCTTTTTTTCCATTATTTATTTCATTTAAACGACTGCGTAAACTTTATTTGGAATTAAATAGTAACACTATTGATTGGGTAATAGCTCAACGTGCTATTATTTCATTATCTCATACACCTATTGATACAGTTATTCTTAAAGCTATGGAAACAGCAAATATGCCAACATTAAATTATATTATTGGTGATATATTTAAATTTAAAAAAATTAAACGAATTATTTTAATGAATGATTTTCACGGTAATCAATGGAATTTTTCATCAAATATTTCATCAACAGTTGAATATTTAACAAATTTTGACAATTCATGTGAATTTCAACATTTACAATCAATTTTTCAATATACTCCTCATCTTAAATATCTTAATGTTCGACTTACTTCAAATTCATATTATGGTTTTTATTATTTATCACATCCTTCGAACAATAATATTATATCAATGTCTAATCTTCATACTGTTATATTATCTTTTCAATCAAATGATTCGACAACATTTGATATATTAGCACAATATCTTAAAGCTATGCCTGTTTTACGTCGTTTAGAAATTAAAGCACATAGCGCACTTCTAGAGGCAAATGCTTGGGAATCTTTATTACAAGTATCATTATCTTTGCTAACTAATTTTATTCTCAAGACAACAACATATTGTGTTAATGAAGCTGATATTGAAAAGATCTTAGCAAAATTTGATACACCATTCTGGAAAGCAAAGAAAAACTTTTATATGATGATAACAAAAACATAAATATTCAAATTCGAATAGATTCGGTATAGGAAATATGCAACATGGTGAACAAGATGAATATAATCAATCAGTGATACAATGTTGGGTAGCACCTACACGTGCTCGTATTGATGATATTCCTACGAATGAAATTATGAGTTTTGGTATATCTGGTGTAACTAGTTGTTTATCAAATGATTACTATTTCAAGAATCTTAAACATCTTATAATTTATAATCTAGATAAAGATCTTCTCCAATGGTTTGTAAAATATGTGAATTATTTACAAATTCAATATCTTGATATTTCACTACTTAGCATTAAATCTGATACAATTTCTTTACTCTTATCATGTATTAGAAATCTAACTTCACTTCGGATTAAATATAGTCTTTTACTTAGTCATCAAAACGTTTATTTAGGAAAAGATAATTATTTGAAATATCTTGATATATCTGTTGATGAACATAATTTTGATAAAAAAGATATTATTATTATTTCACAACTGTTTCCTTACATAGAGCATTTAGCAATTAATATGATAAAATTATCGAATATTCCATTGATAAAAACTTATTTACCATATCTTCGTTGTCTTACATTTAAAATTATTGATTCTCCATTTTCATCTTATAATGATAATGAACAAAAATTATGGAATGATCAATTACGGCGAAAATTTAAATTCTTATTTGAACGTCAAGCAGATTCGATAACAATTTGGATTGATCAAGATGCATTCGAAGAATCTTACTGGGCACAGTTTAGTTCAAACTGGCAAAAAAACAAATAAAAGGACAATGTATTCAATACGATTTTTAAACAAAGATTTCATTAAATTTTTTATGTAAAGAATAGATTTCAATATACTTCATATATATTTTTTTATTGTAACTTATTAATTCTAAATAAATAATTATATATAATTGGAGTGTCATATTTCAAGCAAAAAAACTTCGAAACGTACAAATGATTTTTTTGTCTTTCTATTTCCATCAAAATCTATTCAACATTTTTTACGCGCAAAAAATTCCTCGAAAAACTTAACATATATTTGTCAAACTATGAATATTCACACAATGTGATTTGTATTCATAGTCATCATTAGTTCATGTTGAAGTTTCTTTTTTGTTGAGGACTATCAAATAGATTGATATGAAACAGAAAGAAGAAAGCAGTTGTACTATTCATTAAAATTTAGAAAAAAAAGCATCTTTTAAATAGTTTGAGAATGTGATTGATAGAAATTTGTAATCCATTTATCGATTTCGTTCAGATCATACGTAAAGGTTTCTTTGTCAGGTTCGGCTTTCAATATCAATTCATCTTCATAAATGACATAGAAGCGAAATGGCCATGAGCCATAGGTACTTTGAAAAGTATTATTCATGTCATCGACAAGCATAGGCATTTCAAAATTGAAATTTGTTTTGAATCTTCGAGCATTTTCGAGTCGTTGTTCAAGTGTTTTTGGTTGATCAATGCATGAAATTGTTTGACCAACTGGCCATTCATCTCGTGAATGTGCCTCAGCAATATAAATTGCTACGAGACGTATACCATTCGGCATATGTGAGCGAACAAGCGCGCTAATTATAAATATAAATGTTTCATATTTCGATTCAAAATAAAAATCTTACTTCATTCGCTCAACATTTGCACGAAATGGAGGTCAGGTAGTTGAGCCAGCCAATATTATTAATGGTTGGCCAGCTGAAATTTGTGAAAAAAGAGTTATTGGTTGACCATCGGTAGTATACAAATTGATATCTCGAGCACATTGGCCTTGTTGAACTACACCTTGTGAAATTTTGTTATATTTAACTAAAAAAAATGTTAAAAGTAAACCATATTTCATTAATTCAAATTTGAAACATTATTATTCATGATTAGTATTTTAAGAACAATTCTTTTTCAAAGACTTACCATAAAAGGCTGTCTGAACAATAGGATCATCTGGAAAGCGATGCAAAGCAGTGCGTAATGCATTAACATCTCGATATCCAAAATGTTCGACGACATGTTGTTGAATGAGATTATGTACATAACTAAAGTTTCAGAATAATTCAATTATCGTATCTTAAGAAGAAAAAGACAAAGTTATATTTACGTAACAGCACATTCATCAGTATGGTATTCATCCATGATTTTTTGAATTGAATCAGACAAACGAAGACGTGTTTCATAAAGAACCATTTCGCGAACTATTTCAATTGAAGGTAATTCATCAGACAATTTAACTGTCTCAAATCCCATATGACCCGATGTGGGAAAAAACATTCGACACATCATGAATGGTTCAGTTCGTAGTCGTGAAGGTGGTGATGGAGGTGGTGGTTGATAGCGTGGCAATTCGGGAAGGGACCCTTGAATAGATAATCCATTATTACCAGACGATGGTGGTCCTTCGGCAGCTATTGCCTTTGCTGTCTTTCGTGCTATTTCAGCATAAAGATTTTCAAGCGAAGACGTCTTGTTGACGTCCATACTCTTCGCTTTTTTTATATAAATACCATGTAAAACGCAAGAGACTCATTCTTTTTTACGTCAAAGAATATGCGACAAAAGGAAGAAAAAGAAAAAAACTCTGTGTTCTTGCACCATTGCATTCACAATATTTACGTCGGTAACACATCGCATGACTGTTTTATTAGTAGTACTGCACAAGAAATAGCAAACAATATGAATCATCATCTATACTATTACAGATGAATCACTGACAATTTTTTATTACGAAGCAAATAATAGAAATTTTTCGTCTTTATTATTACGTATGAAAAGAATCAGTTTTAAGAGAATAGTGTTTTTTGTTTATTCATGAAGAAAGTAAATTTGTATTTATTCGAATATTAAACACGTCGTGAAAATACATATCCTATTAGAAAGAAATCGTTTTTACAGAATGGGATCTATGACTACTAACCATTTCGAAATGTAATATGTTCCACTATTTTTTTTTGAATAGGTTTCGATAGTAACATCATAAAGACGTGTGGCTTTCAATTTAGATTAAGTTAGAGGTATGTTTCTGACAAACCTCGACTTCTACCCATTGATCTATGATGATCGAGACAAGCAGATAGGCAGGCATCATTCAGCATGTTGTGCCGATTGGTAATATTTGTTTTGCTTTTGAACTGATCTGGCAGTGTTATCTCAATATTTCTAAAATTCTATAACCAGCCTTCATGTAACCAAAGAGTCGACATTTGAGAAATACTGAGATAACAGTATCAGACCATCTAAAATGCTAAAAACAAGCATTACCATTTGACTAAGAATAATGAATTACCCATGCCTGACTAGTTTTCCGAATGATTACAATTCAATTGGCTGAAATCGAGAATCTCAGAAAAAGTCTTCTAACTCTCAAATGGAACAAGCTAGGAATGCCGGCCTTATGTAGATCAAAAGAAAAGGATTTTTTTCTATCGATTAATTCTGCTAGAAGTCTACATCAAAATGGAAACAGCTTCAGTATGTCGTTTTTTTCAAAAATCTTCACCAAGAACTTACATGCTGAATCAATTGCTGACCAATTAAATTTCGATGACCATGGATTTTCCCTCTTGAATGGTGAAAATCGCGGGTCTTTGTAATGTTCCTACCAATAGTTATTCAAAAAATGGTCGAGCACATTTTATTTTGAAATGAATAATAGTACTAAACTGAAAAAGAAATTTTGATACAACTAGTATAAGTTTTCCTTAGATTTCTTCTAGTTATACTAAATAAAATAGAAAACCTATTCCTACTCTTTACACATCGACATTTGCTCGATGCAAAATCTTGAATCTAAAAATTATACTCTAAATTTTTATTAAATAAAAAACAATTCATCTCTGAATCTACATGTGTTTACTAAATAAATCGAATTTATGAATTTTTCAGAACTTCTAAAACAGCTAATTGAATACTTTTCATTTTGTTTATCAAAAAAATGTATAAATAAAATTCTTGTTATTATTCTTAATACTCTTACATAGTAGTCATCAATTGTTCATTATCAAATATTATCTAACAATACTTGTTGAACTGAAGTGACGCATACTTGATATTAAGAATTTTGTAACAAATGTGAAGGTTTCATATATAAAATACATCGATGTAATTAAGAAAAATGTCAAAACAAGTATGCTAAAACAATTCGTCTGAATAAGATAATTATTAAGTTATGTTTTAAACATGTAATTTAACGAAAAAAACAATGTTTGCAAATATTTCAAATAATTAAACTTCAATTTTTTAATCTTGAGTAGTACAATATTCTTTTTCTTCACATAAAAATTTAAATGATATGAGCTATCTCAGCTGTCAGCTTTCCTATACGAGCAGAACTAACGTTAGATATTTCTTTTAATTTTCACAGCAGTTCAAGATTCTTGACACCTGGGAAAATATTTTGAGAAGACAAGTGAAGCCTAGTGCCCTATTGACGATGCGCAGTTTTAACATGATGAGATAAAAATAAAAGCTTTTTTAAAATTTCCGACCTATGTTTTACTTTTGCTCGCATGACCCAGCATGATCGCTAATATACCGATAGTAGATTGTCGGACGGATAATAACTGTGAGTTCCGACTTGTTGTGTCCTAGTAGAGTTCATTAGAACGGTACAACTCGAGATTTAAAGAAGATTTGAAGCATAGTTATTAGAAATGTTTGAAACAATTTTTTACAATCATTGAGTTACATGTTTCAAATCTAACGTGATAAGATTAGTTCATCAATGAGAAATTAAATATAAATTACTATTGAACTTATTATTGGTATCATGAACACATCGTTTTTAGTACAGTACTCACAAGCTTCAGAAGAGTCAACGCGATATGTGGAGATATGCCATTCTTTGATAGAGCTCGTTGAATTCATCCGAGTCTGAACATTTTGGACCCGACGATCTCTACCTCTCGGCTCTTCACGCTGAATCAAACATTTCTAGCGTGAATAATATCTTTTTATGCAGCACAATTCGTACAATTATAGAGGTTTATTTTTTACAAAACTTTTTAGAGTTTTACGATGTGCATGACAGGACGAGAACAACATGATAAGTAAGAAAAAGAACATTATAATTTTTGATTATATGTGTCTATTTGTATTTGGTTTTGACATGTCTATTTCATCAAAAAGGTTTCATAGTCCATTTCTCATATTTTATCTTTAGTCTTCAATTTGTAAAATAAAATTATTGCGGAGTAAATACACCAGTTCGTGGTTTAGCTAATCTTTGTTCTGGAAAAAATAGAAGTTTTATTTGGTTCATCATTTTTCTATTCATCCATCCCGGTATTGTATGTTGAACAATAAATGGTGTCAACAATGAAGTTATATAAGGTCCATATATGAAAAATAGAGCAACATTGGGATCAAAGAAAGACAATATTCCATTGACTAATAATTGAAGAATTATTGAATAAGATAACCAACACATGATATATGCACCAGCAATTATACTTGTTTGTATAATCATTTTTCTTGCACGATACCATTGTAAACGATGAAGACTGTGTTTTTGAATAACAAATCTAATAGGTAATAGAATACTTGCAATAATTGTAATTGCTGTAGGTGCAAAAACATTTAACCATATATGAACCATTCCAAGATTACGTACACGTATTCCACATGTATAACCACACATAAAACGTGTATAATCAAAACTTATATCACCACATGATATGAAAGCATTTATAATAATAAAATAGATTAAAACAGATAATATAGTAAGACAAAGTGGAATATAATGAAGTAATAAACGTGAACGATGTGTACGATAAAGATGATTATGAAAAACAAGAAAATGACGTTCAATACACATAAATGCCATAAGCATACGATTTAATCCAGTCATACTAAAAAATGAAACATTATAAAAAATACAAGCCCATGTTGTACGAATAGGTACCGTATTCAACCATAAATATGCTTGTGTAAAAGGTAAATCAATTCCAATTGTCCATATAGATACTAATAATAAACAACCAAGTACATGATTTTGTAACTGTCTTAATGGATTATTGTTTTTACTAAATCGAACACTTTGTACAGCACAAAAAAATGAAGGAATTTGTATAATAGTTGTAACAATCAATATTACAGTGTTACTGTTCATCGTTCAAATATTGTTAAAGAATGAAACTAAAACTAAAAATGAGATATAACTACTATAAGCAATGTTTTTAACATCATCTGTTTTTGTCATGATCATCAACAGAGGCGTAAATTCTATGATACTCTTCTTTTTTTTTCTCATTATAAATTAATATCAAAGAACGCTTATATCGGGGAGTCATAATGATTATGATGTCAAGTATTTTACAAATATTTCAGCACAGATAAATTACATAATCTTGACTTTTATTTTTAAAGGTGAACCATAAAATTTTCTACAATAATACTAAGAAGAAATTCTATTAAGTTAGTCTGATTATTCTTTTTTTGTAAGGCTAAAAATGAAACACTGTGTGATAATGAAGTGTCCCGCTATTCTGAGAGAAATAAAGGTAAAAATAACATTGATTATTTTGTATAGTATATTCTGATAAATTGTTATTATTTTATCAGTTCGAATGTAATTGGTTTTTTCGTCATCAAAACTGGTATCTGCAACAAGATGTAGCAATATCACATACTGATGAAAAATCCTAAGAATGGTGTAAGAAGAACTTCAAATTGTTCATATCTAAAGATCAGTAGACTTCTAACTCACTAGACTTGAGTCTATTAGATTATTCTATCTAGGATAGTGTCAATAAAAACGTTGATTATCACAAAATCAAAACACGAAATGACTTGAAGAAAAAAACATAACAAGAGTATATTAGAATTTATGTTAGCTATGTTCTCAATATGATTGGATGTTTTCTTCAGAGAGTTCATGTTGTTGAACAACATAATAGCGATCATATTTTTCATAACTATTCATAATTTTTATGTTATTTCGCTTGAATTGTTTTTAGAAAGTAAATGATAATATCATTAAAAATGTTTGTTTCCTCTTAAAACATTGGGACTTTTCATTATTACACAGTGCTTCACTTTTAGTCTTATAAAAGAAACCATCAATCAAACTAACTCAATAGGATTTATCCTTACCATTCTAATAGGAAATTTCACGGCGCATCTTTAAAAAAAATCAAGATTATATAATTTATCTCTGATGAGATATTTGCAAAATAATAGATGTCATAATCATTATGATTTACACGACATATACAGTAGTAAACCAAAGTCTCTGTACCAAACAATCTTGGCCACTGTATACGTGTTGAAGATCTGAAAATTTGTGTACACGTACTTTGCCAACAACGTAGGTTATTTGCATTGCAACGCCGTTATTGCTTAATTACAAAAAGAGCTATTATAAACGGCACCTATTTTTTTGTACTTTGAATATGATAACCTAAAAAAAGAGTGCTTAACAATTTTTCCACTGTTTCTTACTAAAAATATGATTAATTATTAATATTTTTACATGTAACTGAAATCTCATCTACAGTCTTTCTTCATCCAAAAGATAAGGTCATTCATGCAAATATTGAGGTTTCTCGATCCTTGGAACTAACAAGATTATCATTTATGTTTGATTGCTCTTTAGTGTAAGATTCACTTCTCTTAAACTTGTAGAAGAAAATTCTCAAAAATTGTGAATTCATTTTGCTGTACTTGCACTAAGTCATTGACCTCCACATGCAGCAGATGGTTTCATTTCATAACAAGGAACATAGCCCTTGAAAAGATACACGAACCTCAATGAATTTAGTAATATAGATAGCTAGGACATAGCATGACATACTTAGAAGCCCGCTGATACAGAATGCTCTTCCTTCCTAGAACGTATCACGTTGACAACAAGGATAAATACCATCCATCATCACTCCGTTTGTAATCAAGCAATAACAGCGCCATAATGCAAAGCAAGTACATTTTTGACGAAGTGCAAAAAAATTTTCAAACCTTCAGCATATACAATGATTCAAATAGTTTGCGGTGAAAACTTTGGCCCATTGTTGTAGAACTAAATAAACTTGATTTGAAATAATTTTCTATGTAATAGAATAATACATGAAGATTCGTAAAAAGAAAATCTTATATTAAACAACTATCTTTTATACAAAAAAAAAAAGAATTTTCAACCCATAATGTTCTTTTTGTAAATCTTATATTCTATTATTAATTCTTAGTTGACGTAAGAGAATTACAACGTCATATCCTTTCATTCATTTTTATCCGGCTATCAGGTAAAATATAAGCCCACATTTTCTTCATTAAGTATTACATGATTATTGATCTTAAGGCTATTATTTTTTAATTGATGAATTGTATTATTAGCCTGAGATATTCGTCAATTTATTATCTGTTGCCTACAAAAATTACACACATGCGGAATGACTGTATCAGTCAGTCATTGAAAAAAAAAGGCAAAAGAAAAATAATATAAATACGGGGATAAACAATACACACACGCCTGAGATAATAAAAATACACGAAAAAAAAATGTAGAAACAACACTATGAACACCGGATGATACGTTTCTTCTCTATAATGATGACGAGACAAGTGATTGTTGATCAGTTTTTTTATATTTAATCATTGATGATGATGATGATGATGATGCAAGACTCATTTTAAAAATACATGGAATGATTTTAGAGATTTGTACTGAACCTTGTAAGAAATTAAAAGCAAACACTAAATAATTCAATAAAATAATAAAATCAACATACCAATTAAACCAACAAAGAAAATTTCTTCAATTATGTTCGTATCAATTTCAGCTAATGATGATAATTTAAGTAATAGTCGACCTAATCGTAATTCATCAGATGATGTTGACAATAATCGATCATTTAAATAATCACGTAATTCTTTATATATTAATATACGATATGCATCAATTTGATCACAGAATTGACTAAATTCTAAATTTATTTAAACAAATGTACAAAAAAAACTATTAGCACACTCTACTGCGGGATTAAAATATGAAACAAAATGTATGCGCCATTGCTAATAAAAGAAAGATTATTTTATTCAATCGAGTTTTCGACGCATTTCTTCACTATCTTTTTACTTCATCTCTCACAAATACAATAAGTAGTTCGTATATTATAACAGGACGTAATTGATATACGGTTTGTAGTCGTATATCAATGTCTGTCATGGTTTTTGATGGTCTCCGACAAACATATGTTACGATCAATCATACTTCCTAAGTAGTGTCTGTCACGGTCTGTGACATTCCGATGGTTATGTTTGTCACGGTCTATGATTGGTGTCTAATTACACTCTGTGACACAGAGAACGGTTGAGTATTGCTGAGGTATCCTATTACGGCCTGTGATATTCTCATGGCTACGTCAGTCATGATTTGTGACAGAAGGAAAGTTAAGCATTGGCTAAGGTGTCTGTGGGAGTGTGTCCACTTTTTTTTTTATCCGTATACTTTAACAGTCATTTTAGATCGTATTTGACAAAATAAAATAAACTTAAATGATATATATATACCATTATTATGAATTGGATTAAAAATTAAAATTAATTTTAAATAAGCATATTCCATAGATGTTACTTGTAAACGATCGAATTCATATAAAAGTGATTGAATACGTCGTAATTGATGATATTTATTCGATTCAAAATTATCTAATTTTTCTAGAAATATAAATTAAAATAAATATGTAATGCAAATATTTGAAATTTTTTACTAGCAAGTAATGATGTTAAAATATTTGATAAATTAACAATAGATGAACATTGAAGAAGACTAAGAATAAATAATGATAACCAATTATTTTGTATGAGAATTATTTGTATTTGTGTACTTCGAAAAAAGAAGAAGAAATGAACAAAATAAGTAAATAAATTCTTATAAACTTACTCTAATGTTTGAAAACAAGAATTACTTTTTATCCAATCAATTGATTGAAATAGAATACGTGATGCTGTTTCACAAATAAAACTATTTGTTGGTTGTAAATCACGATTTGTCGGAGGAGTTGGAGGTGTTATTGTAAATATACTAGTTGCATCAGTAACTAATGGATCTAAATGTTATTTTTAAATTGATTTTTGAATAGACTTTCTTTTTATTTTATTTTATAAAATATAAATTAACTTACGTTCAATTTGTTCCCAATAATATTTTTCATTAAGAAAATATTGTTGTCGCATAGGTACAGCAGGAATATTATTTGTATTCAAGCGAGTCTATTAATTAACAATAATTAAAATAATAAAATAAATGCTTTTAGCATAATTCCTACGTAATTAAAATATAAAACATGATCTAGCTGCTAGTGTTAATAAAAGGAAGATTGCTTAATTCTCTAGCTATATTTCGGATCGCACTTCTTCACTGTTCTTTTACTCACTCCTCCAGAAATGCAATAAGTAGCTCATCTAGTATACCGACAACAATGTCTGTCATCGCCTGTATTTTTTTTTGACGGAGAAGGAGATGCAAATTTTTACTCCTATACTTCAGCACTTCTTTTCGATTGTACTATACAAGAAAAAGGATAATTACATGTGCTGCAGCTTTTGCTAAATTATCAAAAGCTCTTGTAATAGCTGTTGTATGATGATTATTTGATGTTTCAATTTTCATATTAGAATCAACATGAAGATTTGTTGTTGTACTTAGAGATGATGATGATAATGATGATGACGATGATGATGATGATGAAGGAGGAGAAAGAAAGACAGCTAAAAAAAAACGAATAAATCATTTATTTAAATATAAAAAATCATAATAAATTATACGTGTTGTAGGTGGTGTTTTAACTCTCGATGTTGATGTAAGAATACTATGAAGAGTTTTATTTTCATTGACTGGTCGTATTGATTCATTTGTTTTATTATTAAAAAATATTTGTATATCATTTGAAGATGAATTTAATGACTATAAAGACACAAACGAAAAACAAAAAAAAATCTTAGTTTTTTTTAAAATTATCTTTGCTTTGTTTTTTTTTTTTTTTTACATTATTTTCATTTTGTTTTCCTATTCGTTGAGTATTATTTCCATTTGTAATAAAATCATGTTTATTTGTATAAGGTCTTCGTTCATTTTGAACAGCTTCAATACGCATTCCTACTTGAAGACATTTCTGTAATCGACAATATTGACACCTTAATAATATACGAAGAAAAACAAAACGATTAATCAAAAACAAAAATATCCTTATCGATTATTATTTACCGATTTCGCATAAATTTATTTATTGGACAATCCTTTGTACTTAAACATGTATATAATACTTGTTTACGTATGCTTCGTTTAAAAAAACCTTTACAACCCTAACAAATGAACCCAAAGAACAAAAAACATAATCATATGAAATTTTTATATGAAAAAAAAAAAAAGACAAATTACTTCACAAGAAAGTACACCATAATGTCTACCCGATGCACGATCTTGACAAACACAACATAATAATGATAAATCTTCATTTGTTGTTGATGTTGTTGTTCCATCACCGATTGAAATATTCGACTGACATTCATTATGATCATTAGTATTAATGATTAATGAATCTATTTAAATAAAGAAAAATTGATTTATAAGTTTATATCAAAACTAAAAGAAAAATTATGAACTAACTTGAAAGACTTAAAAGACCATTGGCAGCTGCTGTTAATTGATTTTGATTAGATGTTGTTATTGTTATATTCATGGAATTTATCTCATTGTTAGTAGAATTCTGATTATCATCCTAGACATGAATTCATAATATGTAAGAATTATGAATATTAGCGTAATATTATCTCTATTACTAAGACTAAGATTATTTATTAATAAGATAGAACATATTCTAATTCTCTCGAAGAATCATTTCACTTTCAACATTATTTATTTCAATTGACTTTTTGCATATTGTCGATTTTGATAAGAAATGCGATTTTAATATGCGTAGTTACATGTGGTTTGCTCGTAAAAGAATAGAATGATGGTTGTGTTACATCGGTATCACTAATATGTTTGTATTATCTCTGGTTTAGGCAATTGTATTTTGATATGTTACTTCTTTGATAAAAACCAGAGATGAGCATAGAAGAACTACTTCTGTTTTGGTACTGTTGTGCAGAATAACAGAAATACTTATTTTCATATTATATATTAATTTAGTAATTACGAGAAGAGAATATTTTTACAATTGCATTCTCAACACTTACTAAATATTACTAATGAAAGTATGAAAAAATTAGATTAAATAGAGAACCAACTTCTCCACTCTGTTATAATTTGTTCTTCTGAGTGACAGAATACGATGGCACGATCATTCAGTCCAGTATTTAGCTCTAATGAAAATTTAAATGAATGCATGTCAAATACTAAAGATTTTAGCCTAGTTATATATTAAATTCATGCTAAAATAAAAGATAATAAATAAGTCTATGTATTTCAATATGAGTTTTTCGTAATTATATAAAGATTATTTTATGTAATTTTGATTTATTGAAATGATCCACAGATTACAAAACATAATGTTGCTATTTATAATCCTATTCAAAAGAATATCCTTTAATTCTGTTGTAGCTTTAATTACGCTGTTATTGTTATGTTCTATTTATACTTGTACTACCAATAACTGTGATATAAATACAATATATGCAAAGATTTTCAATTCATTCAGTAAAAAAGTTCTTTTAGGTTAAAGTCTTTCTTGAATATTTTTGCGTCTGTAATATAAAATAATCTTGATTTAATGAAATGCATAAAATGATATTTCAGTAGTTTGTTTTTATCTCAGTTTTTTCTTCGTTGATAAGAAACAAAAAAAAGAATGTATTTTCTTTTGTTCGGGTCATTTTTTGTTTTTTTGTATTCTTAGTTGTTTATCAATAGAGAAAAGAAAAAGAAAAGAACCTTGGAATTAAATCTGTTTTCATGACAGAGGATTATCAAACATTTCTTTTCTTTTCTTTTCATTTTTTTTTTTTGTTTCTTATACTTGATTGTTTATTTAAAAATTTTCAATGACTTTTTGCTAACTTCAAGGTCAATCTTTTCTTTCTATTGATTTGTATCCACGATACAACATTTATTCACCTTCAATATCATACATTTTTCTTTCTTTTTTATTATTATAATCCAGAGAATATGAATTAGACATAGTAGCAGTTGTAACAAGGTCGCCGTCAGTGTTTTTTCGGCCTTCACCGGCGAAGGCTGACGCCCTCACATCTCGTTTATTGTCCTTGCCATTTTATTCTTTCTTCTCTGGTGTTACATCCTTACTCTCTCTCTCTTTTTTTTCCTTGCTCGTTCGAGACACTAGTGTTGCGCACTAAGCACGTTCAAGGTCATCCTTATGAATATGTTGTTTTAAAGTTTATCAATGAAAATATCATTTGTTAAATTTCTTTTTCATATTATGAAGAATAAATTATTGAAAATAAACTTACATCATCAATTTTACAATATCTTGTTGTTGATTCAGCTTGTTGAGGTTGAATATAACTTTGTTGTTGAATAGAAAGTAATGTCTCTCGACGTATACGTTTTCGATGTGGTAATATTGTATCATGTATCAATTGATCATCATATAATTTATCTTCGTTCGAATTTTGATTAGAATTCGTTTGAGATTCATGTACCATTGAAGTTGATAAGTTTGACTGATGTTCATTATCACCTTTAATAATATCGGTTCTTCGTATCATAAACATAGATATTAGTTATTAGATATGTAGTATATATACATATAATTGTTTTAATTTGAAAATAAAAACTATTTATGTGGCCGTGACACGTTTTTTTTAATTCATACCTGCAGATACAATATACATATTTATCAATATGCTTGAGAAAAATAACGTGTTGTGTCTGGTAAAGTTCGTCAAAAACGACGACAACAGAATAGAAGACAGAAAAAAGAAGTGACCTGTTTTTTTGCTCTTCCTCTCAATTGAGTCGATTGTTCGTCGGCTTTTTTTCCTTTTTTTTCCTCTCTTCCCTCGTGTGCTGGCTGTTATGTCCTTTTCTGTTTCCTTTTGCCTTCTAAAGTGCGTATCTGTGTGTATGTGTGTGCGGAGTTTCGTTTGTTGAAGAGGGTTGCGAAGGCAGAAAACGATAGTAATAGAAGCGTGTGAAGATCTCAATGTCTTTTTCTTTCTTGTACCATAAATAGATTGTTATAATACCAAATAATAATATCTGTATGAATCGAAAATTAAACCATGATTCATTATTTTTTTATCTATACAAAAGATAAGAATATGTTGATAGTAAAACAAAAAAAAATTTGAAGGTTACACTGAATAAAAACTATTAAAAAAAAGAAAAAGAAAAAGAAAAAGAAAAAGGAAAACAAAATAGTTATTCATATTCGGCATTTTATAGAATAAATAAATAAATATGTAGTAGTCCACAAATGCGAATAGAAGACGACGCGAGAAAAATGCATGTAAAACAAAAAGGTCACTATAAAGAACACAAGCAAAACAAAAAAATAACTACGATCCAAATGAAAAAGAACTGAGAGAGAGAGAGAGAGTTAGTGAGTGATGATAAAGATGATAAGCAAGCAAAAAAAGAAAACGAAAAGCAGATGATACAATAATGATTTCTTTTTAAACAACAGAACCTTCAATTCGTAGTAATAGCAACACGACATAAACAAATGTAATGTTTTTTTTTTGCTTTGTTCTTTAATTTTTTTTTCTTTTTATTCTTGTCGACGATTGACTTCAAGACTTAGACACATATGCACTTATATTCAAGGAAGAAAAAGAGAGAGAGAGAGAGAGCAACCTTTGATCGCTTCAAGGTTCAGTTCACGTACTTGAAATGGGGTCAAATAAATTACTCTTTCTATTTCGTTTTGTTTGTTCTTCTTTATTCAAGTTCAATAAACTTATTCAATTGGATTTTTATTGCTAAATCAACTTTATACACTGTCTGTTGCCTATAATGTATCGATAATTTTTACAAATAAACCTTTATAGTGAAAAAAACAAAAATGAAATATATATTTATACAAAACAAACAACAATGTCTCGTCACAATCGAGAATACAAACACAATTTAATCTTCATATTTTGTTGTTTAATATCTAATCTGTTTTTGTTTGTCTAAGTGTGTATGAAACAACAAAATCAAACATACAAAAAAAAAAAACAAGACAAATATATATAATAAATAACACAGACAATATATAGAAAAGAATCCAAAGGATAAATAAAGAAAAAACAAACATATTTATCACGTATTTGTGGTTTTATTTCATATTAGGCGCATAACATAATTGAAATTGATCATATATTGTTTTAAGATCATCTAATATAAATTGATATAAAACAACAACATTTTCTAATTGTTTATCATATTGTAAAGCACAATCCAAACAACGTACAACATGTTTACGATCAATTTCTTTAACAAATAATAAATTAAATACTTCATAATCACATGTTATACAATAATGTACTGGTTCATTTGATGTACGTAATTGTTTTCGTATAATTATATTCGAACCAAATTGTTCTTCTAAATATTTTAATGTTAATTGAATATATTTTAATGATTGTGATAAAATAAATTTAATTAATTCATGTAATTGACTATCACTAACACGAATATTTCGTGCTATATTCCATGTTAAATGTATCATTGGTACAATTGATTTATATGAATTTAATTTATTCCATTCATAACGTTCAATAGCTGCATAATATTGTGTATATGTTAATGGACCAACATTCCAAGCTATATTATTACACCAACCAATTGCTTGTACCCAATGAACACATCTATTAGAAAATTCTTTTTTTTTTTCTAAATTCTATTTAAAAAAATATATACTAATTAAAACTTATTTCAATGTTCTTCAGTAGCGTTTTATTCTACAACGAATATATCCAATCTCAAGTAACTATTAAACACAAAATAGAATTAATGCAGCAGGCATAACACTTACGATTGCACTTAGTTACTATAATATAGTCTATTAAATATTAAGCATATTGATCTCATCTATTGCTAATTAAGATTTGTCTGAGAGGAAGCGCGGGCTTGAAGCCCACAGTCTCTGCTGTTCACACTCGGATTTGCCTTAATATCAACGATATTTCTTTTAATATTGTGTAGGTTGTTGAGCACAATTTTAATCATCTTAATTGCACCTACACATTGTTCTTTCTTTGAGATTAAAATATGTAATAGAAAATAATTCCTTTATCATTAATAGAAAGACTTATTTACTAAATCAATTTGAGCTGATTATCAATATATATATATATATATACTCGATATCGTATTACATTCATCACATACAACTAAATCAATAGTATCTTAGAACATCTTAATTGGCCAATTGTCTTTAACGTGTAACGCTATAAGATAAATTTCAATGTCAAAGCTATTCTATTACTAAGTTCTCTGTCATGGTATATGTTGGCAGCGTCCGAAAACCTTACTCTTTATTTCAACACACATGTCTCATAAAAACAAAGAGAAGAAAATTTAAGTTCAGATATCTAGATTCATTGTTTTTATACGAATTCAGTTGAATTTCTATATGAAATTGCTTATAAGTCAGCTAAAGAAGATTGATTTCGCTAGAATTGAGTTCATAAAACCTACAAAGAGCCAATTGGATTTGTTATCAGCAATACAATTTGAACATAAAAAATTGTTTCAATCACAAGTTTTGTTCGCTGATATTTTCTCTAGAAATTGATGAGTTAAAGAATTTCTAAAAAAACGTCTTTTACAGGCATTCGGACACGAAAAATCGAGTCAGAGTCAGATACAACTCCAATTTTCTTTTATGTTGATATAACATCATTGGAACCTTTTATCATGTATCAATTGGTATAGTAAATATCAGAGCATAAAACTTGTGATTAAAAAAACTTCTCAAACCTGAATTTTAGTCAACAAAATTTACTAGAATCCAAATCGACTTCGTACAAATTTCTAAACCATATGTAGCATTTTATCGACATCACAAAACGAAGGAACTTCTTACAAGGAAACCTTCTCAAGTTGAAAATTGCTTTTGATTTCGGATTTTACATATGAGATAGATCTCAATAAGCTATGAAAAAACCATAAGAGTATCTAAGCCTGCCGTATAAAGTTACAGCTATTCTATTGAAATATTTGTTCATAGATAGACCTATATGTAACTAGAATGTCCTGAAAATTTCAGCTTAAAAGAATGTTTCGTTTACAAGATATTAAATTTCCAAAAATAACTCGTATTCGATTAAAGATTCGAGGATCTCATTGTTTTTTGAAACTCAATATCTCGTAAAGAATACATTCTAATAACAAGTAGACCTATCTATGAACAAAAATCGCGGTGAAACAGCTGTAAATCTATACAGAATGTGTAGATGCCCTTAATCTTTCAAAGTCGAACTTAAGCAGAGTTCGAACTCAAAAATGTCCATTCAATCTACACTAATAACTAAATATCCATCGATATAGTTAAAATTTCTATATTTTTTTTAAATTAAAATTCTTACCCTGTATTAATAAAAACAAGATCTCCAGGTTTTTGTATAAAACGATAAACCGGTACATGTGCATCATATAAATCCTCTAATATAGGCCACCATGAACCCGTTAAATAATTCACACCATTTTTTTCACATAATGTATGTATAACACCCCAATATTGATGATCAACACCAAACCATTCACAATCACCTGGACCAATATTAATATTAATAGCACATAAATTATTATTTTCTTGATGTCCTGGTGTTCTTGAACCAGGTACTTTCATATATAATTGTACACTATTCATACCTAATATTGTATAACCAATATGAGATAAAAGATTTCCAGCTGATTGAACACGTAAAAATAATGGTAATTTTGTTAATTCATTTAATTGTATTGACCATTTCTTTTCATCTGATAGATCAACATTAGTACCAAATTTAATTGTACGTACACATGATGCTGAAAACAAAAATAATTATTTAAAAAAAAACTATAAGTATCCATTTCAAAATATAATGTGTTTCATTGTTTTTTGAATAAATTTTCATAGAAACATCATAGAAACGTGCGGTTTTCATTACTCATGCTAGAAAATCTGGGGTCACCGAAGTACGTCGAAATTTGATTCGTCATCGACTAACTAATCAAATGGATACTTGGTGAAAACTAACTCTAAAGCTAATTTCCTTTCGATTCGCACAAGATCGATATTCCTAATTTGTTTTGTTCGAAAGTTATAAGACTTTTCATGAGACACTCAATTTCAGTCTAATTGATCTGTGATCATTCGGATAAGCAGCTAAATTCACTCTGCTAGCAAAGAACCTCTCCGGGTATCAAATCGTTTTTCGATTGAGACGATGCTCATCTGATAAGTACTATCGAGTAATAGAAAAGTGTAGAATGGTTTGGTTTTCCGCACATTCATTGTGGAGATACGAAATTTTACTTAGTTTTTTAAATAAAAACCTATAAGCCTCCTTCAAGTTTCGAGTTTTAACTTCTCTAGTATGTCCTCTCTAAAGATGTACACAATTTGCTTTCATACATGAGATAACTTTCGAATATTGAACATCTCAAGATACGATACACTATACAACTTAGAACTTGTCCAATGAACTAATATCATTGAAAACTTTGTTCCTGTGAACATTATCTCAGTCGAAAAGGGATTTGACACCTAACACCAGTTGGGTAAATTTCCTCTATTTAACGACATTTCCAGATGATCACAAGGTCCATTAATTGAAATTGAGGGTCTCATGAAAATCTTTTAACTCTCGAATGGAATGACTAGAAATGTCGGCTTTACGTAGATCCCTAGAGAAGAATTTTTTCTATTGATTAGTCCTATTAAATGTCTAAATCGCAAGTGAAATAGCTTTAGAATATTGTTTTCGAAAATCTTTATCAAGAATTGACGTGATCGATCAATTACTAACCTATTCAAATGTCGGTATGTTTCGATGGTCTCTAATCTTCTTTCTTAACTCATGAAAACTGCACATCTCTATGATGTTTCTATCAAAAGTTATTCAAAAAACAACGAAACACATTATATTCTGATTTAATATATTTACTNTACGATACACTATACAACTTAGAACTTGTCCAATGAACTAATATCATTGAAAACTTTGTTCCTGTGAACATTATCTCAGTCGAAAAGGGATTTGACACCTAACACCAGTTGGGTAAATTTCCTCTATTTAACGACATTTCCAGATGATCACAAGGTCCATTAATTGAAATTGAGGGTCTCATGAAAAATCTTTTAACTCTCGAATGGAATGACTAGAAATGTCGGCTTTACGTAGATCCCTAGAGAAGAATTTTTCCTATTGATTAGTCCTATTAAATGTCTAAATCGCAAGTGAAATAGCTTTAGAATATTGTTTTCAAAAATCTTTATCAAGAATTGACGTGATCGATCAATTACTAACCTATTCAAATGTCGGTATGTTTCGATGGTCTCTAATCTTCTTTCTTAACTCATAAAAACTGCATATCTCTATGATGTTTCTATCAAAAGTTATTCAAAAAACAACGAAACACATTATATTCTGATTTAATATATTTACTAGAATTTTTCTTCGATGTTCCATTTGTTAAATTATTTGTTGATGGTAATAATGGTTCATTAAAATCATCTTTAATCATATCATTATATGAATATGCTTGATATTGTGCATATTTTGCTATAGTTGTATATGAACGACTTGATTCACATTTCCAAATATTTTTTAATGGTATTGTCATTGCTGTAAAATCAAAATTTTCATCACTGGCTTGTTGTCGTTGTGTTCGAACTTCAATTTGATGATCAGGTTGAGTTTCAACAAGTGATTTTGTTGAAAATAAACCTAAATCAAGTTTAAGTACATTAGATATACCACGTAGAACACATATTGGATGTGATATACAATAATGTTGTAATTGTGGTGACATAACTTCATCAAGTGTTTCTAAAATAAGACTTGGTGTTGTTGGTTTAAGATTAATCGATGAATATTTTGGTGGTTGTGGTGGTGTTGGTATACGACCATCAGGTAAATATGAAACAGATGTTGGTGGTGTAGAAGATGATGAATGTTTATGTATTTTTGATAACTCATTTTCATTTTTATCAATAGAAAATGATGATATTGGTTCAAGTTTAATTTGTTTTGTTTTTATCGATAGATGTTCATTGGTTAATAAACGTTTATCAATACGTATGATATCAATAGGAGGTTTTGCTGGATGCATATTTAATGGTGACGGAATAATAAAATCTTGTTGATAGATAGATATATAAATTTAGATACAATTGTTTTATCAATGAACGAATAGAAAATGAACACTGAGAATTATTGGACGATGATGATGGCGTTGAGAAGAAAGAGAAGAGACGGAGGTTGAGATGATAGTGGACAATGACGATGGTGAGTATCAATTGATGAAAAACAAAATGAAATTGTTAATTATTTTTGTTCTATTGTTTATTTAAATAGAATTCTAAGAAGATAATTATAAAATTTATTTATTTATTAAATTCATCTTCTTTTGTTTTATTCCCAAAATACTTACTTTTATTCAAGGACACTTTTCAAGTATTTTAACCCTGGACAATTTTCTAAATGTTTAATATGCGTAATTTAATTTTTTATTTCAAAGTTCTAAAAAAAAAGATAGAAACAAAAACAAACAATTAAATAGAAATAGTTTTGTTCTTTTACTTTAATAAATTTTTGAATTAATTAAAAAAAAACAAATAGAACGTCTTGTATTTGATTATTAGATTCCTATAAAATATCAAAATTGTTGTATATTTGTTATCAATTTGAATGACATAAACACATGGTTATCGTACATCAATGGTTTTATTTTCATACTGATAAAGAATTCTAAATTAGAAAAATAATATTCAATATTAATTACGATTCAAATTGAGAATCAGGTGTGTGTGGAAAGGTTTTTTCATATCGTTTATTCTGACTGACGAAGGAAGTTCTCCAACTGATAAATGACTTATGAGTCGGCATTATGTATATCACATAGATGCAAATGANGGATCCGGATAGGCCAAAATCGAGCAAATGGCCCATAACTCGACAAAAGAAGACTGGAAAACCAAACTATTCTAGGTCATTTAATAACTCACTGAGGTCTATTGTTTGCGCACATGCCCGATCCAAAAGCGATTTGACAGTTGAATATGTTCCCTCGTTAGTAGAGATCTTATCGGACTTGTAGTTTAGAAGCGAATTATAAATTTTAATTGAAGGTTTGATTGTGACTTTGCAGCTCTATAATAATTGAAATCATATTGAATTATATCAATAAGTTTACTTTTGTTATTTATTAGGGAAGATGCAACAAATTTTCTTGTAACAAATCATGATAACGACAAACCTTATTGTCTTGTTTTCTATGATCCATGTTTTCGTGATGCTATTGAACAATATTCAACATCATCTACTCGTTTGATTTTATCAAAAATAAGTTCACAAATTTCAACTGATCCTTTAAATTTTTCACTTTATGGTCGTTCAGTACAATTACCTGTTACACTTGATTCATCGAATTATTCAATTGTTTTCATATCTCATTCAAAAGCTTCATTATATAATTTTGCTCTTTATTTCTATGCTTATGATTTTCGGTAATTTAATACAAAAGAAAAAAAAAAAAAAAAACTTTAAATAATAATATTCACTATTGTTTTTTTTTTCAGTTCATTTCCATCAGATTCTTCAATATCAAGTAAAAGATTATTAAGTAAACGTATGTATGCAATAGAATGTGCACGAAATGGTTCATCATATGGTTTACTTGTATCATCGAATTCTTTATTAAATCTTTCATTAACAATTCATACATTACTTGATCGTATAAAAAAATTACTTGATAAAAATAATCGTCAATATTATACATTTCTAATGAATACATTATCAATAACAAAAATGAATAATTTTGAAAGAAATATTGATGTTTATATTCTTTGTTCATCATGTACTGAAAGTCTATGGCTTTCACCAGAATATAAACAATTTAATATATCATTAATTAGTATAACTGATATTATACAAGCATTTGAAAAAGATGATGAAAATTTATCAATAAATTATTCATTTGATTTAAGACAAATTTTATCAACAATGAAAATTATTGATGAAAATGAAATAAATCAACAAAATGAAGAAAATAATGCTTTAGTACTTAAACATCCAAATGCTCTTTTATTACAACAACGTGATGGATTAAATCGAAATCTTGATAATAGTCAAAATTGGTGGGGTTTACAAATAACTGATAATATTAATGAAGAAAAAGAATCTAATAAATCTATATCAGAACTTAAAGAAGGAAAATCTGGTATAGCTTCGGGTTATACTAATGAAAAATTTTAAGAAAAATTTTTTTTATTACGATTTTTATTTCGTTATATTATGTTTCAGATTTTGTTTTTCTCTTCTTTTGAAAATTTACATCGTAATTATTATTCAATTTATTTGGCTATTTTAACAGGTATGATATAGATCATGTTCAATTTTTTTCTATCGAATAAAGCAATTAGAACATATTACAATCTTTGTTCTCTAGATCAGCAGTATTTACACTTTAAAAAAAAACAAAAAAAAAAGAGTAAATTTTTCTCATAAATTATCCAATTTCAGAAATTACTCCTACACAAATATCATATCAATTATGTAAGTTCGTAAATTACAATTGAAACGATTCAAACGAACATTACTTTCCAAAAATATATTATATAAATTTGCATATACATATATTCATATGATGGAAAAAAGTTCATACCCGATGAGTAAGAGGAAGTTTTCGAAATTACCGAGAAAGGATGAGGGCGGATAAGACCCTTTGCTGGCCCAAAACATTTTCGTGTTTTTTGCATTGAAACCATATGAAGGGATTGTCAAGAGTATTTCCAGACACTTATTTTTGCGAAATCGACCGGTCAGGTTTTTCGGACCTGGGGTACCCCACAGGATCTCGGGAAAAATTTTAGTTTTTAATTTTTTCTNAGATATAATATACTACATAGTGATATATGATTGAGCTCTCAAATCTATTTGGTTTATATATAACAAAAGAGATAGTATGATCTTATATAGATGGACGAATAATTTTTGGACCACTGTATTTATGTCAGATGTTCAAGTCTGTCATGGATCATAATGTGAGCTTGTCATCTATTATAGATATAAATATTTTAACGTATTACAGAAAATTTTTAATCACAGTACTGATCAGAAGTCCTGGTATAAGCGGAAGTTCGACTGCAGTCAAATCGGTTTCCACGAAATAGCTACGAGAGATATAACTCGGAAAATTATTATCGCTGACATCTACTTGAACTTGATCGGCTAACTATGTAAAAGTGAGTCTAGCTATGAAACAATATTCTGAACTTAGTTGGTTTCAGTCTTTGTGTCCAATGGAATTCTTCCCTGCATTCATTCATAGCTTTCAAGTTCGTTGCATCTGTCATCTTTGACATGCATATTATTAAAATCTTCCAGATATCAAAATGCTCTTTTAGTCTCAAAACCTATATTGTAAATGCAAGGACCAAAGAACTTCAAAAGTGATGGTGAATCTCAAGAAGACATCTCTTGAACACAAAGACTGAAACCAACCAAGATCAGAATAATGTTTAACTTGTACTGTTTGCGTCAAAAGTATTGTACCACTTTTTTGTTTTGGCTCGCGTTTCAAAACTATACGACATAAATTCAATTTTCTTTCTTTCTTCAGATAGTACAGCTCGAGTACTATATGTATGCACGTGTTTGAAATGGAGGATCCTTAAATATGAAGTACAAAAATAAAAAACGAACTTTAATACTAAGAGAAAAATTGCGCAAAAAGCTACAAATAGTAAAATGCGAGTAATGCAAAAATCGAGTGGGGCTTTTCTTTGATGTTTTTACATAGTTCAATAGATCTTGACACACTCTACAAAACTGATTATATGAGAAGTTTTTTAAACCCTATTTTAGTAGTAAAAAAGTCATATGTTTTATCTGTTCTCTATGAAAATTCCACAATATTTTTTATACGAAAAAGGTAAAAATACGAGTTTATTGTAATTCTTTTGTGCCAAAGTAGGATTTTAAAAAATTCTTATGCAACCAGTTTGTAGAGCTCGTCAAGATCTGCCGAACTATGTAAAAACATCAAAGAAAAATCCCACTCGATTTTTGCATTACTTGCATTTTATCTTGTTCGTATGAAAAACGTTGTCAATTTTTCATATAGAACAGATAAAACATGTAAAATTTTTGTGCCAAAATAGGGCTTAAAAAATTCTCATATAAACGGTTTTGTAGAGCTCGTCAAGATCTATCGAACCATGTAAAAACATTTTAAAAATGCTACTCATTTTTTGCATTCTCGGATCGTACTAAAACTACTAAAACTCATAATAGTTATATCATTTTGTAGTTTTTTACACAATTTTTCACTTGGTATTGAAGTTTGTTTTTTATTTCTGTGCTTCATATTTAAGGATCCTCCATTTCAAACACGGGCATACATATAGTACTCGAGCCGTACTATCTAAAGAAAAAAAGAAAATTGAATTTATTTCGTATAGTTTTGAAACGCGAGCCAAAACAAAACAGTGGTATAATACTTTTGAGGCGAACGGTAAATCCATTCATAGTTGATGCTTACGACACTAATTTTTCAAGTTCTATGTCTGATATTAGTTTCGTGAAAAATGCTTTGACTTGAGCCGATGTTTTTTAGACATGTCAGAACTTCTGACTAGCACTGTGATTCAGAAGTTTCCGTGACATGTTAAAATATTTCTGTTAATAATACTCAAAAAAGCTCACATTATGATGCGTGATACATTTAGACGTCTAGTATATATACATATATACTGCTAATATCAGTCTTCTCCATTAGCAAAACATCTAAAGCAAACAACATTAATTACGTGAAGCAAAACTTAGTATAAATCATTTATACACCTGCTTTGATTTTTTTTGAGTATTCTTGTTCAAATTCTAATGGGATTTTTCCACCCAAGTTCCTATACTTGCGTACTTTATTGATATCTTATAGAAATCGACACGTTTTTAATATCTGTCCGTGAATTATTACTTTTAGATAAAGCAAACAAGCAAAACTCATTCATAAGTCTTTACAAAAAAAGTATTACTGTTGAACTCCAATGAGTATGACATCACCAGATCAAACAAATAATGATCATTTAACAACATCGAATGATACTATTCTATGTGAAGATGATTTAACTGAGCAAGCCAAAATTCATTTTACTTATCACAGTGATATATTTCGAACGTTTGAATCATATCGTCAAAGTATACTTTGTAACGAACATATAACACCTGTTGGTCGATTTCTTTTGCTAGCCGAACTTCAGAATTTACACACAAGTTGTAAACGTGTTTTAAATTATGCAATCGAACACAATAAATTTGTCAATCAAAATTTACCTACTATTGGTCCTTTGGTAATTTGTGGTCCCGCACGTACAGGTACAACATTACTCTACAATTTACTTGCTTGTGATCCGCAATGCCGCGCACCATTTTACACTGATATGTACATTGATGTTGTTCCACCTATAGCGCGATCCGATTCAATTAGACAAAAACAACGAATGGATATGCTTAATTCTCAAATGAACAATGAACAATTATCCAAGCTATTCAGTAGCATGGCTGCATCTCATCCACAGTTTCCAATTGAAGAAGATTATCATATTATACGTCAAGCTGGCTATTTTCCAATGTTCACCATTATATCTGATAATGAAGATCAAAATGCTGAAAATTGGATTCGTAATGAAATAAGCAAAAATTATGTATATGATTATCATGAAATATTTTTGCGTATGTTAAATAGTGTTGATATGCCAAAATCTCATTGGTTATTAAAATCACCGTTACATATTTTTTGTCTTGATAAATTTTTTCAAAATCATCCAAATACATTATTAATTATGACTCATCGAAATCTCGATGAAGTTCTTCCTTCAATGTGTAGGTTGTCTTTGGCAACCTCAGAATTGCTTTTTGACAACACAAACTCGATCTCTCGAGATAGAATAATAAAACGAACCTGTCAATTCTTCGATGCAGAAATCGAATATATAATGAAATTTCGGAATTTACAAAATGATGCCTTTAAGCAAATGCAAAAAAATATTTTTGATGTTTCTTATGACAATTTAATGAAAGATCCAATTGGTGTTGTTCAACAAATCTATAAACATTTCAATCTTCATTGGTCAGAAGAAATGAAAATGGCTATACAAAATTGGCTTCTCGAAAATCCTCAAGGAAAACACGGTCGACATAAATATTCTCTTGCTGATTTCGGCCTCAATCGAGAAGATATCGAAACACGTTATGCTGATTATAACAAGTTGTTTCTTTGCTCAACAAATTCGACTAATCAATCTTAATCAATAAATTCAGTTCAATCATAACTGATACTTCATTTTGTATTGACTTGTATTGAAATTTTGTATCATAAATAGTTTTCGTATCACTCCGTTCTCTATGCTTTCGATAGATTTTGAGTAGCTATTACTATGAAAAGAAGAAGTGTTATTACATTGATCGAGAATGAACGAAGAAAAGCAATAATAGTCTTCGCTGAAGTGTATATTTTCAACATCGGAAAATATCAAGCTCAGCATGATGTTCACGTTCATTGTTCTTGTCAATCATCAGCTAGCTTTTGATGTGCCACATCACGAAAAAACCTACAGATAGTCAGTAGAAAAATGCCTAAAAAACCCATATGCACCGATCAATCATTATAGTTGTAGTGCAGGATTCATTTTATTCTACAATCCAAACACATCTAGATGGATTGAATTCATCAAAATGGTGTTTTCTTACATTAATGCCTTGTACATCGATGGCTGATAAGAAAATTCCAAGCGATGGACTCCAATTTGATCTCGGCGTATCTATTTCATATCAGTTAGTTAGAGTGCTTCATGCAGACAATCGGTGAGATTTGTCGCATTCAACAAGATAAAAACACAGGTCTAAACATTCTCTCACTTTACACCCTTCTCGGACAAGAAATGAGTGTAGGATGTGGATGTGGATGTGGGTGTGGATATCTTAACCCACCCCTACAGCCTGCGGCATAGGCCTAAAAGCTCCTGAAGACCTATGACGGTTAAGGCTAGATATATCATGAACACTCAACGGTATTCAACACTCCTCACCCGGATAACTCTGGAAGAGAAGCCAAAACTACCCCAAGACAGCCCTTGAAAACTAGACAATACCAAATCTCGACCAACTTTGAGGAACTATGGGTACTCATTAGGATAGCTCTTTAGGGCCGCTTACTAATACTGGTCGATCAGTTCTTAGAAGTGATCTGTTGGAGTAAGATCAGATCCCATCACAAGAACTATTTGAATAGTTCCCGTGATCTCATCTGAACTGTTCGAATAGATCAGATCCCGTCAGAAGGTGAGTGGGGTGTGGGTGTGCACGTGTGGGTGAGGAACTTCTCTTCATCCACACCCACACACCCACACTCACACCCATCACGAATTTTACGAATCTGAATTGCACGACATGAGTCCAATTTTTTCAGAACATGGGAATTTGCTGCTTGTTGTTGTTTGTATGATAGATAGTTTTTTGTTGAAACAATATGTGCTTGATATGATACATGTTTAATCAAACCAACAGTCTTGTCCAACGCCTTCTTCCAATTATTAAATCCTTTACTCGTAAAAGCATCATCGGCGTTTAATTGATTCGAAGAGAAATGACGGCAATAATAGCAATAACATGCATAATTTTTTACTGAATATTCCAACCATATTCTATCATTAAACCAGTTCGATTGAAGTGAGCGATTTTGTTGATTAACTGGATAATTTGTTAGTTTTGTTTGAACTGGAGCATCATTACATGAATTACTGATATCATTTGGAATAGATTTTCCATAAGAGTTTTCATTTAAAGAAGATAAGTTGAGCGAAGATGTCGAATCATGAACAAAGCAATCAGATAAATTTTGGTCGCTAGTCAACGAAGAAGAACAAGAAAGATCTTGAATTTCAGGTGTTGATAAAGAAGGTGGAATGACTATGCTCGGTTCAATTTCTTGTTCATGAATATGTGATTTTTTGTTACAAGAAAGAAAATAGCATTGTAATGTACCACGTTTCTCAGACTGCATTTTTAGGGATTATGATTGCGGGTGTGGGTGTGGGTGTGGGTTTGGGTTTGGGTGTGGTTTTGGATGGATATCGGTCTAGAAAGAAGAATTCCACACCCACACACACACACTGTAAAAAAAATAGTAGAATAATATACTTTTCTCCTATGTGAAATTTTTCATAAACCCTTTAAGGGTTTATTCCTATCTCCAAAACTCTGTAAGGGTATATGAGTTCAAGGGTTTATGAAAACAAGGGTAGATGAATATAAAAAGGGTTTATGAACGTTGCAAAAGGGTTTATTATCATTCGAAGTATGGATAAGGATTTTCTAATTCTACACATAATGGTAGATTATTCTACTTTTACATGTAAAGAGTTTATTATTCTGAAACTAAAAAAGAAGAGTTTATTATTTTTTTGTGAAATGGTAGGTTCTCATACGGTTTTATAAATATGGCTGACCTTCTTACACATAAGTAAACATTTTTCATAACATTTTTCTTAGATACTGATTTAGAAAGGATATTTTCTTTATATTGTGAATTAATCTTTACCCTTCATTCGTGAATTAATTCATCAAAAGAGGATCAACGTTTATTCTACTTTTTCTGATATTATTTATTAGTATTTTTGATTCCGTCTCTGTAATATGCTTATATTTTGGTTTCTAATGGTGTGTTTGACTGTTTTCATCATCAGGGTACAATCAACCAATTGCAAGAAAAAATTTCTAAATATCCTCTGATACCGTTTTGGCATGGATGTTAAATTCTTATATTACGTCTATCCCAAGGGCTTACAGTGGACTTCGAGGCTTTGGTATTTCAGAAAACTCCTGAAATCTTAAAGTCACTTTCGAAACTTCAAAACGTTTTATGAAATTTCACTAGACTCCATGAGACTTTATAAACCTTCGCAGAGTTAAACAATTTGAAAGAATGTATGGAACGTCAAGGTATTTCAAGAAGTTTCATGAAGCTTCTAGACCTCGTAGAGCTGCACAGAAGCTCAAAATATTCGAAAGACTTCAGAAGACCTTATACGACTTCAAGACTTCATCGAATTTCAAAACCAAAGTCTGATGTAAGAACAGCGAATTCTAGAACACTCGTGAATCTTCAAAAGATTTTAAAGAATTATTAATGCTTTATAAGATTTGTCGAAACTTCAATCGAGATTAAAAACAACAACACTAAGATATAGACAGGCCTCAAAAGATTTCACAAGTCTTTAGTGGACTTTGTTAGACTCTGTGAAATTTAAATACTTCATAAGAATTTAAGATCGAAGACTTGTTTTCCTTTGTCCTTTATTATAATGCATTTCAATTCACATAACCTCGTTTCATATAGTGTTGAGTCACAGATAACATTTCTTTATGATTCACTCGCTGCTATAGAAAAGATCATCATTTGATGTACTTCGTTGTCAAATAATGACCTTTGATTTTTTCCATTTGACATACAAGATCGTTTATACTATATCCATCAGTTAGGTAAACTAACTCTTTATTTTCCGTCTATTATAGCTGAAAAGCATAGTATTTTCACATATATAGATAGAACAAGCATTTCGCTATTCTTAATATATTTTAATCGAAAATATTTTTATTATTCATTCACTTAACTGAGCGATTCTATTTCTATATTTCCATTTATCCTGTTCAACTAAAATAGATCTTTTCTTTTTATTCAACTATCAATACACGTTTCGCATATTTTGTTTCGTCCAACTCTTATAGAGACAATCTTTTCATCTTTATATAATTCAGTCATTATAAATATCCCCTTAATTCTTTTTTATTATTAGCAATGAAAACCCCACGACCATGTCGGTCCTAAAGGGACAATGTAGCTTTTACAATCAACAGGTTACACATAAGAGAGAAAAGCAAGCATAAGTGGAGCAGAGAAAGATAAGAGCGGAATATAATGCATGTCTTATGTGGCCATTCGACGAAGAATTGAAACACGATCTTCCAACGTGCACATGCATTCCACCGAGATAACATACGTTGTGTGTAGACATGTTGCTTGTACAGTAAGACAATAGCCGGTAAGCTTCTACAATATGATTAAACAGTGTGCTTTGTTCAGGGAGGAGGAATCGAACCTCATACGCTCTGGATCCAAGTCAGAGACGTACCCCATTCAACCAGGGCTCCCCGAATATCCCCGTAATTTTTCATCTATCTTTATAGAAATAGTTTTCGCTTTTCATCTAGTTACCTATATCCATCCATTATTCCGTTATTTTCGATTAGAAAAATCATTTTTCCTATCAAATTGACCTATAGATAGTGACCCTTTATTTCAGTGTTTTATTTCGTTGATAAACACTAATTGGTTTAATTAGCAAGACATATCAAACATAGGAATACAATTATATTGACCCTCAAAGAATTTATTTTCATTATCTCTAAGAATGTTGATAGTTTTTTCACATCAGTCGAAAGAAAATAGTGACTTAATAATTTTCATTCATCGTAATCAAGAAAATTACCTTTTTCTCATCATTTAATCAGAAATAACAGCTTCATCGATTTTATCCATTTCCAACATAAAAAATTCGATTTTTCATGTAGTAGACCTAAAGAGAAATATATTCTTTTCGTCATTTTATTACAGTAGATAACTTTTTTAATAGATATGACTTTCAAACAGTGACTCTTTCTTTTTCTCCATCCTAAAAGAAAAGACGTGTCTTTTTTTGTACTATCCAATTAGAACAAGTCATCTGCTATGTATCGTTCTTCGTTAATTGAAACAATTCTTTCTTTTCTGTCTACTTGAGACATATAAAACGATTTTTTACTTTTCTTTGTAGTTGAGATATAGAAAACGATATTTTTTTTTCTTTTAGTTAAGATATAGAGAATGACGTTTTATTTTTCTATTTAGTTGAGATATAGAAAACGATATTTTTTTTCTTTTAGTTAAGATATAGAAATCGATATTTATTTTTCTATGTAGCTGAGATATAGAATATAATTTTTTTTAAGTTGATATGTAGACAATAATAGTTTTTGTAAGACAGATACAGAACATTGTTTTTCGTATGATAGAAGAGATAGTGACAAACATCCTGTATTTTCGTTATGTTAAGTTCTAGATAGTATTTATCTATCCTCTATTTAAAGTATCGAGAAAGTCTTTTTCTTTCTTCATGTAGTTAGAATAGCGAGAATAACTCTTTTATATCTATTTCGAGAGAAAGATTGATTCTCCAAATATATAAATAACAAATAGTATTCCCAAAATACTGAGTGAACTTAAACAAAAATCGCTAGTTTCCCAAAGATGAGTTGCGAATAATATTCATTCGTGTTATATTGACTAAATTGAACTACGATTTTTCTCTCAGCTCAGTTGCAATGAATTTTCTTTCGCAGTTAGTTCACAAGATTTTGACAAATTGTTGTATGAACCTTTTTTCAATCTATCTACAGAAACAGAGTGTATGTAAGGGTGTACAAAATATTCGTACACCTTAAGTAGTGCTTCGAAGAGGGTTCGAGAAATATTCATATATCCGGAAAAGATTTAGAGAAGGGTTTGAGAGAGACTCATATATTCAGAAAGGGTTTCAGAAGGGGTTTAGAAGATGCTCATAATCAATGTATGAATATCTTCTAAAGCCTATCCTAAACCCTTTCTGAATATATGAATATCTCATAAACCCTTCCATATAGCCTTTCTTAGTATACGTGCCTCTTAAACCCTTTTAGAAACCCTTTTGTAAGGGTTTATGAAAGGGTATTTGGCGCTCATAAACCCTTTCAGGGTTTAGGATTCTACGCTTATTTTTTACAGTGCACAGTCACACCCACACCCTATAAATTATCGTTTTTAGAAAAGTAGTTATATATTCTGATAGCGTGTGAAATTCTCTACAACTCTATAAATAAACATCTGATATTATATTTTATTCATTGAAGAAAATTCAAGTACACAAAAAACATCTTTATCGTCAAATTTGAGAGTGTGGATGTTGCTGTTATCATTCACAGTCACCTACACCCACCCAAACCCACACCCTATGTAACCCCTGTGTGAGTGTGGATGGATTGGTGTGGGAATGTGAATGAGTTACACTAAAACTCACATCTGCACTCCCACCCACCCTTCGTAGAACTGGTACTGTTTTGTGAATTGATCTATATGCAGCAACAAAATTTAGATAATAAAACTGACTTGATGATGCCTTGCATAAGGTCGAAACGAGTGTGAGTGTGAATGTAGGAAAGATTAACACCCACATCCACTCCATAGAACGGGATGATGATCATTTCCAATACTTGGAAGAACCAAGAAGGAAGTAGTCGACATATGCGATGGAGCGATAATTAAATCAATTGTTGGATTTGAGCAAGTTGAAGTAGATATATATTTGTTAATAATTTCTAGAGATGAATGTATTGGTGATGAAACTAGCCAGCTAAATAAAGCTCGACTCTTTTGATTATCTTCAAATCTTGACCATGAATTATGGTTGGCGTTAAAAACATCGGTAAAGATTGTATTTGTATTACGCTGAAGTAAACGATCAAATATATCAAGAGGAATAGGTTCAGTAGGTAGAGAGTAACATGTAACTAATTGAAATATATCCAAATCTGATCCAACTTCCAGCACGATTAAATTACATAATTTATCAAATTCATCTACTCGTTGTGTACAAAATGATTTATGCACTGCTTTTAACACACCACCAAATACGTTTGTTTCTGTCATTGAGAAAATATTAAAATTAAAGAAATGAGACCTGTATTGTTTAACCGAATTGTCATCATCATGTGTACCATTTAGTATCACAACTGATGATGATATGAAATCAATTAAATAAATTGCGTCAACAAGGTACTTGTTTAAACTAGAAACATTTAAAAGAAGAAGAGATATATTTTGTTGTATGTTCATCAAAGAAAAATTTTTATCACGATGGTTTATCCATTGCTCAAATAAAAGATCAAGTGTGGAAGTATCACTCTATTCACATAACAATTCTTGACAAATGTTTTCTTCAGCTTTTGTTAATTGATAGGTATTGATGTAATAAAATTTCTTTTGATTTTGTTTAAAAGTCATCGCTGATGGATTCATTTGATGGGGAATTTTGTAATATAGCATTAGTTCGTGTATCAAAAACAGTTGATTTAGTTGCTTCCTTGAAATCTTGTTTGAATTGAACAAGTAACGACCGTAGCCGATCTTTCTCTACTTGTTTGCTCTTATCAAGAAATGCATCACTCAGTTCACAAACAAATGGACAGAATTTATTCATAATAAATTCTTTTAATAGATTCGTTTCTTTATGACATGAATTGAGAAGCCGATTTGCATTGTGAGTACTTGAATTGATCTTGGCTTGCTCAGTTGAGAGATGTTCTATTTTAATCATAGTAAGTCGAGTTTCTTCGAAATGTCCAAGATTGCATTTACATTTGTATCTTCTTAAAATATTTTTAATTGCGCGGGATGGATGAATAGGTGTATTGCGTTTAGGTTGATTTGTTGCTCAAACGCAAGAAGAAAGATTTTATTGACTTGATTTGTTGTTTGTGGTCGAAGAGAAGATATTTTGATATCTTTTTCTTTCTTCTATTTTTATTGGACAATTTGGATTACCTGCCATATGATTTTGACGACAGTTTGTACAACAAATCTTGCTAGTACAATTCAGATTGTATGGATGATTTTGACCACAACGAAAACAAATAGGATTGTCCTTGTGTGGACAATTTGCTGCAATATGATCATTGTATTGTTGACAATTGAAACAACGTAATATTCGAAATGGTGGTGAATAAAGTTGGATCAAGAATGACGTATTTTCATCGAATAATAATCTTCTATTCTTGATATTTTTGTTGACTTCTAGATTGAAAGAGAAATCAATTCGAACTTTAGAAATTGATAAACCACCCTTAATATAAAGACGTTCAACCCTAATAATTGTCGGATATTGGTTTTTTTATATCTATTTCGAATTCAGTTAAATTCCATTGAGCAGGAGCACCTAATGCTACAATAGAATAAGAAGAAGAAACTTTTGATGGCAAATCAAGAGAAAAATCAAGAGAACATATTTGTTTAGGCCAAAGACTTTTATTCATTAAACGATCAAATTGTTTACTTGAGTTAGCATATAAAAGAAAACATTTATTGTGTCCTATTTTTGAATATCGACCATAGGAAATGCTGATGCGACATTGCTTCTTGGCGTCTTTAATAATTCGTAGTTCAGATGGTGTATCGTCAGCAGCAAAGGTAATATAAAATGGTGGAAATTATAGTCGAGGAGATGTTGAATTCGTGAGGTTTGCAATGGAGCAAGATGTCGTTGGGCTTAAGTGTGAACCGCTACTATTGACGTATTGGTTGCGTGCATTGGCCAAGGGATATTCAAATTCCAGTGAGTCATCATCTTCTTTTGAGCTTTTTGATATATTACGTTTTGATTGGTTTTAGTGTGCTGTTGAGGAATTGATTCTTGAATCAGGTTGTTCAACCTGATCGTTAATCAAGGTACTAATTTGATGAGGCTTATTGTCTCGGACATTCTTCATCATTATCAAAATAGGGATGAGTCACTGTCTCGTAGTATAAAGAAGTCTTGTATGATTCGGACAGAAAGAAAGAAAAAAGCGTCTATTCTGGACTACGACAAAAGGATGAATGGTTCTTTTGAATATTGTCACGATAAATGTTTGTATATATTAACTGAAATAATATCTATGGTACAGTTACTTTCTCATTGTGTACGATCAAATTTAATTGACATCGATACAAAACATTAATTATAACCTATTCCGTTTCACTGGAATAAAATGATGTCATTCGATCCCCGATCCAATTCGATAGATAAGAGTAAAGTAAGAAGTAAAATAAATAGACTATCTATTGTTTTAAAATCGATTGCATTTGATTTTGTTCGTGAATAGACACTAAATCAAATAATGAAATATAAAAAACTTGATACATCGTTGTCCGATGGAATAATGTTAATCAATCATGATAACAATCAATTATCATCGACATCATCATTACAGCAGAATACAATTCTGCAAAAAAACAAACATATTCGACAGCATCGTGTTGCTATAGCAATATTATTAATATTGTTGTTGATATGTCTAATTATTCTATTCGTCACATTTTTGCATAAGAAACAATATGATCACGTTATCAACCCACCAGTGTTGTTAAAATTATTTACCTACAACGACATTAATGGCACTTCTATTAATAATAGTGAGTGACACAATTAGAGATGCACCAGTGCCAGTAACTGGGTCCCAGTCGGACTGGGCATACAGTCATGACTAGGTACTTAGTCATTGGATGTTTATCTCGTTAATCGAACAGTACTCCCCTCTTTTCTAATATATTGCAATGCATTAATTCTCAGGCTGATAAAATACTGATATAAGCAATTATATTGAATTGATTGAGTATCCTTATATTTCTATTTGCCAATCGTTATAACTTAAAATATTATTGATATATGCTAGCAGTATTAGTAATTTACATTAGACAACACAGGAAGAATTTCTTCTATTTTGCAAAATTAAATAGCAAATCCAAAATATTATTAGAAAAACACAAAGTCTTATAACTCTTTGTAAGACTAAATTCGCACTTTTATCATATATTCAATAGTGTTATAACTAATATCATCCTAATTCAAACAAAATTTTATGGTAATAACTAAGAATAAAATGTATAACAGAAAAATAAAAAAAACGTCATATATAAATGATATATGCAAAAAAAGATATGTAAAAAATTCAGTTACAGTTTGACCAAATACATAAGAAAAAATTTACAAAACTTGAAAATAGTAATAAGTCAAAAGTAGGTCTGAGTGTGATGTGTGTTTCTTTCATGCACAATTGCACCCACGTCCACCTACATCCATCCTAGCCATCTACATCCACATCCACCCTTTCCATTACACACTTATTAACTTAGATTAACTATTTAGTTCTTATAATAATGAAAATTTTAAATTTAAAAACTTAGGACAGTGAAAAGTCATGAATAAGTTAATAATAATAAATGTGCAAAACAAGGTGCTTGTTTCAAAGAAAGATAATTCTTCTTAAGATATAGAAATAGAAAAGGATATTTCCTGCTAATGGAGAATCAGAGGGAAAAAGAATCACCCTACAGAATTTTTACACTTTATGTTTTGTATTGATGCGATGAAGTCAAAGAGGATATCTGAGCTTCACATTTGAGCCCCAAATTAGACTGTCCTGAAAAGCTTTCTTTGATTCGAAATGTATTTATCTCCAATGTAAACATGGGTATTCTAAACATTCTTCTAGGAATTATTAGCAAAATCAAAATACAATTTGAAATTCAAAATACGAAACTGAATCATTCATGACTAAAATTTCTGATTTAGTACTATTTTGATCGATTACAAGCTGTCATTTAATACATGAGTCAATCGTATTCGTTTTGATGCTTATTAAAATGAATCCGACTTTTTCTATTTTTCATTTCAGTATCGAACTTACAGGAAACATTTTTCTAAAAGAAGCTGTCAAAAAAATCCATTATCTTGAAGGATTATCTATAGCAAAAAAAATAGTTCAGCAGATGATAATAAACGAAAACTATGCCTGAATAGATAGCTCGCAAAAGTTTAATGAATCCATACGAAATTTATTTATAGTATTCTAAATTATAACGATTGATACATAGAAAGATATGATTAGCTAATGGATTCAATGTTATAGCTTATATCAGTACTTCAACAGCCTAAGGATCACTGTATGGCAATATAATAGAAAAGAAGAAAGTACTACTCGACTAATGGACTAAAGATCAAATGACTTAGTACCCAGTCTGACTGGGTGTCCAGTCCGACTGGGAGTGGTGGATCTCTTGACACAATCGTGCTGCTAATATTAGAACTAGTTAAAGACGATTGAACACAGATTGTAAAAGANGCTGTATTTCCAGCTGTTTAACATATGACTATACAGAGTTGCATCTAAGTTTTCTTCATCTTTTCATTTTTTTAATTATCTCAAAATGAAGAATACAAATTTCTTCAAAAATTTAGCATTTTCGGAAGTAAATTCTGACGATATCAACCATAATTTCGATAAGAACTCAAAAGAAGGTATTCCTTCGAAGTTGGTGCTTAGATTTCGTATTTAAACGAGTATTATCGGAGTTTTTGTTATCGCGATCAATGCGTCACAAAATATGAATTTTCAAGGGAAACGTCGAGAAAATATAAAAGAAAACAAACAAAAAAAAAACTCGCGGCGGACCACATGAATACTGTGCTTCGCACCGCATTACAAATAGAAAAAATAAAAATGGCCGCGACGAAAGTATCATATAACAATGTTGTCAGATATGCCTAGTTTTTCTGTACAATTATCTTTTTAATTGATCCAGTTACCGAATGACTGGAACAAGTGCATCGATGGATTCGCTCTAGAATGATGATATGAATCATCCGCATCAGCTAGTAGACTATCAGTTTCAAAACATGTCGATAACACATGTAAATATTTTTCATTAATTAATTTTTATTATTGAATAAATAAGAATATAAGTCGTTGCAAAATTTTCTATAGATTTAATTATAAAATAGTTATCTATGAATAAAATTAATTATCTTTCTTTGCTAGAGATGCTGTACTTTTTCTTTCCTTGTTTTTCTCTTTGGTCTCAAACAGATTGAAAAAAATAAAACCAATTAAGCAACGTGATTGATCTATTCCGACTTAAATCGTCTCTTTTAGACGATTTATTCGTTAATTCATTTTTAATTCGTTTTATTTTTTTCAGTCTGTTTGGCGCCTTTCTCTTTCTTTCTCTCCTTCTGACTCTTTCTGTCAAAAGTGCTTTTTATTTTTTATCAACTGTTGTATTATTGTTTCCATAGCAGCGGGTATATTCTGTCGATATAAGAAACAAACACATGTGAACATAGTCGTATTCATTTTCTTTGACTGTCTCGATCTAGAGAAAAAAAATCAATTATGTGTAAAGGTGAACAAATCTCGTGCATTCAGTCGACTTATGTGAGTACTGTAAAATAAAACTCTTAAACATTTAGAAATATCGTATTTAATAGTAGGTGTAATAATTATATCTGAGAATCCTATCTGTTCGTTTAAAAGTTTATTCATCGATAGATAATGTATCTAAAAGACTAAAAAATATGTACTCAACCGATTTAGAATCCTCTCTATTTCTTGAAGATCTATTTTTCAGGAGTAAGTATCAAAAGAGAGATAGAGATGTAGTTGGTAATTATTTTTCGTTAAAGAGAGTGAAAAGAATGAAAGCAAATTACTTCTCGTTCCTTTTAAAATGCTTTGAATTTGTAGCAGATAACTAATAAATCCGATTAAGCTAACCAGTAGATCATCCCAGCCGTTTTACACCTCTCCCCACCCTATCAGAATTATGCTTCCTGTAGTACTTTTCCCTGTTTTTAAGGATGTGTGTCCTTCTTTTCACTTTTCTTAGTATGTTTATTGTTATTGTTATTTTTGTATTTGTTTTCTTTTTTTTGACATTTTTCTTGCGTCGTTCCCATTTCCATGTATGTTCTCTTTTTTCGGCAGTCCTCTGTGAACTGTGCCATTAAATGCCCTTCCCCTTTTTCTTTTTCCTTTATGTTTTCCCTTTTTCACTATTATTCCTCTGTAAGCACTTACGAGTCTTACAATAAAATAGCAAAAACCAAAAAAAAAGGTTGTTAATGATAAAATAATTATTTTTAATGTATCCTCGGTCGAAAAAATATTTTATTTCTTGGAAAAAAAATCTTCAAATTCGAGATTTAAAAAAAAACAATAAATGACACACTAAAAAGGAAAAAAACAGTTATAAACAGATAAATAAATTTAAGAATACAATAAATTATCAGACAGTTGTTACACAAGTCGTTACATGCAAAACATGTAAAAAATAAACACAAAAAAAATCATAAAAATACACAAAAAAAATCATAGAAAAACGCAAAAAAAAATTTAACTTTTTTTTATTATCGTCGAGAAAATCATAAAATTAGCATCTAAAATGTTTGTAAACAACAATAAACTTAAAACAAAAACAAAAACAATTTTTTTTTATACTAAAAATCGCTTATTAAATGCTTTTAAATTATCATTTAAAAAATTCGTTGAACGTTAGATATATACCTTTGTTCAACCATTTTGTTGATTCAAAGGACTCTATATTAAATATAATATTATCTAATGCGAACTTAAGTATGACAGTCAGTACACAATAGTACGCGTACATCACTTGCGACATCACGTGCACCAGTGCAAGCTGACTTGTGCTAATCTTTTTTTTTCTAGGTGA
>CAJNSZ010000018.1:1323521-1344403 GCA_905329745.1 Rotaria sp. Silwood2 | reverse complement strand
ACTCATTATTTATTTTCACCTATCATTCATAAATATTTTACTTTTCAATTCTTCTTTTAATGCATTTAATCCTTTTCATCTTTAATATTCATGATTCTTATAGATTTTCTATTTCTTATAAAACAAGAAAAATAATTAAAAGATATAAAAGAAAAACAATAAATAAAATTATTTATAATTCTGAAGAAAAATTAAAACTAAGATAAGTTTGATCTCATCTTAACTACTGGAAAAAAATCGAGAGATTTTGAAAATATTTTAAGATAAACATTTTCAATTTTATTTTTTTAAAACATAATTTTTAGTAGAAAAATATACAAATCAATAAATATAAAGCTAAAAAAATTTGTTTTGTTAAAATTTAATCATTCGATTAATCTCTTCAAAAGATCTATACATGAAATGAAATCAAAAACAAAATTGACTTCCTTTGTTCATCGAATGGAGAAATATTCAGTTTACAACTATTTAATTATAATTGATTGAATTTATAACGTTAATTCATTGAGAAAAACAAACTATCTATTATAATATAAATAACAATTATTAACCTGAACAAAAGTATTTTGTTTCTTAAGTTGAAAGAATTTATCAAATAAAATGTAAACTTACGATATGATAAACATTCGATGAATGATATGGCATATTATCAATAACAATAATCAAGGACGTTAATTGTTTGAAACGACCATCAAGTAAAGCAAGACAATCATTAAAAGTCATAACATGAATTGATAATTTGTTAATAGTTGAAGAGAAGAATGTAGTTGAAGGTAAATTATTAAGTATCAATGGTGGAAAAAAACGAGGAAACGATCCAATAATAGATAAATGTTTTAAATTTTCGAAGAATTTCAAAATATATTCATATGTATCTACTGTAAAAATTTTTATTGATTTATCATTAAAATCGTTTTCGAATTCAAGTATAAGATCTGTAATTTGTTTTTGAAAAATATACCGAAGTGGTGTTTCAACTAAACAAAAAAACAAAAATGAATAAATAATTGTGGTCGAATCTTTTTTATACAAGAATTTTTTATCTAAATCTTTGTTCAAATCATTGTGTAAATAATTTACCTGTAAAATAGGATGAAACAATTTTATCACTAAAATTATAAAGTTTAAGTTGAGTTAAATTAGGATAATTAGCTACACAAAGAATACGTTCCATAGATAGTGAATCAAGAATAAGGTATTTAACATTATAATGAATCTTTGGCAAAATATTTGTACAAAATCGATTAATTATTGAATCGTTAAACGAGAAAATATCATCAGTTAATGTTGTTAATACAAAATTGAGAGTATTAGTAAATGTATTTTCTTGTACTATAATATCAAGTCGTTGATTATCAACATTCAACAATGAATAAAGAACATCAATATTATTCAGTTTTTTTAGAATCATAAGTAATATTTCACTTGGTAAATCAAGAAGACCAGCATTAGACTGATTCATATTCAGTTTAACTAACAATTTTTTTTATTATGCATACGTATATATATATATATATGTTCATTGTTTGTTTGCACCCGCTACTATCATTGCATAAAATGAATAGATGACCTCAAGAAAAGAAAAATATAGTCTAAATCAATAGCCTAATTAATTTTCAGATGTTTTTTTTTTTTCGTCTATCTTTGATATTATTTATTATTCTCATCGATATTCATCTTCTTATTCATACAAAAATGAAAGTCACGTTAAGAGAAAAAAATCTTTTATTAAATAAAGAATTATTTTTGTTAACCCTTTCCAGCCGGATGTTGCCAAAAAGCAGCATTGAAAGCTTATCTTACCCAGAACTTCTTGAAACTAGCCTTGAATACCATTCTCATAACACGATAATTAAGGGCACATAATGCCTGATTTATTCATCTTTCATTTGAGATCAACACATACCCGTCATTGAAAATAGCCTCATACATACGAACGAGCTAGGAAAAGAGGCATAACCATGATTATCACTCATTTGAACATCTATTGAATATCGATATGCGAGTCACCTATTTTAAAACTTTCTTCAATGGATTACCAGTGTATATTACTACTAACAATAGCTTCTTGGTAATACTTGAAATAAAAAAAAACGAGATTGTTGCCTTTTGGCAACTCCCGGCTAAATGGGGTGTGGGTGTGGGTCAAGAGAAAAGAGATAACGAAGAGAGCCCACATCCACCCTAGAGAATTCCACCTCTGACTTACCCATAAAACATTTCAGATGGATTTTGTGGGTTAACTCAAAAGTCAACACTGGGCTCACCCATTATAAAATCCATATTTTCTAAAAAAAATAGTTATGAAAAGCTTTCTCCATTGAATGTCTCATTAGAATACGAATTTTTCGTGAAGTCAAATCCATTTTGACTTCGATGAAATAAATCTCGTCGTATTTTAATAAAATTTCTGGTCAGTATCTTGTTTTTAATGGTATTATGGTGTGCTTCCGATCTTCTTTATCATATGAGTACTTTTGAAGAGAAAAAATGAGGCATTTGTCATCAGCACACTTGATACTATTGAATTATAAAGACTTGCGATAGAACAGCGAAACATTTTTTTTTTGATACATGAGGAGAACGCCAAGTGCGAAAAGTCGGAGTGTGATAAATTAGAAAATAAAATTGTGAAAAATATTCAGAGTTCAATGCTGACTCTCAAAGTAGTAAATTTACGCTCAAATTTTTCGGAGCCTTCGATCCGTAATTTCACGTCATTTTTGACGTATTAGACTGTGATTAATGTCTGCTAATAAACAAATAATTCAATACCCACTGACTAAATATTTTACTTTATCTTATTTCACTACAACTTATTTGTTCAATAAAGTTAGAGATACTTTACTTTATTCAGGAAAGTAAAATCAAATACTGTACTTTACTTGACTTTACTTTATTAAAATAAAACAAAGTTAAAGCTTGTTAGCGCAGCCCATTTGGGACTGAAATGTGGAACTCACATATCTCCTTTGGTTTCATTACACTAATGACAAAATGCCCAATATTTAAAATCTCTAAAAGATAATAGTTCTTTTCTAAAGATAATCGATTATTAGAAAATGTTATATTTTTATCTCTAAATTTCGAACAGAAACTTTTATTTTCACGAAGTTGCCAAGGTCTGTAATGGGGGGGGGGGGGCGTATATNAAAGTGTGAAAAAATTTCCCGTCCAAACAAATTTTTCAGGCCTTTCAAAGATTCCCTCACTACTCTCGAACAAAAACTGACAAAAAATTTCCAAGCTCATATTCAGAAATAGCACAAAATTCTGGTTTTAATCCATAGTTTTCGACTCGTCTGAAATATTTTCAAGTGGGTCAGATATAAACAAACATTTTGTGCGAAAACTTTCGATCCACCCGTTAGTATAATCTATGTTAGAGATTTCATGCTCGAAGTTTTAATACATTAAATAAAGAGCTCGATATAGATATTGCCTATGTGATAACAACTGTCAGTCAGTCACCGGTTTTTTTAAAGTGCACCATCATACTGTATTGCATCAAAACGGATGAATTTTTTTGAAGTTTGTTAAAAACTGACAGAATTTAGTTGTTTTCAAATCTATTCTGATACTGTATTTTTCTCGATTAATTTAAATTCTTTCTAATAAATAATTCGAGTTCGGATAGAAAACACTCTGAAAAGTTTTACAACTGGAACCGTAAGATGTAAGCGCAATCGCCGATAAATCCTCTGTATGCCAGCGATAGAGCAAACAAAAGGATAAAATAAACGATTTATAAATATAACATAGAAATCGCAATAATTATTTACATTTAGATATATTGACGCTATTTCTATTGCAAAAAAAAAACACAATAAATATCATATTATTCAAATAATAAGATTGTATTTAATCATAATCTTATGTTTCGACTCACTCTGTAATTCTTAATAATTATTATATTACATCTAGATACATGCATTATTGAACAATCGATCGAACCATTCAATAGTCTAATAACACCAAACGTCTGTTTTACAAGTATCTTAGATCGTACGTGTACGATCGTAAACGACCATAAATGATTGTTTTATTGACGTATTACATGACTCAGTATTACGATCGTATTTCTTAGTATGACGGTCGTAATACTGAACCATGCGGATGTGCGGTGTAGAAAAAGAGACTATCAATAACCACACTCACACTCTTTTCACAGTCTTTCTCTTTTTTATTGTTTTATCTTCTGAAGAAATTAATTTTTCAATAAAATAATAAATATTAACAAGTTCGAAAAATGAAAGATAGAAATTTCTAAAACTATTCTCATTAGTTATTTGATATACTATCAATAAATTACCGGTACCAAAGACACTTTTTAGGAATTGAAATAGGAATCGTTTTTGTTTCGTTTTTACGAACCGGAATCGAAACCACAGATCTCAAACTGAGATACTACTCCTGCTTTCAGTCTAAGGAATGTAAAGTAACAAATGATAAAGCATATGATGAAAACATGAAATTCTACAATTAATAGATACATAAAATCGATTTGATTCGATTGTGGAATGAAAATTTCTGGGAATTATTTTCCTAGAAATAAGAGCAATATCTTTTCAAAAATGACATTTTTATTTATTGAAAAATGAATTGATAAGTTCCTACATTTTATTGTACTTTTACTATGTCATTCTACTCATTCCATTCATATTGATTGTTATTTTGCTGTCAAAGTTTTATAATGGTTTTCATTAATAAAAATTATTTTGAAAAAAAAAGAAGAAAATATTTTTGATATTCAATTTTTTTTTGCACTTGTAATTATCGGTACTATTTATTGAGATACGCTATATTTTTATTTCTTATTTAGATGATATGATTTTTTTTTGCAGAAGAACGAGACATTTTAATTGAAGAAGTACATAAAATTTGAAATAAATTGACAATCATGGCATTATTCGACATTTTTTAAATCAATGTTATTATTAGGAAAAAAGCGAACAAAACTATTTCGATCAGTAGACTTGAATAACCATCATGCATACAATTAATTAGTTGAAAGTATAATTATATCCGAAGTTAGTTTTTCAAAAATTGAGTTTCTGAAAAAAATTCTTCAGTCAAATCACTATCTGAATTTTTACTCATGTTTATAGTTCACAGTGAAAAAAATGATAATAAATCAGGTGAAATAATTTTGGTAGTCACTATATATATATATCTATGTAATATGAACATTATATTATCTGAATCGAAATGGATTTGATTAATTGAAACCACAAAAGAAAAGCAAAATTGAATATTCTTATTTTTATATTTGTATTCGAAATATCATAACATATTGGCGATGCGAAAATGACTCATTGGGTTTAGATGAATCGTTCACAAAGATTAATATCATAATTTAGTTTAAAAAAAAAAAGGAATGTAATAATAGCTGTTGTTAGTATTTTATGAACTATTGAAGCATGTTCTCATTTCTACTTTTAACAAGTGCTGTCTCTAATAATATGTTATAGTTCGTTTTTTTTTCTTTATAAATACGATTAATAGAAATGGATCAACACTGTAAGAAAATTAATTAATTAGTCTTGAGTTTTCAACGTACTGTAACAAAATCATTTTGTTTTGCCCTTTTTTGTGCATAACTAATTATTTTTTTAATAATGGCTAGTGAAAATTGTAATGACAATTCCAAGGCAAAAATTATATACTGATACGCATTAATATATTTAGTTGGTTTTTATATTTAGATTCAGTCATAAATTTTTATGACATGTATCTATTTAGCTGAAAGAAAAAAACGTAAAAAAAATGTACATGACAAGCATATCTAAAAAAACACACTGTTGATCGTATCCAAATAGCGAAGAAATACATATTCCTTGAAAATGTTCTCGATGTGATTGAGTGGTATGAGTGTGGATTTTTTTCTCCACATATACCTACAATCATACTCATACCTTTCAATATTTTTCATACATTATTATTTATAGTTTGTGTACTTAAACATCTCTCAATTTTTTCTATGCAATAAAATATCTTTATTTTGTTAAACTTGTGTATGTTTTCAAAAAAAAAAGAATATAAAAAATGTCTTTCGTTTTTCTAGTAGTTTATAGAGTGATTCGTTTTACTTTATCATTTATCAGATTCATATTTACTGCAATATTCGTATCACTAAAAATTTTTTTTCATAGTTTCTACAATTCGGAATATATAAAACTCTTTTTTATATAATTAACGCAGTATTATGCACGACTTTTGATATAACGATGAACATGAATGAAAAGGTAAACAATGATTTATCATAGGAGTACACCCTCATCCATAGAGAACGTCCAGGTATGGAGAGAGTCCGTCAAAACTTCATAAATCTGGACATTCAAACACCTACTATGAATATTTTTCGTTTCTTTTCACACAACTTTCAACGAAATTTTCAAAGTTAGTTTGTGTGGTATTGAAAATATTGAAGATTATGCTATATGAGCATATAGTTATCTTATGGAGCAGTTAAATGAAATTCTTGAGTGCCGTCGGTATTGAACTTCATTTTTTAAAAATACTAGTAAGCTATTACTTAATTCAAAAAAAGGAAGTAGTATGTTTGAACAAGAAGATTCTTTCTGAAAGTTTTTTTTTTTATATACTGAATATTATAGCCTGTCGTGTTGATTCTAGACCTGATGAGCTCTAGTCGTCTGAGACTTGTGAAGAGTATGCTAGTCATAAAATACAAAAAACAGGAGAAAAGTATTTCGTATCTTCGGGGTACGATCAAATTCCAATTAGGAAATTTCATTTGAGAGTATCAAAGTATGACTTGATCGAGTTCGGACTTGAAAATTTCGAACTCGATGAACTACAACAAAACTCTTATATGCGGAATAATTTATTATAATTAGTCCATTTAAAAGATGCTTTGTATTGAACATAGAGAGTAAAATCAATGATTTTGAGACATAATTTATCGATAGAATTGATTATTTCTAATTGAAATTTCGCTTATAATGTGTAATAGAATTGTAAGAGTATGTAAAATGTATGACTTTGATATCACACTATTAATAAGCGTCATTGAATCATTCATACATTGAAATAATTGATTAATTGTACACCCATGGAGTAATGATTTGTATCAACCGGTTCGATCTGTCCTTGCTTTGCAAGTCATACGTACTTAAGTAAAACTGAACGATCTATGAACAAGGTGAATCCCTCGTTGCTGATTATATTTCTATTTAGAATTAAACTTAACTATCAGTTAAAATTATTCACTTCCGATACTTTTTTTGTGAATAATAATGAAAAGAATAGAGCATGAATCAAAATAAACGTCTTCTATAGTCCTATTTTTACACCTTTCATATGATTCTGTTGCTTTCGACTCTTCCTATTAATGTTTTAGTTTTTTGTTGTATCCAACCTTGACAGTAGTTGTATAATGAAACTGTATATAGTAAATTATGTGTCATTTAAATTTATAAAGATTAGAAAAAAAAACTATACCATTCCTATTTGTTGATATGTATATATCTTGATGAATTATGCATTAAAATGGCAAACGATATATACAATGTAGGAGAGAAAAAGAAACAGACAAATACATTAATGAAAAAACGAAGGACGGTTTGTCATATTGATTTATATCGCTCTACCAATGAAGAGGGAAATATTGGTATAAGTTTTTGTTTATTCATCTTATAAATCGTCTATGTGAAAAATGAATGACATATCAACATCGAATATAACTTGTTTTGTTCTATATTTACATGTCTATTAGACTTACCTTGGATATTGTCAGAGTAAGATAAAAACAACAGGCAAGCAATATATCTAATGTCATACGATAAACATTTTAGAGCAGTTTTCAAAATAAAAAAAAGGAAGAAAGTTATACTATACATATTTTCACCGTTACGCTTGAGAATATTTCAAGCTTTTTGGCCTTCTTTTTTTCTCTTGCTTTAGTAAAATACGGCTATTTTATGCCAAGGTTAACTTATATATTTCAATACGTATAAGAAACAAGTAAATAAAAACTACTACGATCATCATTTAACCAAGAACGACATTTTTTTTCCTGCATATTTTGAACTGACATATATAGAAGTAATGGTAAAGCAATTGAAAAATGACCATAAAACAACGGCAACTTCATTGCTTGTTGCTGCTCATTGTTCAACAATACGACGTAAGGCAGATCGTATTAATACAGAAGAATTGTCAGCTATGTTAAATGATCTTTTTCGTGAATTATATTTTAACTCAGTAAATTCTACAGCATATTTAAGCTCTTTACATCAAATAGTTCATTCATTAAATTCTACTTCAATACCTTCATTAAAATCCGTACATTCACATGTTTTTTTTCTTCTCGTACGTAATACAATACAAAGTCTTTTACAAAAATTATATACATTATATCAATTAGATGATCAAGAAATATCTATTTTACGTAATTGTATTATATTACTTGAATATTTAGTTAAAAATGTTGATGATATATCAATAATTTTACATTGGATAGCTGATGTAACATTTACTGATTCATTAGTAATATGTTTATATCAAATAAATAAGATATCAAATGCAAGTAACAGTAAACGTTTAATAAAACAAATAGGACATTTAATAAATATGTTTTCACGTGTACAAGAACGTTTGCCATGGAAATTACATCAAAGTTTATTTGTTCGATTACTTCAACCAACTATTGATTGTTTAACATCAACTACTTATGTACAATTATTTACAGATTTAAAACCGAACTCAACTTCATTAACAGAATTACAAAAATTATTTCTTATTAAATGTCCTTATTTTCTTGAAACTTATAATGGTAAAAAAAAAAGTATTCTTTTTGTTTTAAATAGTATAATTATTTTTCTTTTTTTTTGGCAGGTCCACAAATGGAAAAAACGATTGAACAAGTTTTACAAATAATGTTACCAAGTTATGTATCAATACTTGATAAACATATTAAAAAAATAAAAGAATGGCATCGTCCAATGATGCGTTCTATTCGTCATCTTCTTACAACTTTAAGTCTTGCTGAAGGTTGTTTTACATTACATTTAAATAATGAATCAATTCGATCATTAATTAATCATCTTTTATGTCTTATTACTGAACCTATATTAATTAAAAAAATACATAATACTCTAGAAAATCAAGAAACATTATTAATTGATATAACACTTGTTGTTTTGGGCGTATTAATTTATGAACCTGATGCACTTGATTATATTAAAAAATGTAAACCAGCGAGAATATTTCGAGCATTAACATCAACATCTTGTGAAAATATTGTTTTCAATGCTTATCTTATGCTTGCTTATATAATGGATGAAAATGATATTAAAGAATTAAATATTAATTTATCTCGATTGACTTTTAGTATACTTAACTTATTACATAATGCAGTTGAATCTTATAATAAAACTGACGTTGATGATAATATTAATAAAAAAAATACCAATCGAAAAATAACACAACTTGCTGAAATATTAAAAAGTAATAAAAATACATATTTAATAACCTTTTTTTTTTTTTGTTTTCGAATATTATTTTATTTAAAGATTTGATACAATATGAACAAGTTAAAAGTGAAATATTAAATCAAAATGCATTACGATTTTTAATTGAATGTAGTCAACAATTTAATGGATTATCAAAACAATTTTTTCTTGAATGTCTATGGACATTGTCATTTAGTGAAGAAATATTACAACGAATGCGTCAAAATTCAGAATTTATTTCGGCATTAAAAGATATTCCAAAACCTATTATGAGTGATTATCAAGAAAATAATCTTCGTCATTCGAATAGTTTTAGTCGTCAATGTCGTAATGATACGATGAGTTCATCTGATGACATAGTAAATAATGAAATATATAAAATGGCTGATGGACTTCTTTGGAATATTGTAACAGGTATTATTTAAATGTAAACTTCTATGAAAAATTACACAATTGTTTTTCATTCTATAGAATCTGAATTTCGAGAAAAAGAACAAAAATCAATCGATGAAACAAAAAATGCTGATGATCAGAATTTAAAATATGATATAATGATTTCATATTGTTATGATGATAAAGACTTAGTTTATGAAATTCACGAATTTCTTGCTAATGAAGGTTATAACATCTGGTTCGAACGCAATAATTCTCATGGGAAAAGTAAGTCGATGGTATATTTTGTTTGTAAAACGTGATCTTGCAGGAGTATTGAAGTCTAGAAGTAAAAATCTGAACTCCCTCCTCACACATACTGCGGCACATGCTAATCAGAGATCGTATATATGAATAATGTCTCGTTCTAATATGTGAACTAGTTTTTTTATTGCAATTGTGAAGAATTAAGTAAAATAATGTTTCCAAAAATAGATCGGAAAAAAAAGCCCATCTTCTTGTGATTACAAGCAACAGCGACATAATATTTCACATTTTAATTATGTAAGGATTGTGCCGACAACTTTTTTTTTTTTTTTAATAGGAAATTTGTAATTCGATCGATTCTTTTATGTATAAAAAAACTTTTATTTAAGAGCATTCTTAGTCTTGTTTGAATATTTCTGGTTCTCGAAGACGGTATAAAATATCCGTATGAAACTTTTATCACAGATAGAGCATTTAAAATAAGGAGGCATATGTTTGAAGAAAGAATTTTTTTCGAAAAAAATGGTTTTTCATACGAGTACATCATACCTGCTTACAATTCTCGTCAAATATTGTCTGGTCAAGCGAAAATTTTGATGACAAATACTTAGAAGTGTTTTTTTTTAGACGTGAAATCAGTTGTTTTCATTTACTCAGTGTCGATTCCAGTCTTGCGAAGACCCGATCTGTTTTGTAGCTCCTTATTAAGGCTACCTCTAGGATATAGTCTAAGGTATTTCCAAGAAAAGTTTCAGCTCGATTGAACAAAATTAGATGGGGGTCGTAAGCGAGTCATATGAGAAAATCTTTTTTGAAAACTTTTTGTCTCGAATTTGTGACTTTTTTATCTTAAATGCTCTATCTGTGATTAAAATTCCATATGGATCAGTTGTAATCTTAAATTCAACTAGAATTTTAATTTTATACTTTAGCTATTGAAACTCAAGCGGAAGCAATTGATAATTCCACATTAGTTATTCTTTGTGTATCAAATTCATATAAACGAGATAATCAATGTCAAGCTGTAGCTAGATATGCATTTAATTGTAAACAATTTATTCTTCCATTAATCGTACGTAAAGGATACACAATTGGTGGATGGTTAAATGTCATAACCAACAAATATAAGCCTATTAATTTTGTTGTATCTAATTTCAAGGTGGCTTCTTCATTGCTTATTCAAGAAATTAATCGACATGTAAAACAGAAATTACTCGATGTTAAAGCAGTGGCAATAACACCAATCAAAGTTGAACAAACTGTTCATTCGTCCACACCTATTCGTTTAGATCAACAACAAAAACCATTGGAACATGTTATTTCAAGATCAATAACACCAGGTAATGATTCTGTTACGGTTGAAACATCACAAAAACCTCCAATTCATCCGAATTCAAGACCAATAACACCAGGTCGTGATTCTACTACTGGTGGAGCATTCCAAAAACCTTCAGTTCATCCCAATTCAAGACCAACAACACCAGGTATGATATCTAGTGGATCAATATCTTCGTTTATAAATATAAATGATAAAATCAATTTTCCTGGAGAATTTATAAAACGTGATACAAGTGATTCGACATATCGTTCAATGCCAATAAATAATTGGAAAAGAAAAGAAATACTTGATTTTTTATATGATTCTAATCTTCATTTAATTATGCCAATATGTGAATCAATGACAGGTCATGCATTAATACGATTCTTTCGAATGTGTCAACGAAAGCCTAGCCGTCTTTATAGTCAATTAAATCATGAATTACGTTGTCGTTTTAAAGGTGTAACTTTACCGATGGGTGTTTACGCACGATTTCTAACGGAAATAGACAATTTACTTGATTCAATATGTGAAACACATTCTACATCATCTCGTTCATCTCGTTCACCATTAAAACATGTTCAACAACAAGCATATATACCTAATAGAACTCAATCACAGCCATCACCAATACAAAACAATCTTATGGTATCGACGCGTTCTTCAGTAACATCTAATCAAACGCAGACTTCTATACCAATTGTAACAAGACAAGCTATTGAACGAACTATTTTTCGACCACCACCTATTACCGATCAACCATATGGCTTTACTGTTGACTCTATTGAAGACCCAACTAAATTACTTGAACAATTTGAACGTTTTGGACATCAACTATTTGTACTTCGTGAACAGAGCACATGGAGATCGTGAAATGAACAATGTTCATTAGGAGGAAGGAACATGTTGCTTTCTTTTTATTAGTGCTTAGTTTTAATAGATACACAGACAAAGAATACAAAGAAATTTTTTTTTCGTGTCAAAAATATGTTTGAAAAAAAGAGTTACATTTTCTGAATAAGCATCAAATTTTGAGTTCGATAAAAAACATTTTTCACTTATCTTTTTGTATCCATCGAAAAAAAAAGAAATTTTTCTCCTGGCTCTATCGAACTATGTGGCATCAAATGTAGAATTCGACGCTGATTCTGAATATGATGTTAAAATTCGAATATCAGTTACTGTTTCCAGATGATCTATCAGTCTTACTAGAAAGTATGAAACATACTCAATCTTATGCGATATTGTGTTTTCATTCAAAGCGATTAAAAATCGAGTTTTGAATAGCATTAGGAGAAAAAGACTCAAAAATCCAGTTTCTCCGTAACTTTAAACCTAATTTTGTATCGTAATGAAACCTTAAGCCGAAAAGATTCATATAGAGTTTGTCGCCGTATATTACGATTTGCTTTGATTATGAAATTAAAGCTAAAGATAAAGTTGTAGATCAGATTACCAACAAACCTCGAGAACACCGATCTGCTATAACTCTTTATAAGTTCTCATTGAATCCATCAGGTGACATAGAACATTCTTTTGCTCAACGTAAGCGATTACTCGCTCATAAAGCCATTTAAAATTAGTACCTATCTCCAGAGAGAATTGTAAAGATTTTTCTGAAGATTATTGGTGACTCGATATACAACTTTATATCTTGCTTTGATTCTATAATGAAATAGAACGTGAAAAACTGCGCCGAACTCTATATACAACTTATTGTCTTCAAAATTTAACATCATATTCAGAATCAGTCTCAAATTCTGCATATGATTCGATAAAATTAGAACAAACATTTTTTTTTTTCATTAAGTGCAAAAAGATAAATGAACAAAGTATATCGTCTTACAGCAGAAAAAAAAGCACCTTATCTACCTGAGACTTTTATGCTGATTCAGAAAATGTAAATTTCTGTTTGACAAATAGTTGATACAAAAAAGTCGCCTTATTGATAATCAACATTTAGAGAAGAAGTCTATTTATTCTTATATTTCAAGAGAATATCATTGTGATGTCAAACTTATGTTATTGACTCAATTAATTGTGCCAAACCCAATCAAAGCAAACAAATTAGTTTTAGATGTGCTATAATTTCAGTTTAGCTTATGTGAACAGATATTAAGTGTTTCAACACATAGTCATTTATATGAAAATTGGAATTTTCCAATGTTTTAAGAAAAAATGTCACAATTCTTTAGCATCATTTTGAAAAGTTAAATGTATTGTTAACTGTTTTCGCTGATTGAAAATCATATCACAATTGTTTTAGTATTGATTATTAAGATCGCATGCACACACACACACGTACATATAAATAATTATATATATATATATATTAATTAAGTAATGGAACAAGTTCATGAAATTCACTGTCTTCTAAATAAAGTTTAAGTCGATTTTTAGTAGCTAATGAACCTTCTTGTTCACGCCACATATGAAGTAATTCCAACATCTATAATAAAGAAATTTGTATTATTCTTTTTTTGTTTTTCTTTTTCATAAGATAATGTAATACTTACTGTTGCTGATGGATCATTATTATTTCTTATTTTATATGCTTCAATATCATATTCAAGAAAACCAAGTGTAAGTGCTAATCTTGTCCAATTTTTACGTGATACTTGATTTGCTATTTGTCTTAATTGTTCATCACTAACACGATCATTTGTACCATAATCATTTACATTACGTATATTTGTTGATGATGATGGAAGTGATGGTAATGTACTTGCTTCATCAAGTAAATGTGTTGGTATAATATCAAATTTAAGAATTTCTTCAAGTTCATTTGGTGGTATAGATCGTTGAACAGCATCAACAAACTGTTGCATATTTAATTTATTTTGTCCATTGACTCCTAATTGTTGCATAAATTGTTGTGATAATGCTCGAATTTCATCCTTTAAATATAATAAAGAGAAAAATGATAAGATTTTTTTTTTCTCTTCTTTTTTATGTTAATTAAATGAAATACATACATCTTTGGCTTCAGAATAAACATGTTTTAAAAGTTTACTTATCATATCAGAACCAATTGGTTCACCATTATTAAGATAATGATATACAGCTGCTAGTTTTTGTGGAATGGTAGCACCATCGAGCCATTGCATTACGATGATAAAATAACCAAATGGAATACTATTCGAATCTGATTTAGATCGAGGAAAATGTTTTAATAACTATATTGAGAAAAATAGATATTACTATGGATTATATAAAACTATCACTAGTAAATAAGAAGATATTAAACTATAGGAGGATGAATGCGATTGAAACCAAAAATCAATGAGAACATCGAATGTTTACATAAAGCTTTATTAAAGATTCAATAGGTTGTAGAATATCAGTAGAGAACTACTTTTATGTAATTAAAAATCTATTTGATTGAAATGGAAAAAATTTCATTTTATTCTTATTTAATCAAGTTGTATAAAAATCGAAAAATTAATAATTATTCTACAAGAGACCGATACGCATTTCATCGAAATGAAGATCATCAAAATTCGACAATGTGACTATCGGCGATATTTCACATTATCATGCCTACAGTATCTATACGATATATATCTATAAAGTGAACGAAAAGAATGATTACTGATATAGTTAATTAGAAGAAATTTGACGATCTTGTTTTCGACGTTAATGTCTAGAACTCTTTAAGAAAATTGACCGTTAATTGTTTCTTACTGTGATATGTTTTTTTTTTCGTGCTCACCAATGAATGTTGATATAAAAATTATCAATAGTCTATCATGTTATTCCTTGAAAACTGTGGAAAAACTACTATTCTAATTATCAATAATTAACAATTGTATGTTTGAAATCATTGAATAAACATTTTCAAACTTACATTTTTAACAAAAACGTCATTAGATAATTCATTTGGTACTGCTGTATTATCAGGATGTAAACGTGTTTGATCCTTTGAGCCTGTTAATTGTTTAAAGCGATTCCATAAACGTTCAACTTCCACAACAGCAAGTCCAGTTGCATCTGCATGACTAGTTAACCAATCAGCACGATTTGGTGATATATTTGACAAATTATCTGTTTCAGCTATAGGAAGAGTATTAAAAACAGTTCCCATTAGTATTTATTTTTCAATAAATTGTCGAATACTACCATGATTATGTTTATATCCTTATCAATACTCAAAACAAGACTCGATTGAAATAATATTTTAATTAATAATATATTCTTATTTGAGAAAAAAAAGTAGAACTATTCAAATAATTATATTTCATAAAATAAAATATTTCTTTTTAACAAATAATTAAATAGAGGGAAGCACAATCTATAGATCGAACACGTCATCATTGCATTTAATCTCCATCGATCTATTCAGTTTAGTTTTGTTTGACAGAGAAAAACGTAGTTCAATGGTTTATTAGTATTTTGAATAAATGATCGAATCCTAATGATACCAATCGATGATGAATAATCATAAAATAATATTTGATTAAAAATTCTATGATAAATTTTGTTTCAGCTTTGTCTGAGATTGGTTTCTAATATCTTCATTAAAATAAATGTTGATTCGTGCAATTTTCATTCATTTTACATAGGATGCACGATCAATTTTGAAACACTATTGTATAAATAATTTCTTATCTTCAGTCTTTTGATATATGTGACATTGTTTTTCGAATAATAGAAATCATATTTTATACTCTATTAGATCCATCATAATTGTAGTTAGTGAAAGTGAACATCAACCAACAGTTTTTTATATTTAATTTTAATATTAATCTATTTTACTATAAAATATTCAAAACGAATTTTTTATTTTGAATAATTTGGTTTTTTTTTATTTAAAGTATTATGGTTCGTTTAATGTCTGTTCTATCCGGTATTGGTATCTGAAATATTTGAACAATATATATGTACAATTTGGATGTACGTAAATCAATTTTTTAAATATGTGACTCTGCTATTAATTCAAGTCAAAATTTATCATGTTCAACGTCATATAGATGATTCATTTTTATATTCACAAAAAAAAATGAAATTACGTTTTGGTATTGTCTGCATGATAACATTTTTCTTAATAACTTATATTTTTCATTGTACGTAGGTTACAAGTGAAGTTTATGAATCACCATCAATTGTTTTATTAGCTCGTAGTGATGATGGATCAAAATATATTGTTTATGATTTTCGTGAAGTAGATTCCTGGTTCAATAGAATTTGCATCACAAGAAGAACTTCGTGTAGATGAGGATGGTTCACGAATTAAATATGTTTATCTTTTTTTAATTGTTTTGTTATGTATATTTGTTTTTCTTGAATAATAACTCTTGTAGTTTATTCTGTTGATTAAATGTTCAATGAAAGTTTTTCATTGAAAGTTTATAGAAATGAAGTTAAAATTTTGATATATATGGTAATAATGATGAAAGAATTATCGTTTTGAATTGTACTAAGAAGACATAAGAAATGATTAGATATACTTGTTAACATATACTTTTGCGACTCACTCTCATTAAGTCCACGCAATGCATAGAGGGACAAGAGAAACATAAACGGTCACTGATTATATTTCCATAGCAATTGAAGACTTCTTTCCCAGAGTTCCTTAGCAACGAGAAGAAGCGTATTAACAATAAGACTTAAACTGTTCTAGAAAATTCTAAAGACTTCCTCGAAATCTAAATGGTTGAAATGCGTTTGTGAATGTTCTAAATAATACAGTTTTTGATTTTTGCGCAGATGAAAATTTATACTCAAAATATCAACGATGATGAGTAATGATGCATTCAAGCTTATCGAGATATATAATAGTATGATAATGATGTTCAATAAAGCAAACGGAATAGAAAAATAATAAAAGCAATAAGCGACTAGTAGCAAGGCAAACAAAAGCTAGAGTGTCAGTCAAAAAGAAAACTTGTCAATGCGACTTCATGACGGGCCAAAATATAGAACTCACATCTATTTAAAAATAAAAATTTTTATAGTTTTTTCGCGCGTTCTGAAATTTTATTATTTCGAATTAGTGTTCAAACTAGTTATTAGATTCATTTAACATCATTATACTGAAAAGACTTGTTAAATACATCTTCAAAATAATACCTTCTAATGATAATATATACAATATATGCCATAAAAAGTGACAAATATCATTTTATTCTTCGTTTTATCAATTTAACCATCATATTGATTTAACCGTTCAGTAAGCTTCCGAACATATCATCTTTTCTCTCGATGAATTTTGACATATAATGTTGAATTTTGCCTAAACTTAAAATTCAATTAGTTGATATTTTTCTATGTCCGTCTTATTCTCATTCTACTAGTTCAATAATGCTAATACCCTATACTGATTGACACTTACAATATGATTCTTTCACTGCATTAAATACCAAAAATCTTCAATATTTACAGTAGTTAGAATATACAGTAGAAATCTTGTATTCGTAGAATGCTTTGGAAGATTCTAGAAAGTTCCAGAATAATTTAAGCATGGTTATTATTATTGAAGTGCCTTTTCCCGTTGCTAGGAAAAAATATTCAATAATCTTTGTCTTCTTCCCTCCACTCTTCGTTGCTATGACTAGTACCTAACAACCTTTGCTCTTCTTATCATCTCACAAAAGAAAAATAAATTCTGTCTGAAATACATAAATAAATAAGATGATAGGTCGTTTCCCTGGGGATCAATTATCATTGATAGAGATTTTTCACTTTATATATTTTGTATTAATATAATGAAATTAACGAGCACATGTGAGTCTTAAAATGACTGAGCAGACAAACTTGATTTTTCATAGTGAACACCAGATTTAAAAAATTATATTGATAGAGAAAAGGTGTCATGAAAATGAACTCATCACAATAAGTATGTTATTGTTTTCATGAAATCATTATCGATTTTTGCATACATGAAGAGCTTTACGAGTTATTTTTTGTTTAGATTTATATAAGATATAAGATTTTAGAGTATTTATACTTTCCAAGTTGATTTGAAAATGGTCTTATTTATAAAAATAAAATTGGTTTGAGAATCTGCTAATGAGTTCATCTTTTCAAGTTCATATTTGATCCGTCAAGGTTAAATTACATCTGAATCATATTTAAGTTGAATCATAAATTTTTTCAGTACATAATAAAAATTTACTTCGTAATACTTCTAATAGTTAATCTATACATAATCATTTTTAGAATATATTTTACTATAATCTATTATCTATAAAGATAAGACTTGCAGGTCATTGTTTAGTTTTCATAAGATTTCCTTGAAGAAATTCACTATATCGGAAAATTCAAACATCTACTAGCGTCATCTCTCTCTCTCTCTTTGTTTTCGACCTCGTTACAATATATATTCAAAAATACAATATAACAGACAGAGAAACATTCAACTATAAAAGACGATTAGGTCTATCTATTATCTTCATAAAAATCTTTAATCCTTTTCCGTCTAACAAGAAGAAAGAAAAATATAATAAATGAGTGCTCGACAACGTTTATCAACTAGACGTAAAAATTCTCGAAATATTACATTATCCGTCGAAAATGAATCGAATTCAATAAATGAACTAAATCCAACATCATCAAAACGTCAAAAAACAGTAACTGAAAAACGACTTCGTCGATATCGTGCATCAATGACTATCGGTGTATATGATCGTATTGAACGTGCTTTAAATCAACGACTATATTTACTAGCTGCAACAAAATCATCAAATGCATCAATTTATCGAGAATATAAAGTACTCGGACAAACAGCTAATGTCTATACAGTTGTAATTACTCATATACCATCATGTACTTGTAAGTTTCGAATATTTCAATTTATTACTTGTTAAATGAAAAAAAAAAAGAAATGTTTTTTTTTCTTTTCTTTGTTTATATCCAAGGCCCAGATTATGCAAAAGGTCATTTATGTAAACATATTATATTTGTTTTACATCGTATACTTAAAGTTGATCGTAATTCTCCATTACTTTATCAACAAGCATTACTTACAAATGAATTAAATGAAATTTTTACAAAAGCTGATTCACAATATAATGATTCACATATTCTTGCTGAACAATCGGTTAGAAAAAAAAAAAAAAGGAAGAGAATTATTGATTGATTTATTTTCTTTTCGTCTTTTAGATTCGTGAAGCTTATCATGCTAAAACAGGTGATCCAAATGTTATATTAAATTCAAAAACTATTCAACAAAAAACAATTACAAATGATGATGAATGTCCAATTTGTTATGAATCTATGATAAATGATAAGAATAATATATTATTTTGTTCAACATCATGTGGAAATAATATGCATAAAAATTGTTTTGAACAATGGCGTCGAGCAAAATTATCAATGGGTGAATCAGTTACTTGTCCATTTTGTCGAATTGAATGGAAAACTACTATAAAAAGAGATAATAATCAAAGTGAATATCTTAATTTAGCTGCTTATTCAACAACACATGATTATGATGAAGTAGATGATGATTGGATATTTTATGATAATTATTAATAATTAATATTTTTCACTTGTTAATAAATTTATCTCTATATGTTTATTTTTTACTTTATTTAATCATGATGTTCTTTGTTTTATGATGAAATGTTCTTGTGTTTTCTTTTTTCGTTTCAAATTATTTAATTTTTTTATGAAAGATCAAGAAAAATAAAACAAATATAGATGTAGAAATAAAATTTTTCAAACAAAATATATTCAATTCATGATACTTGACATTTTTAAATCTAATAAAAATAGATTGAATTTAGATGTAAATATCATCGTTAAATACGTTTGAAGAACTACGCTAAATTCAGATTGCAGACATTTTTTTTTCTCCAATTAAAGAAAAATGTCCGTAATCAAGAAGACACGAAAAAGCAAATGTTACATTATCTAAATGGATATTCATTGATCGTCATTGCTTCTCAATTTTTTAGATACGGATCTAGCGAGGAACATTGTCCAATAGGTTTCAACTTAAAATTAATGTCATTCGATCGATCCTAATGAGTTGTGAAACAGTTTGTTTTAGTATAATTGTCTGATCGTGGCTTATTGCGCTATGACGTTACGTATTCTTGATATATACTATACAGGTTATGGTTAATATAAGAATAGATATTTAAAATACATATAAAAATGAATAGGAAGATACGAAATGTTGATACGCCGTCTGAGCGTTTTTAATACATCTTGAATAATATTTGTCAATAAGTCTTTCTATGCTTCATCGATTCTATTGCCTAGTTCACGTTATGATTTATGGATGTTTTTTTTTTCAAATTTTGTGTTGTCGATAAAATTTCATATCATCAAAGTAGAATTAAAATAAGAACTATAGTGAAGCCATTGTTATACTACTCATATGTATATACAGTGGCTCCAAAAATTATTCATACAGGTGTAATTTCGATTTTTTTCCCTAATGGTAACTCCTATGAAGAATCCAAATAGTGATTTGGATAGAGAAAATTGTTTCCAACAAAGGT
>CAJNSZ010000018.1:1284272-1323513 GCA_905329745.1 Rotaria sp. Silwood2 | reverse complement strand
TTCTACCTAAAACTGACCTGTAGTCCCCCACAGGTCAGTTTTGGACAGGAGAAAAATTTCGCTAAAATATATATGATCAGATGCAGCTTTTGACGCTGATTCCGACTATGATATCTATTCTGCTTCAGCATTGCGTTATAGTAATGAAAATCGCTAAAAACGTTGATTTTCTATTGAAAAATCACCGAAAATCATCAAAAATAAGTAGATATAAGCCGTTTCACACCGATTAGAAAATGTTTCTTAATTTTTTACCATTCTGTAGAGAAAAGAAGTTACACAACATATGTAAAATTCAGTCTGGAGACTTCTGATCTTGAAACACAGCATGAGGTACGTTTTTGTATTTAGACTGACCAAAGGATCCCTCTTGACTCACGTTGGCTTTATAAAAATTGACCTGCTAGACATTAGATTATAAAGGGTGTTCCGGAAGTTCTGAAACGATTTTAAAACTCATCGTTCTCGCATTCAACAAACGCAAACTCTTTGAAACTTTGACATATTATTGCACATATGTAGTGCCACATAACTACAAAGTTTGAGGTCTATAGGTTCTACTATAGAGGAGAACCTGTAACAACACTATGATGTACTATTTTTAAAATTTTCCTGTATTTCGCGTCTGCCAAAATATCTATATTTTGGCTTAGTTAGATGATAAAATCTTGAATTTTTTTCAAAAGATGCACCGTCGAAAGCTCTACAAAAGCTGTATAAACAAATTCCTATTGGGAAGCAAAAAAAAGTCTTCTAAACCTTTTTTTATTACGCACAATATGGTGAGAAGTAGTACTAACATGTAGGTTTTGCATTTTGAGTATGGCAGAAACCATTAACATAAGTCAATAGGGATTTGTTATTGCACTTTTTGTAGAGCTTTTCACGGTGCATCTTTTAAAGAAAAATTCAAGACTTTATCATTTACCTAAGCCAAGATATAGACGAAATAAAAAAATGTTGCACGTCTCGAAGATGACCAGGAAAATTTAAAAAATAGTACATGCCAGTGCTGTTACGGTTTCTCATCCATAGTACAACCTATGGACCTCAAACTTTGTAGTTAAGTAATACTATATATGTACAACAATCTACCAAAGTTTCGACGAATTTGCTTTTGTAGAATGCGAGAACGATGAATTTTAAAATCGTTTCCGAACCTCCGGGACACTCTTTATCAATATAACCACAAAAAATTTAAATGATCTGCTGAAATGCAAGCTGATACATCTTTTATGGGTTATTTTTTCTTGTTTTTTCTCAAAAAGGTATGATAATGCTAAAAGTCAGTATTGACTAACTTTTCATAGGAAGGATATTAAAACCTAAAAGTTTGGGGTTGATGGTTTTAGATATTGATGCTTTGAATGAGCAAAAAAAAATCAAAAAATAAATTTTTATCGAGTGCCTCGTATATATTAATGATGCTCGATGGACTCATTGAAGCTCTCTTAATATTTAACTCTGCGATGTCTTCTGTTATTAAGCAAACATTGTTTATTATAAATCTACGAATTAATCGAGAATTGTTAGCCGAATTATTATTTGACGATTATACATCAAAACAAATTGATCTATTAAATAAAAGTTGTTATACTATTATAGATTGTAGATAAGAGTAATTTTTTTAAAGAAGTTCAGTTTATATTTGATATTTTAGTCTTCGCATAAAACAAGTTTTGATTATCTTGTTTATATATAGAGAATGTTTCATAAGTCTTGAGGCGTGACAAACTGAGTTTATATGTAAACAGAGAATAATCCCTAACCAAGTATTTTTATCTGAGCCTTGAGTATTAATATCAATCTTTCAAATAAAATATTATCCGATACTATCTTCTCTTATAACAATAAAAATATAAACATGAAAATATTAGGATAAATTTTTTGCAAATAATCAACTTGACTTTTTTAATAAAGTGTTGAACAAGGCTACATAAAAAAGCTGTTGGCGTAATCTCTGTCGGATTACAGCTTGAAATACAATGGAGCTGCCAGTATTGTAAAAAAAGAGGATTAATCAAAACATGCTTCTATTTATGAATTCTTAGTGCTAATGCATGTCGACGATGAAAGACAATAATTGCAACATAGATTGCTGTGAGCATGAAAGAAAAATAATAGGCAACTATCATACTAATTCTGTAGTGAACTTTGGTTTTGTAATTATGCTTGTCACATCTATGAGGATGGAAAATGGGAGTGCAAACTTCTGGTAGATCATTTTTCACGCTTTAAACAACTAAAAACTAAGATTGAACAAAGAATGAAAAAAATAAATAATTCTCATGGTTAATAGAATTTCTAAGAGACTTCACAAATTAGTAAAAAACTGATGAACAATAAATACGTGATACTAAAAAAAGATTTTTGTATAATCAGATTAGTATAAGAGTGTACTTCATTTTTTTAAATAAAGTATCTTATAGGTCGATGGTGAAAAATTTATCTTCATATTTTCGTCTTTTCATTTTTATTATTACAATAGACGATATTATCTAATAATATATCATTTGAAAGATTTACGTGAGTAGTCATGGCTCATATAAAATCATTCAGTTAATGGAATTGTTCTCTATTTGCATATAAACTAATTTTATCGTGCATCAGATATTATGAAACATCATGCAAAGGAGTAAGCCGATCGATTCAGCTTATGTCACCTCCACAAAATAAATAATATTACATTGTGAAGCTTTGAGAATTTTCAATGTCTACAATCAATTTTCAAAGATATTTTTGTCTAATGTCTTATCAATACATTTTCTACCATCTTTTTTCATTTGAAAGTCTTACGAAAGTTAGAAAATTTAGAAAAAAAAAACATCGAAAACTTTCCTCTATCGTCGCTACTACAACAAGAAAAAAGTTAAAACTTAGTCATTGTTGCTGATTAATACATCGGCTTAGACTTTAGTGCTGACGTTGGATAACAAAATTGTAACTTTAATCAGCTTACCATCACTGATGGCTTATTTTATGTAAAGATATTTCATACTTTAAACACTACAAGATATTACTGGATGTGAATAGTAAAAGTAAAACTAATTAGAAGTATAATTTTGTCCAAGTTTGACGTTTTTTATCCTATCTGAGTTTTATCCAATGAACTCATGACAATCGTTTTTTATCTTTAACGTTTAATAAAATCTACTATTATTCTCGCATGCCATATACTAGAATTAATAAATGATACATTCAAGATTTATATATAAAACCTATTGAATACATTCTTCAATAGAATTAACATTTTATTTTTACAATGACAGTAAAGATATTTGTCTTGAAAAGCGAGCTAAATAAAAAACAAAGATACTTGCAAGTAATAGAGAAGAAAATAATTTATTTCAAAATTTTACAGATACATGAATCAAAATATCATCATTACCACACACAACAACATCGAACAAGAGTTCTTCATAAACAACTAAGCTGCTTCACCACTCTTCTTTGAAAAAAGTTCATTTCCGTCAGATTAATTAAAATCAAGATAAATGTTGGTCAAGATAGTTCGAGGCCAGATCTTTCATAAACAATATGATTCTTTTTTATTTGCCAAGTCGTTTTCTTTTCCGAATAACTTCTATCATCTTCTACTTGAAAAAAAAAGTTGTTTTTTAAAGAACAACTAAATGTTATTTGCTTTTTTTCTGTTTCTGATTCTATTGATTGTGTTACTCGAAATTCTTAGAAAAACATCATTTTATATACTCAAGTCTTCTTTGTTTGACAAAGCATCTTGAGATGCATTTCCTGATAGAGTTCTGTTTTTAATCAAATTCTGGGTTTTCTTATACATATATCACAGATCACACTGTTTGCCAGGATCCTAGCGGTCGAATCGTTCAAGCAAGAATATGTCCCGTGTAGCTTGTCAAGACGCTGCAATGAATAATATATAGAAGCACATCTATAAATAGATCAGAACTTCCGGAGATGTTTTATGGACGTACCGAATTTGTTACAAACAAAAGAGCTCTGTCAGGAATTACATGTTGGCATGCTCATTCAAAGAAAAAAAAACTGAATATATAGAATGAGAATCTCCAGATCATTTTAGCTTAGCGATTTCGCTATTTTTAACTCTTAATTAACGGATAACTCCTTGCAACGTTATACAATAGAGATGAAATTTTATCCTAATCTCTCGATGACAATCTCAACATATTTTGAAAATTCCAAGTGATTTGAGTGTATCTGACGGAAAATTGATTATTGAATGGGAGAGCTTTAAATAAAGTAATTTTGTCAAAACAATTCTTCATTTGATGTTACTACAGGCACTTCCTGATATTTAAGTATAACTGTATAAATAATTGGATTTACAATCATAGAAAGTTTTGCTAAAAGGGCACATGTTGTCATAAGCCATGGATGATATAATGAATAATTATCACCAAATACTTGAGCTAAAGCAACAGCACTATATGGTGTCCAAGCAATTAAATAAATAATAATACTTCTTCCTGTAGCTATAACAAAACGACGATCTTCATATAAACGATGTAAACGTTGTATTTCTTTATCTCGTAATGTATTTGAAATATGTTTTCGTACAGGATTTTCATGATTAATATTTTCCAATTCAATTAAAATTGTTGGATGTAAATGTGTTAAACGATAAACAGTTTGTTTAATATATATATTAACATAAATAATAATGATTAATGGAATAAAATAAACACCAATAAAAAGTAAAAGAAAATAAATTCGACTTGGTAATGTGCTATCAAACCAATTAATACCACAATGAAAACCAAGACCTTCAGGTACATAAGCACTCATATGACCAAATATTGGTGGTACAGTCCAAACAGCTCCCAATATAAAAGAAATTACAACAAGAATTAATGCATGTTCTTCAAGTTTGTGTTGAAAATTTATTGATAATGTTGAATTAGCTGTTGTTATATAGCGTACAATTGATAATGCAACAAGCATATACATTGTTGTACAACCATTAAAAAATGAATTAAAACCTTCAATATGACAAATTAATGTTGAACATAAACGATGACAAAGAAAACATTGTAAAACAACTGATGGTACACTTATAATAATGACACATAAAGAAGATATAAACATACCAATAATAAGATTTCGATCACGCGATAAAAGTTGATGATTGTTTCTAGTTGTGATTAAAGAATGAATATTAACTACGAATGATATCATTGCAATAATAAGAAGGAAAACACCAGCAGATTTAGAAAATCTACATTCATGTAATGTTGCTTTTCGAGATAAGTTTTGGTTCGTTGTATTAGCCAAAGAATAGAAACAATCAATAGCAATTGACACTAAATAAACAAAAAAGAAAATTATTTTTTTTCACTTAAAAACTTTTACTTACTTTCAGACATTTTTCTTCTATTTCGTCAATATATATTACTCAGACTTTTTGTTTAATATCTAATTATCAAAAAAACAGCATGAAATGACTAATTAATTTCAACTATTCAAAATTAATCTTTGAATTCAGTGGATCTATATTACTATGCAGAGATGGGCAAGTCAGAGGTTTTTAAGGTTCAAGTCAAGTCATTGAAACGGAAACCCAAGTCAAGTCAAGAGCTTAGAAAAAATTTCTCAAGTCAAGTCAAGCCAAATCAAAAAATGACTATATATTCTCATTTGGCCACCGCTTATCTGAAGTACATGGAAGAATTTCTTTTTCTTTGTTTTTGCTCTAATAGGTACTTTTATTGTAGACAAGAATTAGACGCTTAAATTGTAAAAATATGTCCATTTTTTTTACTTGACTTGTGACTTGCCTTTGAAGGTCAAGTCACAAGTCAAGTCAAGTCAAAAAATGGCTTGACTTGCCCATCTCTGTTCCTATGCTATCTTTTTTTGTCTATAATCTAGAGAATTCATAAAGAATATTTATATATGCAAGAAAACTTTTTTTTCTTTATTCTTTATCTCTTCATTTTCCTTCATTGCTTATGACCAATTAAAAACAAGTATCACGCATACTTTCATCGAAGTATCTGTTAAATGTATATTATATAAATTCATTTTACAACTCGTGCTTATGTCTGATTTTTCTTCTATTATTAATCATCTGGTAGACTAATATCGAATAAAAAAAAAAAACAACGTAGAAAAAGAATATGATACTGATATTTCATACTTAACATAAACCATTGAGAGACGGAAAACATGGGATAAATAATTAGAAGTTAAATATGCCCTTCGTTAAGCACATATAGCAGAAATATTAGTAAGACTTGAGAGTCGAAAATGTCTTATATTTTGTAATATAATAAAGTCAATAATTCTTCGCCAATATTATATGCCCATCTAATAGTTCTAAACTATCCATGTAAAAAAATTAATTGACAAGAAATCAAATTAAAATAGCTTTTAATCTGATTTCTTGCCAATTCATTTTTTACATGAGTAAAATGTCTTATCGAATGGTCCCAATAGATTTCTCCTTATTAAAAATGAAGCTAATTCAATTGAAGATCATCATACAAACAGTTTATAATATTTTTATTCCAAAAGATAAAATTAAATGTAATAGCATTCATATGATAATCGAAGAAAAAAAAAACTATTTTTCAAAGGGCACCAAAATTTTCGAGTGATTCTATTGATATCAGGTTTTAGATTTAAATATTAGTTATAGACAAAATCTTCATATGACCATTTAATCTGACCTAGAACATTCAATTATAAAGATAATTCTATGTTTTGAGCACAATATGTCAATAATTTGTGATAGAAAGTTGCAGTTATTATCGTTCAAAACAGGAAATAACGATGCATTGAATCATATATTAGTCTTCTCAAAAAAACAAATCAAGATTTTTGTTGAGAATTAACTTGAATCTAAGAGTAAATTTTATGAAATATGAATAAAAATATCATTAAAATATAGTGCAAATTTTTCTGATCTCTTCCATTAACTGTGACAAATACTTTTGCAAACGAGTCATTATAGATCAAAAAAAAACATTGCCTTGAAAGTAAAATTAATTGTGTAATTATATAAATTGCTACAAGAGAAATATAAAAGATTTTAGGCTAGCTGCAAAGCTCTAGGATACTATTTATTACATTTTTTTCAATTGAATCGAAGAGAGTAATTGAGTACATTGCAACGTTATTGTGTCATTTAATTATAATCTGTAAAAATTCTATATCTCGAGTTGTTCTCAATCAATCTTTATGATTTTTTTTTCAGACTAGATTTATCTAATAACTTTTCCTTAGCATACAAAAAATCGAGGATTTATCATCGATGAATCCTAAGATACTGTGCAGATAAGATTTGAAAGATCAATTTTTACTGCTACCCCACTTGTAAAGCATGTTGTTTAATCGATTTCTTCTTTTTTCGTTAAAATTTTTGAAATTAACGAAATTATAACAAATAATTTGTACTTTTCGAATATTATACTCATTGACGTTTCTATTACGATCTTTCTTATAATCTTTTTTGTCTCTAAATATCAACTATACAGCTACTGTTTAATTAACTACAATGCGAAATTAAAAGTAGTCTGGAAATTAAACAATCCATCTAACAATAATCAAGAATAATGTTGAATGCAAGGCAATGCGTGCAATGTAAATCTGTAAAGAAAAGCTGAAAAAATTTGATTATTTTTTCTCAACAAAAGAAAACTTGAAAATTTTATTGTCAAGCTAAAAACATGCGAAATTTTGAATTTTATGTCACCTTATAACTCTATTATTGTACGGTAGTATGCGAGAAAATTTTGATCATTTTATCCATTGACAGTAATCGATCATCATTGACAATGTTAGCATCAGCAAATTTATGTTTTATGATAAAGAGGAAAGATAGTCCTGATGTGTCATACGAGCTTTAAATATGTATAACACTTTATAGTTAATTTCAAAATAGACATATGTGACAGATCAATTTAGAATTTAGTTGAGATTGGAATAATATTTTGTAGGGCTGTGTTATAAAAATAGTACATCAATGATGTGTTTGTTGAGTAAATAACATATACAAATATTGTCAATATATAAATAAGAAGACGTGCTCGTTAGAAATTGGATTTATTTTATAAAACACAGTGTAAAAGGAGTGTTGAAGTATCCGCTGAAAATGTAGTTCCCCACAGATCGTTATAGACATTATTGATATACGATCAAAGATCATGCATCAAAAATATATGATCTACTTGATTATTGTCTTTCTTGAGTATTGAGTAAAACGATAGTGAAGCAATGTGTCCAAAAATAGATTGAATAAAACAATTTCCTTGTGATTAGCCAGAGCAGCTACATCGTGTTTCACATTTTAATCCCGTAGGGATTGCGCTAACAGCTTTTTTAAGTAATTATATATATTACTCCCGGAAAACAATAGTTTCCGCCCGTATTTCAAATATATTGTTACTATAATAACATTTTTTTAAAACGAATTACATATTCTGAAAGCCCGTGGAGTTTTTTATAATTTTGTATATTATGTTGTAATTTATACTTGGTCATTAGAAAAATAAATCCAGTTGAATGAAGGCATACTCATGTCCAGATTCCTGAAAACAAAATTTTGTTACTATCATGAAAATTAGTTTTTAAACTTTTTTATTATTGCAGCAATATCTTTTTAAATAAATGGGGAAACCTCGGATTTAAATCCGAGTGTTATGCGTACTTCAAAAAGTGAACTGGACAGATGAGTTATCCTAGCACGTGTAGGCATCAAAATTATCCTAGCGAGCCCCTTCTATTAAAACTTGATTTGTATCGTTTACTGCTCAACCAATAGGATTTCGAGGCAAGTGGNCATACAAAAATTCAGAAGTTTTTCTCAATCCTATAAGAACTTCGAAAATATCCTGAAAAAGTCTATTTTGTCGTCTTTTATCAAAATGTCGGTCGGTGGCATTTTATGCGGCAACAAGCAATCGCTCTGATATTTCTACTGGTGATAGAGCACATCAAGTTCTACCACCTAGGGTATCTCATAATTTTGTCCCTTGAGAAAAGTAAAGCACTTTTGATTAAAACTTTCTTCTCTCATTCATATCAGGGTAGTACCACCAAAACATCTCCCACGTTTACAGTGATCTTGAGCAGTCAAGCTCAAACTTTCAGTAATTGAAGACCTCAACACCCTAAGACCTTTGGTGAGAAAATCCTACGGACTTTCAATTGACATCATGGACTTTTCAGACCACCTAATATCACTTTTTGCCATGTTTAGACTGTTTCTTGATTTTTTTTCTCATTTTGGGATATTGACTTTTTTTTTGTAACTATAAACCATAATTGGAAATTCATACATATGTGTATAGTACTGAGTTAGTAAATTAGGTATATAACTATATCAGCTCATTCGTATCACTGATATACGGATTGACCCGATACGAGATTATACAAAAAATTCAAAAATAGCAAAAGTAGCCAATTTTAGGGTATACCGTTCTCCATCACAATACGATAATTATCTCTCAATTTTAGTTAGGTTAAATACATATATCCAATGTCTACTTAAGAATATAATAACCATAGAATCAATGGGTTTCTATTGGTAAATAGATAATACGGACTGTTACCCTACATTCACGTAAAGTGAAAAAATGACATTTTGTGGCCAACATTTCTCACCTATGCAGGATTCTACAGAATATAGGACAATAGTGTGTTGATGTACTGATCGTAGTCTATATCCTAATATGGTTACTTCATCCCCCAGCTTAACCCTTCTTGAAATACAAATATTTGAATAAGTCCAGTTTTCAGTTTGAGTGTACCTTGAACTTTAAACCAGGCATATAAAAGTATCATTGATTCGGATGAAACCTTCAGTGTTTGTAGAGCTTTCAGCGGTAACTATTTTGGTAGAAAAAAGTTTTCAAAAAGCTTTTGTTTTAATGGAGAAGGACCCAAAATACTATAAGCAGCAAAAGTGAAAAGTCTCCAAAACGGGTCTTTTTTCGTATAATCGCGTATCGGGTCAATCCGTATATCAGTGATACGAATGAGCTGATATAGTTACATACCTAATTTACTAACTCAGTACTATACACATATGTATGAATTTCCAATTATGGTTTATAGTTACAAAAAAAAGTCAATACCCCAAAATAAGAAAAAAATCAAGAAACAGTCTAAACATGGCAAAAAGTAATATTAGGTGGTCTGAACAATCCATGATGCCAATTGAAAGTCCGTAGGATTTTTTCACCAAAGGTCTTAGGGTGTTGAGGTCTTCAATTACTGAAAGTTTGAGCTTGACTGCTCAAGATCACTGTAAACGTGGAAGATGTTTTGGTGGTACTACCCTGATATGAATGAGAGAAGAAAGTTTTAATCAAAAATGCTTTACTTTTCTCAAGGGACAAAATTATGAGATACCCTAGGTGGTAGAACTTGATGTGCTCTATCACCAGTAGAAATATCAGAGCGATTGCTTGTTGCCGCATAAAATGCCACCGACCGACATTTTGATAAAAGACGACAAAATAGACTTTTTCAGGATATTTTCGAAGTTCTTATAGGATTGAGAAAAACTTCTGAATTTTTGTATGCAGAAGGACAATACCTCAATAGTTATAGTTAGAAAAACGAGAAGTCAAAAGTCTCACAGATTGAAATACAAAAGTCACTTTTACTAAAGAAAATCACCCAAAAATCGGTTACAAAATCAATATTAAAAATTATCAAAAATCAGCCAGTATTTCGATTGTTTGTATTGGAAAAAGTGATCCGATCGGGCTAAAAATTTCAGAAAATACTAAATTCACTATTCTCTATAACATATAAAAAAATCAGCGAATTTTGAAATGTCACACCATCGTCGATGTCTGAGTCTCTCAGACACTTACTTTTAATAGTTTTATTTAAAGAAATCCAGAACTCATTTTAAGGTTAAATAGATGATATATGACCAATAGGTAACTTGCTGAGTATCATTTGACAAGATTTAATTAAATATGAATTCAATTCATAACATGATGTGAAGCAAAATTATAATTATATGGAAAAATATGAGAAAATGATTAGTAGTATTCAAAAAAAAAAAGGTTAAAAAGGATCGTAGAAAAACAAGATCGACACATTATCAAACTTTTTTATTGATATTTCTACAGAACGTTAGTGGTACAAACTTATCAATCCTTTAGATCTTTTATTGAAAAAATTTTCTGAAAAAGATGGAAAATGAAAATATTCATTCAATATTAGAGGTATAAACCGATCGACTGTCGAGGGTACGTTCCGAAGTGTTCGATGGCTTTTTCATCGAAACTATATTCATGTGAGAGGTCACTGTGAGTAGTGTAAAATCCTGCAAGGGTTTGGTTGCCTGAGGCTCTATTCTTGAAACGTCGAAATTTTATTGTTTTTTTAACAGAAAACTGTGACTTCCCACACGTCACCATGAAAATCAAATTTCGAATGGAAACTTTGCACAAATGAAGCTCTCAATGACAAGAGCTCATTGTAAAAATTTCACTAATTTAAGTATTTGATATTCTGATATATTAGCATAGAAAAGTGATTACTTTTTTATTAGAAGATTTCTTAGCACTTATATTTCAGAGTCAAAAATTCAAAAAGCAGTTAAATTTTCACTATGGGTTTGTGTCATTGAGAGCTTCATTAGCGCAAAATTTCCTTTCGATATTCAATTGTCATAGTGACCTGAGGGGCATCACAACTTTCTGTTAAAAATGTATTAAAAATTCAATATCTCAAGAACAGAACCTCGGGACAATCGAACTCTCTAAGGCTTTCATACTACTCGTCATGGCCTCACACTTGAAGTGTAATTTTGATCAAAAAGCAATCGAACACTTGAAGACATTCCATCATAAGCCGCCATCAGAAACAAAAATAGATATTTCTACGACATGTAGCAGAAACTCATATGATTTTTCTAGCAAACTATTAATAGAATGATATGAATTAAGATCAGTGATTAAATTTTTTTCCTGATTAAAAACCATCAATTTCTTCTGAAGCTGATTTTGGTGTTAAGTTATAAATTTTTGCTTTTTTGAATGCATGAATCGAATCAACAGCATCCAATTTTCAAGTTCAAATCTTTTAAACAAATTTTACATTCTATTTCCAACAATAAGAATTTAATTACTTCAGCTTGTTTCTTCGAAAAGTTATTCAGAAAATTCTTATTTCTGTTCTATTCAACAGTAATAGAGGTTCTAATATTATTGACAATAGGTAGACCGCTCATAGTGATGCATTGAAATAAGATTTTCTTGACCATCATATTCGTTGCAGACTTTTGTAAAAAGAATCAAGTTTTTCAGCATTATAATGCAGTATGACATTTCAGCTACTTCTCTCCTTGATAATGTCAATTAGATTCATTCAACATAATTCATTAGAGTGAAACATTGATTTGATTACTGATTAATTAAAAGATTGGCATGGAAAATAACCTTTACGTTACAAAGTATCCGATAACGATAACTTCCTACACATATTTAGAGAATAAGAAATCATATGTAATTATGCAACCATGTGTGAAATCATATGGATCATATAAAGATGATTTTTGGTTTGATTGTTTCTCTGAGTATGATTCCTTATTCTCTAACGTAATCAGTAATTAAATAAACGTATGTTTGTTATAAAAGATATATCATAAATCCAATTAATATTAACAGTGAGAGAAATAGCTAAAATGTTATTATGCATTAGTGTGCTGAAAAACTTAATATTTCACAAAAATTTGTGGCAAATTCAATTGTAGAGACAAGTTGTTATATAGATAAAAACTAGTGTCAATATCGACGGATCAGTATAATACTGGTATTGGTGTATCCATGAATACATACTAGTGTGAATGAAAGATTATCACTCTGACAAGTATTTTGATATTTAAAGTAGGATTCATTTGTTATGCATCTATATAAAATTAAAATAAAATTTAATCTATTTCGTGTTCTGTTTTTTTAAAGTAAATTGAATCTTTGTTCTTTCAATAAATGCTTTATTTATATTGGTTTTTTTTTCTTGGGAAAGTTATACAAATACAAGAATTTTATCTCTACCAACACCAAGACATATCAATAAATAAAATAAAGATTATAAGAGTGTCATTGCTAAAAAAAAGAAAGGAATTTTTTTTGAAGTTTTATGTTTCACTATGATCATTAGTGAATTGTACTCCATACTGTTGATTACGATCCATTGTGTCTGTTGTAATACCGATAAATGGTGACGTAATAGATGGAGGAACATTTGGTGGTGGTGATTGTTTTAAATGAGTCTTAAATTGTATACCAGCAAATACTAATAAACCCACATAAAGAAATGCTGCAATCCAACAATTATATGCACGTTGATGAAAAGCTGTTTTAAGACCTTCTTCAAATACTTTTATATCAGTTGCGTTTTTATCGTCAAACTCGAAATCATCTATGAGTGGGGCTGCTTGGATAAAAAAAAATATACCCAATAATATAAATTGTATTATACCCCACACTGATATAATCGAACAACATAAGGATAATTTTGGTCCACAAATAGGCCACTTCATTATTGCACAAAAAAATAAGTACGATAGATTATCTTAAATAAAAAAGAAATGAATAATATGCCATAGAAATTCTACTGAAAAATATAATAAATCTTGTAAAATTGAATACCTATAAAAAAAAATAACGTAGTCGTGATGTGTGTTGAAAATAAGTAAGAGAAAAAAAAAATCTTCGTCATCATTCGAGATAAAGATAAGAACATTAAAAGTAAACATTTTTTTACGACCGTTAGGCAAATGAAAATTATCTTGGCTTTGATATGAAGTCATTTTTGTGTTTTGAATTTATGAGAAATTTTCAAATATAAATCTGAAGATTTCGATTCACTGAAAATGTCAATTAGACGACAATAATTATGACATATACAAAACATGTCTGACACTACTCAGAAAGGAAAATGATTTATTTTCAATTCTCAACTTGTCGTAAAAGAATTTGAATGTATATATTTGAATGACACCAAAAGATTTATAAACAGTGGCAGATTTAAAGGAGAGGCACTAGGAGCAATTGTTCCTCTCTTGCAAAATATTTTTCTCACGGAGTAAGTCCTGAAACCGTTCAATCGAGACTATGTGCATTAATGTAGACCTCAATGGGTACTCTGGGAATAGTGCTTGTCCTTAATTTATTGCTACGGAGAAACTGATTTTCGATTTGAAATTTTGCATAGAATACATTTTAAGGAGAATAATTTTTTTATGAACGTTTCAGATCTTGTCGTTTTTCGTATTCTAAGATACAATTATAATAATAAAACATGTCTTTTATATCACACATATAAAGCAACAGATTTGAAACTATTCTTGTTAAAGTCTGTGATATGCAAAGGTTCAAGTCAAAATTCGAAAATCAGTTTTTCTGTTACTTTAACATTAATTTAAAAAATACCATATAAGTGCAGTGTCTCCATAACAAAAAGTTGAGAGCATGAACCCTTTTCAGAGTATTCATAGCTCATTTTAATCTATATAATGCACATAGTCTTGACTTATATGCGATTAGATAGTTGAACGGTTTCCTTCGTCATTAGACAACGCTCAAAAATAAGCCGATACGATCGCTTATCGATTTGGCAACATGTTTTATAAACGATGATCAGTTCCATTTTTTCTAATCCTACACTCGCGGCTATTCGTAGATTGAATTGGTTATTTAAAATCTACAATAGATAAGTTTTTATTGGAAACAAAGTTTATTTCTGATATCATCTATAGATACTCGAGTCCAACAGAACTGTTTTGGAAAGCTCTAAAATATACTATCTAGCAAGAATACATCACGATTGTCATTTACTTTTACCGTTATCTCTATGATGCTTCTTTGAAATTAGAGAACATCTATTTTCCTCAGAAACTAAAACAATAATAAAATAACTTGGAAAAAATAATTGACTGTCATATAAAAATGTTAAATTAAAAATCTAGATATTTTATAATATTTTTCTAATAGAAAACTAATCATTTGATGGAAAGATATTTTTGTTTTTGAAAAATATATATTTAAAATTAATAATTCTTGTGTTTGAAATTTCGAATGTGTGCTTATTGTTTACCATGAGGGATAGCAATTTTTGATAATGATTGAAATTGAATAGACCTTGAATGACAAAATAATAATAATAATAATCAAAAAGAAATGGACGTAGGAAAAAAATATGATGAATATCAGTTTTGTTGATATGATAGAAATGAATATAGGTAAAAATTTTTCTCCTTTTTTTTTGTTAAACGAACAACGTATGACACACAATAATAATCATTTTTCAATCATTGGATACGTCACTCATTCACCACCAATTAGAGAACTATGAATACGAATCGATAAATATAGTAATGTAAATCAGCGCCATCTAAAATTTTATTAAATTACATTATTTTTTTCTTCATTTTGAAAAGAAACTGCAGATCATAGATGACAGAGAAACGATGCCTGGCTAGGCTCAAACATTTGTCTCTTATTCCATCAGATTGATAGATTTATGTAATACATCGAAATTCTTGTACAAGGGTCAAAATTTAATTACCGTCAAATAGTAGTAGACTTAGAAAATGTTCTAGAGGAAATGTGAAGTTTTCTGTGATTAAATGTTGGGTCCAATATTGTCAATAACTCGAAGTAGTACTCCTTTATTACAACTGTACAGAAAACTCAAATTAGATAAAATAAAAGCTACCGAAAGTTTTCTCCACCTTCAGTTGCTAAACTGAGATGTCTAGTTTACATTGTCCACATAGTGAGCAAATTCACAATGAAATTCCATTTTTTTTTGGGTGAACACTGCTGTTTCACCGTTATTCCGTTTTTTTTTCAGTGAAACAGATCGAAAACTCGTGTTTCAAAAATTAATCACAAATAAATGTTGGTGTATTTGTTTTAGTGCAAAGTTTTTGAAGCAAGGTGCGACTTTTTTTTCTTGAATCGTACTAACTCTATACAGTGCAAAATGTGAGTTGGAAAAATTATGTTTCTTCTAAAGAACGATAATATAAATTGTCCTACAGATGAAATCGGTCTAAGTAAGTCCGACCCATCATCGGCAGACCAATCGGTCTGAAATCCATATTGATACTGGACGAACGAGTTGTCAGACTATTCTATCTGTGGATAATAATATCTGCTGTAGTCAACTTTCAACAAAGTTTTCTTTATATATCCTCTATGAGATAATAAGAGAAAAATAAATAAATAAGACACATCGGTATCGGCTCCATCTTTGATTAATCCTTTTCTCGCCTATGCAAGATACCTTATATGAAGTAATGCACTATTTCAATAAAAATACGTCTAGAAAAGAATTGATTCGATTTTTTATATACATAAGAATAACAATATGCACGTATTGAATGATGCATAAGAATCAAAAAGTTGTTCATCTATAATATAGATTGACTCGATGCCTCTTATGTGCATTGGATAGTTGGTTATCACAGAACGGTAAATAATCATTCTGTAACTTATTCATTTTCATCATTAAATTAAGATTAAAAAAAAGTATGGATTTGACCTTTAATGAAACCCTTCTGAAACTTTACGTTTAAGATGAAGAGTTTCGAAAATTTGATAGAAAGATAAAACACAAAGTTAATCAATATCGTGTGTATTTTTTTCAAGCATCACGACAAATAGGATTATATACGGAAATGGAATCATTGTAAAGAAGTATGAACTAATGAAAAAAATAATAAATAACTAACGCAAAGTCTCATAATGAGATGTCGTGGATTAAATCTCACGTTAGATGTTAAAAAAGCCAGCTCAACTAACATATTCTCTTTTTCTTTTTTGAGAATAACCGAACTTATCTTTGTTGGAAAAAGAAAGACAGTCGTATAACGCAGTGTAGGATGATAGAATATTATATGATTAATATGTAATTCAATCGAATTTATCGGTTCACAATTTCAAGCTAATTTCACTATTTCTTGTATCAGTTTACTTTCGCTTTAATTGTCTGCTTATCCATGCTATAGATGACCGAGAACTGATCAATACACAACAAATCAGTTCAGCTAATTTTCAATTGACTATTGACGCTGCCTTCATAATTTAGTATAGGCTGGGCAAAAAATTCTGGGACACCTAACGTCAATCTATCCTTACTTAGAGCGGATCTTGGTCCAGATACATGGGAATCGCATGAAATTTTCAGAATGTATTGATGCTATAGTGAAGAGACTACGGTAAAATTTTCAGTCCTATATCATGACGTTTGAGGCAGATATTCATTAATTAAGGATTAGGCATAGTTCATTAGGTAACTCAAAATCCTTTGTGTGCCTTCATCGTATTCATTCAATTTTTTTTGTATTGGAAAGAGCATGTCAGAATGTAGAGCTTGATAGAGTGCTTTTTAAAATTTTTGCTTTTAAAGCAGAGAAAATGAATAACAAATTCATTAATCCAAAAAACCTAGAGAAAAATGCGTTTTTTTGCATTAATGAACTTGTTATCCATTTTCTCTGCTTTAAAAGCAAAAATTTTAAAAAGCACTCTATCAGGCTCTACACTGTAAAAGAAAGGTACTTTACCGAACCTTAAAAAAGGTTCAGTAGATGACAAAAAGCTTGCAAATGTGCTCAAAGTTTCAAAGAGAGAATAAAAAAATCCACGGAACCTTTAAAGGATCTTCCCCTGGACACACGGGAAGAACCTTTTTTNGCATTGCTTAGCAGCAAGAGGAAATTTTTGAACCATAGTTAACCATACACAAATTTGAGTTCAAAAGTGTCTCATTTTGTAGTTGAGCAAATGATGTTTTTGTAGTATCCCATACCTTTAATATTACAAGAGAAGAACCAATGCTAATTTTACAAAGAACATATCAATACAATCTACACAAAATTCTCTATCTTTTGACATCAGAACGAAATCTTCTCATAGAGTCTAACTTTAAAAAACAGCTTATCAAAAGCCGGCAATTTCTTCTGCGTCACCCGTTATTTTGAATCTTTATGTGGTCCACACTTACATTCACACCCAACGAAAAAGTTTGCAATGTAATTTAAATGCATTTCAGCAGGAGAAGGTCGTACCTGATTGTTGTTTGATATTTATCAGCTAAACTTATTCATCAAAGCTAAAGTATGTCCATGTCTGCTGTAGTAAAATAGAGCGAGTTTAATTGGACGAATGAGCCCGTTTTGTACTACCTTTCTTTACTATGTAGAAGCACGGTATTAATAAAAAATGACAGTCAAGCTATCGAAATGAATCACACAATGTAGGAACGAGAAAGCGCAAAGAAAATCAGCGAAGCAAATAATGTATTACACGTGGCAATGTATATGATTATTTTACACCGTCAATTCGCCTTCATCGAATATCTCAGTCGTATGTTTCATAAAAATGAGTATAGTGTGATCAAAATTACAAAGAATGGATGTCTATTGTCATAATATTATTTTTACACGAGTTTCCAATTGTTAATCAGCATTTTATCTATTTGAATTTCTGTTTCTTGTATTTATCAAAATGCCTGCCGATTCCGTTCCAGTACTCTTGAATCGTGATAATGATGGTAAGGTCAATTTTTTTATATTCAGTAGTTTCATCGGTCTAAATGACCACCTGTAAACTTTAACATTAGCAAAAACTGATTTCATCCTTTTTTATTGAATATTTCGATTGTTGTTCGAAAATGCGTAACGCGATAAACCTGGCCTACCTTAAAGATCAACAATGGTTGATGTAAAAAAAAGTTTTTTTTTCGTTATAGGTTCATCATCAGATAGATTATTAGTTGGGACGGAGATCAATCCTCTATTGGTAGCAACTATTACCACAGCCGATACTAATCAGAGTTTCCGTGAAGGAAATATGCAGCAAGTCAGTGAAAGTACAGCTCATCCTCGAACAAAATACAGCAAGACAATAAAAGTATCTATTCTTGTATTGTTGGTGCTCTTGGTGATCGCTGTCATTATCATATCTGTCGTCATTGTTTCTCATATTAAGTCGAATAAAACTCAAGCATCAGTCGATACAAGTTCAGCAGGTAGGAGTTGCAATGATACTGAATGTTTACTCAAGACAGCTTAATCAATGTATATTTGTATTGTGCAAAGAACTTTTTTTTCGACAAACAGCACTGTAGCATTACATGATTCATCTAGGAGCATTCATTAGGCGAAGCAGATGTACCGAGTATAGAGTCAATCCAATAAGGTTATTCTTACAAGCAGTACGTGAAATAGGTTCTAGAAGGAGAACATCTCTTGATAAGAATCATGAACAACCAATGAGAATGCTTTTTACTTTTTTAGTTAAATCTCAATCTGACAACACCACCATTCAACAATCAACAAAGAAAGTGCTATTCGTTATCGTCGATGGTATTCCTGCTGATGTCATTGAGGCTGTTTCGACTATACACATTCAAAAGATTATCAACGTTGGACAATATAAAAGGGCTTATGTAGGAGGAACCATTGGCACATATTCGGAAACACCAACGATTTCTGCGCCAGGTTACATGAATCTCATTACCGGTACATGGGCTAACAAGCACAATGTCTTCGATAATGATGTTAAAAATCCTAACTATCATTATAAGAATATTTTTAGATTGCTAAAAGAACAAGAACCACAGAAAAAGATTGCTATCTTCTCAACTTGGACAGACAATCGTATCAAACTTGTTGGTGAGGGATTATCACACGCAGGTGGGGTTTCTTTCGATTATAGATTCGATGGATATGAACTCGATCAGATTGCTTATCCACACGATTCAGAAGATTATTACATCTATCATATCGATGAGCGTGTGATTAATGAAACTGCTGCGTGTATACGAACATCTGCACCTGATCTATCATGGGTTTATTTACAATATACCGATGATGTCGCACATATGTTTGGCGACAGCGATCAATTCAATCAAAGCATTCTTAACTTTGATAATCAGATCAAACGCATCTGGGAAACGGTTGAGTATCGACAGAAGACATTCAGTGAGGATTGGTTAGTGATTATTACAACCGATCATGGTCGAGATCCAAATACAGGGAAAGACCATGGAAAACAGTCCGATCGAGAACGTACGACTTGGATAGTAATCAACAAGCACGATACCAATGATTATTTTCGTGATTTTCAACCGGGTATCGTTGATCTATTACCGACGATGACACGATTTCTAGGTATATCTGTTCCATTAGAATCGGTTCGAGAGCTCGACGGAGTTCCGTTGATTGGAAATATTTCGTTAGCTAAGCTTCAAGTAAACTTGCTTGGTGATCGTATCGAGTTTACTTGGAAAGCATTCGATCATGTTGGCAACGTAACAATATGGCTTTCGACTACTAATTCATTCAAGAACGGAATAACCGATGATTATCAAATGATAGGAACAATAGCAATCGATAAGGAAGCAGCTATGATTGATATACAGAACTATCCATCGAATTTCTACAAGGTTGTGCTAGCAGGTCGACATAATATGGTCAACAAGTGGCTTTTTCGACCAGGCTACAATTATTCACAAGTCAATACATAAACGTTTTCATGCTGAATTATGCAGAAGTCTAGACAATATTTACTACTGCTACGACGATCTTCAAATAGCCTTAAGAATATAGATCATTTTTGCTTTGCTTTTTTGACGATTGAACTACTCTATATTTTGATAATTCTGGATAAATGATGTTTGGGTGTGGGTGAGAGTAGATAGGTGATTGGGAATGAGTATGGATGAAGAGAAGACCCGTGCCCGACATCTACATCTTTCTGTCGACAATGAATCGATCGAAAATCTTTTATCGAAATAACATCAGTCAACATGCGTATTTCAAAGTAATATTTTTGTCAAAGAAATCATTTATCAAAACAAGTTCAACACAATAAGTCAATCATTTTCGAGCAAATACTTCCATATCTCGCTCTCAGGAAAATTTTTTCTGCATTGATTGCTGCTCATATAAAAAAATTTTAATTCAGATATTTTCACCGAGTATCGCTTTTTCTCTAATGATACATTAGTTTTATTGACCAGCTGATCATCACACGTTCTGTGATCTCAATATTTAAATTCAATTTTCGAATTGAACATCAATCGATCATCAGTAGTAGTATGAAAACGAATACATGACTAAACATTTTGATAAAGAGTCGTTCGAGAACACTTCTTTTTGACAAATCAAATCGAATTGTTTTTATTTAACACATTCGACCCGATTCAGTTTTCTTAAAAAAAATTTTCGAGATGTTTATTTTCATGGGGATTTTACTTCTAATAAATGCACTTAATGACCTTTTCGTTATCTTCTACTGATTATCTGTCGTTCTCTTCTTTATATCACTCCATAATGAGTCATTTTTTTCTGACCAACTGAATAAGCGCTCAAGTTACTATTTCGTTCTTTTTCGTATTATACGAAGCATGTGTGAGAAAAGGATGGAAGTTTCCAGCTTTTTCTCCCTTATTCTTTTCTCTCTATCCTTTTGTATATAAATACGACCGCACTTTTGGAACAGTTCACATGTCGTTCGAAGAAATCGATACAGAAGATAGCGTTAGCTCACTCAGTGAAGTGAGTTCACTGAATGACGATTTTAATACAATGCACCTTGAATCTGGCAGTTCTGACGGAGAAGTTACTGATGATGACATGGATTCAAATGCTTGGAATGAAATAGAATCACAATCCGATGCAGAATTCCTCGAGGATCATGGACTCATTGAAGAAGTAACTTCTGCTTCGGAAGATAATACAATCAATCCTATTGATTGCTATCGGCATTTTATCACGGACAAAATTACTCACCTCATGGTTCGTGAAACTAATCTATACGCGTAGCAATACTTGCAAAATCATGAGATTAGTAAACGGTCAATATCTCATCAATGGAAACCAACCACTCACGAAGAGATGCTCAAGTTCTTTGGGATCGTTATCGAAATGGAGTTGATACAAATGCCAAAACTGAAGTACTACTGGAGCAGTAGTCAGTTGTNCGATGCTCAAAAAGTGAACATTTGAATCTTTTTATTTCGTGTATTTTTTATTTGTCATCTTTCATTTTTCAAGTGCAAAGTAGCGGTTCGCAGTAGCCATATATTACCGGCTTTGTTCGATGTCAAAACTCAACAGCGAAATAAAGAAAATATTTTATACTATCATGCTGTATCGAATGTTATTCAATTATTAATAGAAGATTACATATTTTTATATTCATACATTTAATTATTGTAGTTTACTAATAAATATTTTGATTGACGAATCATTTTGTACGTTTAGAAGGAGAAAGAAAATGAAATCAGGTGATATTGTAACTTATCACGATTAATTTCTAGACATTAGCAGTAATCTGTGACAGTTTTTCTTCTTTAAAATGTCTATTGCATTAACAGAATATACTTATTACAATTCGCATGAATCTAGTAAATTAAAGCAGCAATTATTTGTTAGAATCACTAGATTTACTGATCAAATATCAAATAAATAAATTTAAAAAACGCTATATTATTTATCTATAAAACGCAAAAATAAAAAAATAAACAGGTCGAGTCTTGGTCAATTAATCGTAACATAAACTTCAATAGTTAATTATTACTTTAACTACAAAGCTATTCAAGATATAAAAATAGATCTTGATAAGCTCTATTAAATAAGTTAATATTAATTTTAGCTTGATAAAATTTTTGTGTCGATGAGTCGAAAATATTTTCTCAAAGGAGTTTAATAGTACTCGAATCCATATAAATATTTTTTACCGCGAAACCTCAAGGATATACACGACCAGATGTAGCTTACATGAAATATTTTTTACATTAAGATGGACTTTATTTCAGAAATGCGTATCGATCCCATCATCATTCAAATCTCGTTTTCAGTCGGTGACTTTTTTGCATCTGGATACAAAATATAATGATATTTATCTTGAAAATTGTCAAGAGATACAATTGTAGACAAAGGTCTCATTTCTACTCAATCTCAGTCTCCATAAATGCTAGTGACCTGGAAACATGTGTGAACATGCTCTGCCACTAATGTAGATCAAAAGTATAATTGTACCTCGATTGTGTAAGAATGAAGAGAATTATTATGTATTACGTTTCTTTTGCATGAAAGTTTTCAAACTGAGAAAAGACAATACATTGAATTTTGCCTTGATCTTCATTGAATACATTACTAATCCTAGACAGACAAGTAAATTGGAAAAACGTTATTCAAGAATCATGATTCTCAACTGTTAAAACAGTACGGCATGACTCCAGACACATGTTTAAGCTACTCAAAAACATTGAGTTGTTTTACTAGTTTTTCTCGTTTAAAATAATAAAGTTTACACGTCTGTAGCTATTTAAAAACTATTTGGTGGACATATCAAGCAGTTTTAACAATGTGGGAGTGAATGTTAGTGTGGGTATTGGTCCCCTGTTTAGTGACCACTACACACACATCCAAACTCATTCACACCTACACCTCGTACATGTAAACATGCACCCACACCCACATCCCGACTTCAAAGATGTTTTCAACACCGACACATCTACATACAAAATATCATACAGGAGGAAGATAAAAATTTGTCCATTTTGTATTCGTTATATATCGATATGCTACTGTATCGGTTGTTTCACGGATAATTTTTTTGCGTGATGCACACAGCTGCACAAGGGCGGTTGCAAGCTTTGATCACGTAGAAATAACTCACGACGTAATATGAATACTATGAATAGGGGCAGACTGGAGTATAATTTTAAAAACATAGAAAATCTTGCAAAAAATAACATATTTGTGCATCGATCTCTACGTAGAGAAAAATGTGTTATTAATGAGATAAATTCGTTTTTTTCTCGCTGTTTATTTTTCATTTCTGATGCACATCAAAGACGCGTTATAATGCAAGGACTCGACAGTTACGGTCGACTGATCTTCGTCAAGAAAGAGAAAAAGAGAGAGAGAAATATTTTATGGAAGCTCATTTCTTTCGTTTATTAATTGATATTTAAAAACGAGAGAGGTAACCTATACAATCATTCAATTTCATATTCACAGTCTATCCACTACACATATTCATTTATACGCGATTCATTTTCACTGGTAGATAATGGCTCACAGTGCAAAGCTATTTTGGCTTCTTTTAGTGACTGCTTTAGTGATCACATTTAGTACAGTGTGGGCAGTGCCACACCAGTTAGAATATAATTTCTATGATACCGAGCCCAAGCTCAGTTTGCGTCAACTGAGTTCAATTTTGTCTGGAAAACGTCTGATTTGTCCATTTTCAACGACAATGGATAGATCAATATACTCTAAACCGATTGGACAATGATGAACAACATACATGAATCGAGTCTTGATAGTTAACATCGCTCATAAACCATGTACTCTTCCATCATGTCCGTTGCTTTATATCGATGAATCACCGTGACCGAAAATTTGAATACAGGCATTGTTTATAATGTTCTCTTTCCTCGAATTATTGAGCCAGATTTCTAGCCTCAAACCTTTCTTCGAAGTGCATCAAATCTCGGAATAAAAGTTTGCTGTAAATCATGCCATTTCTACGAACCATTCGATCTGATCATAACTTTTAGTTTTGATTCGATATGAGAAGAATTTATGAACCGAACCTTGGTATGAATCGTTCATCTATTGGGCGATTACTGTTCTCGTCGCGTGTACGGTGCTTTTAGTTCATGTGCAGTGTATATTTGTAAGAGATGTTCATGTGAACAATCCGGTTGTTGGATAATTATCTCGCATTTTGTGTGGTATGAGCTTAGATAATTTCTGTACCAAATACTTGAATATACGCTTTATGTGATTGTGTCACTGGGTGTGCCATCACAAAACGTAGCCTTTATTGCAGATATTCTATTGTGAGAAAGCAAAGTATTTGACTAGAACTGTAATATTATTCATTCATTTTTCATGTGGACTTTGATTAAGATACTATGCCAAAACATTAATTAAAGGGAATTTGTTATGTCCATGACACTTTCTTTTAAATTATGCATAAATCATACAACCATTCAGCATTTCGCGCATCACAAATATTTCTTTTAAAGTGAAAAGCATATTTGCAGAACAACTTTGTGCCCTCCCCACAATAATACAGCTTTCTTGTGATGTTAGATGTAAGTTTGCTTTCCAAATGCGGTATGAGCTAAACAGATTACTTGAATAGAATTTTACTATAACTATTTCTCTTTCCATGACACTACTTAGCATAATTCTAGTTCCGAATAGTTGATGTCAAGTGAGCATGATATTTGAATAATAGAACAATTCATTATAAATTATGTATCTATCTAATGATCTACGGATAAATCATAGGTCACTTGAGTATGCTGTTCAGTGTGTGGTATTCGAATGAGAGCGTAGTGCAAATTCAGTTACTATACGCTTCTTTGTCTCGTTGTCTAGTTTCTTGGTTTTTTCACGATGAATAACTTATTTGAATATCAGCGTGATACTGAGGATTCACCTGTTGTGTCATATTTCGATCTGCTAGCAGCTGAAGGCAATCTTTGATAAGAGCGCGATACTCATATGGAACCTTTGTTTGAATCATTCGTCATCCACGTGATTACACACTGGATTCTTCTGACTATACAGAGCAGCTGTTGGATTTCTTTCTGAACTGTAGCGAGCATGATCAAAATAGGAAGTCTTTACCGAAAAGGAAATATAGACATCAGCCTTGTTGAACATGTTGATTGTAGATAGACATACAAAGAAACCGATTTCTGAAGATTCANNNTTTCTTGGTTTTTTCACGATGAATAACTTATTTGAATATCAGCGTGATACTGAGGATTCACCTGTTGTGTCATATTTCGATCTGCTAGCAGCTGAAGGCAATCTTTGATAAGAGCGCGATACTCATATGGAACCTTTGTTTGAATCATTCGTCATCCACGTGATTACACACTGGATTCTTCTGACTACACAGAGCAGCTGTTGGATTTCTTTCTGAACTGTATCGAGCATGATCAAAATAGGAAGTCTTTACCGAAAAGGAAATATCGACATCAGCCTTGTTGAACATGTTGATTGTAGATAGACATACAAAGAAACCGATTTCTGAAGATTCACAGCTAGATCTTGTATGGCTTAAAAAATAGCTGCATTTCCTTTTTTTATGCACTTGTATTACTAAATATAGAAGAAGCATTGTTGATGCTTGAGAATATTTGAATTAATTCTTAGAGATTGTCCATGGCTCTACTGAGGAACCGAGACACTGATCTAATTTTACTATTTTTAGTATGAAGCGCCCGTTAAAATAGGCAATGTCTAAAACGTCTCAATCCAACTTTTTAATGCATTTAATCGCGCTCTCTTAAATTTTTTTGTCAATGCAATTCCGAATTTCTGATCGATTTCCATGATGAAAATATCTAAGACGTCTTTTTGAAAAGTGTGGACCTCTTGTATAATAGTAGGCTAATGAAATTTTTGTGCGATATAGATGGAGATACACTGTCGAAAAAGTGAACGATACAGGGGGGGGGGATACGTACAGTTTTGAAACCCCCAGCATTTCAGCACTCTTTCGGCATCTTCAGTGTCTTTCAGCATCTTGCGGTAAAATTTAGTGTTTGAATGCTCCCAAGGTAAATACAGCATCTATGCACCAAATTTTACCGCACTGTCCTGAAAAAGCACTGTAGGTGCTCATCTTGACAGGTGCTGAGGGTACTGTGAGTCCAAGCCTACACTTACCTCCTTGACGAAACCTCAAAAATTCTTCTTCTGGGCACAGATTTAGTAATAAATCTATTTTTAGAGTGCAGAAGCACTGGTTCATATCACTAAAGTTCTTCTTTGGTTTACGAGCAAAACGAAAATTAGGTAATGAGATATTTTAGTGTCATTAAGAAAAAGATCAAATCTTGTTTCTCCTAAATTGAACGATGAAATCACGAATGTATTAGCAAAATTTTTTATTCATGGTGCTGAATCACTTGAGGCTGTTAACAGGTCAGATTTCATAGATCTTGTTGAATGTTTTTTTGCTGTTGGTTGTACTCTACTTCAGGCATCTACTGATACTGCATCTGATTTAGTCATAACAAGGTTTTGTAGAAGGATATGATTTGTCTTTCAATTTGAAAGTCAAACAGCCCTACCAAACCTCCTGATTTATCCAGGAGAATCCTGGTTTTTTAGGCTTTCTGCTGGTGAAAAAATTTCTTGGTAGCAGGAGCTGGTTTTTACGATTTTCTCCTGGTTTCTTTTCTTTGTCTTATTTTTTCCTCATATCGACTCTTAGAGACATGTTTAATCAACAAGAAAAGTCAGAAAAAGAAATAAGATCGTTTTTTCGATTAGACTAAACCAAAACTTTAATTTTTAATTTATTACATAAACGGTCATTAACTATAGTGAAAAGTATTATCAGGATCGTGCTTCATTTTACAAATCAATATTCATTTTTTGTGAAACAGATATTGATAAAATCGAATGAACAAGTATTGAACATTGTGCTACATTTATGGATGATGAACAAATTGATAAAGATCTATTCTACAAGGATTTTAATCATATAAAATCAAAATATATTGAATTAAAAGAAACATCTGATGAAATTAACAAAAAAATACAAAAATTCTTTCCACCAAATTTAGTTGAATCACAATAAGTTCAAATAACGACACACGATGAAACAAATTCGATATGTTTGATCATTCTGATGCTAATGAAGAAATATATCATGTTAGATTTCACAAAGATCGAAACAAATATCCGTTAATCAGATGCAACTATTTGTGGACTTATCTTCTTAACGGTGAAAATGTACCTCATTTGCAAAAATTAGTTCAATGTGATTTTTCTATACCTGCATCAAATGACTTTTGTGAATCTATTTTCAGTCACATGAAATTTTTGTGGAGTAATAGTCGAAACAAAATGAAAAATAAGCTTGCTGATGCTGAATTAAAAATTAAGATGAACAGCTATTTCAATTGTACAGAATTTTATGAATATCTCTTACATAAACTAGATTTGTTGAAACAAATTCGGTCACCAGAGAAATACTCTCATATTGCAAAAGTGTCACGCACGGTACAGTAAATAATCTATTGCTACAATATGGTTATTTTGTTTTGTTTCATATCAGTTTATAAGTAAACGTTAAGTTTTATTTGTATATTTTTATGAACGAATATGAAAAGATTGATAATATGAAATATGTGGGATCATATCTCTAATCTTTTTTATACCGCTTCTCAGCAAATTTTACTTTGACTGCTTTATTGGAAAAAAGTAACAAATGCCTCTGTGAGAGAAAACGTCGCTGAATGCTTTCTACTTAGCGAAAATAATCTCCTAGTGAACTCCTGTTTTTTTTGCGGACATCTTCTGGTTTCAAAAATATCCATTTGATAACCCTGCTTTCCATGCAAGTTATATAAAGAAACAGGCAAAGTGCTGCTAAGGAAAAATTTTTGTACGATGGAAAGAAAGCAGAAAAAAATGCCCGAATCTGATGGACTTTATGGTCTTGTTTATTTAAAACTGAATTTAGAAGAAAAACGACACCTTCCTTTCAGAAGTAGCAGCGGAGTCTAACAAAAATTCTTACGAGATAGCACATTTTCAATGGGTACGATTTTACTGAGCTGTTAAGAATTCTAGACTTTTCGACTGGAATCTTTTTTTCACGGAAATTTTTGGGCACACAGGCTTCAGTTTGAAATTAAAGGACCCTTAAAAGGTTCATAAAATGGTACCCACTGAACAAGTTCTGTAAATAGATATAGAGCGTCTATTTTATGAAACATGTTCTAGGGGATTATGGTCATGGTCACGCAATTTATTGAAAAATCAATCGCATTCGGGATCATGAAGTCACAAAAGTATTGCCGGTCACGGCGATCTGTAATTTTGAGCTAGAGAATTCCAAAAAAGAAACACCAGAGTTGAGTGGCGAGCAACTTTTGCTCAACTACCGCAACCTATCCCTGGTGAAAATGTCAAACTTCTTCATGAAATCTTTCTCGAGCTGTTCCATAAAGAACAGCCTGATATTCAAGATGTATTGTTTATCATGGAAACATCGAGTTAGCTTGACTTCATTCTAGTTTTAAAAGAATAGTGGTAAAGCAAGAACGTTTCTGACACACTTTTCTTATTTCGAAGTCTCACATTATTGTGTCAAAAAATGCAAGACGGCTCCCTATTCCATTATACTTAATTGCGTCTAGTCAGTCCTATCTCAATTAACTTTATCTGAGATCACTTTCATCAACAAAAGCGTTTCATTATTTCTATAGTTGAAAAGATTGATTCAGCTTCAGAGTCTCCAGCCAAAAATACTCGCTTCGTTATTAAAGAATATGAGATTTTCGACTGATTCAGCAAAACATATGATATGTTAAATACCAGCGAAAGTGAAGCAACCAGTTGCATAATCAAAATCACTTCTACTACAAACTACTTGGCAAGCTCTCCATGCACGAAACCGACAATAGTTGTTCTATCTTTTCGTCAAATGCCTTGTCTTCAATGATCATGGAGTCCACCACATATTTGAACAAAGCCTTTGTTTGTCGCATTCAAATGACTAACAATCTTCACTGAGCTTGAGAGTCACATCTTTATGATTATCTATCCTTCCTAAATGCGGAAACAACTTTGATATCGTCTTCCATAAAATACTTAAGCAACGCATTACTTTTTCATATAGACCCTAGTCTTCACGAAACAGAAAATATTAGAATGGAAGTACGACGAGCTTAGATATCCAATTGCTTTGTGTTTATTGACTGTATCAGTAAATTCGTACATTCAACTTCATATCATAAGAAATTCGAACAGAACAGATGCCTCTGAGTTTGAACTATTTCTTGTTGACGTGATTTTCAATCACATCAAGAAAGCAAGATGTTGAACACGGCATGAAAAAAAATATGAATCTACTTCTTGTAGAGATCAGTCATCTATCATACGACTGTAACTTATATCGTCAGTGGTCACCCTTGATGAATTCAGATAATGATAACCAAATACAATTTTGTTTAGAATTACTCGTTTGTTTCATGATCGGTGAAAATCTGATGAACCTACAATTTCTGGTTTGAAGCAAGCAAAATATTCAAATAGAAGTTTGTTAACAACCGTTCGTTTGTTTCATTATCTGTGAACATCTGATAAACATCCAATCTGCGATGAGAAACGAGCTAAATATTCGACCAAAAGCTTGATAAGAGCTGTGCGTTGGTTTCACGATCGGTGAATACCCGATGAGCTGTCCATCTTTCACATGAAGTGAGAGAAATATTTGATAGAGCCTTCCTACGAACTCTTTGTTTATTTCATAATTGGTAAACGTCGTATGAATCTTCAATTTTTCATGTGGAACGAACTAAATATTGGAACAGAAGCTTGGTACGAACTGTTCGTTTGTTTCATGATCGGTAAACATCTGATGAACGTTCAATCTTTTATGCGAAGCAAGCTGAATATTCGAATAGAAGCTTGATAAGAACTGTCAGTTTGTCTCATGATCAGTGGACATCTGATGAACATTCAATCTTTGATGCGAAGTGACCTACATATTCAAATAGAAGCTTCATGAGAACTGTTCGTTTGTTTCGTGATCAGTAAACATCTAATGAATCTTCAATCTGTGATGCGAAGCGAGGTTGACTTTCAAATAGGAGCTTGTTACGAACTGTTCGTTTGTCTTATGATTGCGAAATATCTGATGAATGTTCAATCTCTAACGCCAAGCCACCTAAATATATAAATAGAACGTTGGTAAGAAATGTTCATTTGTTTCATGATCGATGAACATCTGATGAACTTTCAGTCTACGATGCGAAGCGAGGTTTAGTTTCAAATAGAAGTTTTTTACGAATTTTTCGTTTGTTTCATGAACACTGAATATCTGATGAATGCTAGATCTCTGACACGAAGCGACGTGAATATTCAAATAGAAGCTTCGTAAGAATAATTCGCTTGTCTGATGATTCGGAAACATCTGATGAATCTTCAATTTGTGATGCGAAGCGAAGTTAGATTTCGAGTAAAAGCTTCGTAAGAAATGTTCGTTTATTTCATGCTCACGGAAAATCCGATGAACCTTTAATCTCTGACGCAAAGCAAACCAAATATTTTAACAGAACTTTTATTTGAACTGTTCGTTTGTTTTATGACGTTAAAAATCTTGTCAATTCTCAGCTCCTCATTTAAACGAAGCAGCTCATTGAATAGAGGTTTTGTTCAGTGCCTTCGATCTTAATGTGATCTTAAGTCGAACTCAAAGTAGAGTTGTGGTCATTTGTCATGGATGTCCGGTTGTGGGTGTGTGTGTGTACAGAAAGCTCTACCCACATCCATATCGAAGTCGATCAAAGCCAAAATCTGAATCAAAATTGGGCGCACTAAACCCAGGAAACATGAGTTTTGCAGTACTGGCTTTCGTCGTTGATTTTTACCAATAGCGGATAGTTTGGATTACTCTGTACATCTATTAATTAGACATATTTGAGACACCGTAAGTTTGATAATATTCTTTTTTTTCGATAAGCTAACTTTTTTTTGTGAAACCATGGTAAATAGCAAACTAACGGTTTCGAAGGCGAACCTCAGTGAATCTCGGTTATGCTTCACTTGAATATTACATCAAGTATAAAGAATGTGAAGAAGGCCATTTAAGAAGCATGCAGAATAAAATGGGGTGAGTATGCCGATAACGAGTGATCGATGAATACGAGCAAGCGGCCGGTAACCGTCCATAACCGCATCTACCCATATTCATTTGCATACTTATATAAATTTGAAGATAGTCAAGATAAGAAAGAAAGAAAAAGAAGAAGAGAGAGAGAGAAAAGTATAGAGTTCATTAAAGATAAGGATGATGTAATTCACCGCTTATAATATTTATTCTTGCCTTGACTACTAGAAGATAAACCTCCTACTACTGGACCATATATGCAAACTAATATTTAGCAATTAAACAAAAACTAATCTTTGATTAGCCGCGATCTCCATACTTAAGAAAATCGCTACCGAAAAAGTCAAATAATTCTCATTCTCGGACTTTTGACTACAATAAACTATATTTTATCCAAAGTTCAGTAATAACCTATTCAATTGAAACATTATATCAGTAACTTAACACAAAACCTCGAACAATTGTCAAAAACCAAATGCAAAAGTCATTACTGCATCAAATTGATGCTATCCCTGAGACCGAAAGAGAATATCATTAGAAATTTTTTTAGAATTATTAACCGTATCGGAAGATGCTCATCAAGTGCAAAAGCTAGTTTTCCATTCGCAAAAAAAATTCAACCAATATAATTCTGATACTTGATGTTGTCAGGTGAGATCAATCTCCAGTCATTCGGCTAATAAATCTCTAAGATGAAGACCAAGATTAAATAAGACTGAGGGAGTGATTCTCGTGTTTGTCTTGATCTCAATGCATCCCTAATCAAAATATATTAACAGTGATGTGACACCTTTTCCGAGAAGCCTTCAATCGCTGACAAACAAGGGATAAATACATGAATACAACGTAATCGTATGATGCTAGTTTATACTAATTTCGAACTTCGGTTCAATTTACCTCTTACAATTAATGTTCACATTTTTGTTACTGTCGTTACGTGGAAATTTTCTTTACTATCTGAATAACCTAGCATTTCAGTTACTATTAATCTAAAGAAAACCATAGCTGCCAAAACCGCATACTGTATTCTCATTCATTTGATTTTTGCATTCGATAAAATTATGTTGGAAAGTATTTTGAAATGAGAGTCACAGTGCACAAGTGTTTAGTCTTGATTGAATGGGCACATATAAAACATTGAAACCACCATCGCAAAGCGTCATAATCCAAATAGGTAAGAGTATCCGGCAATCATACAGTTTGTCATTTGTAAAAAACTACTAAGATAATTAATTTTCACAAAACAGCAAGCACTAATGAAAGGAAAAATCCAAAGTCAATTTTGACAAAAATATTCTAAAAACCTAACAGCTATGAAATGAATTTTCGGTAGAAACACTTGAATTCATTCGAAACCTAGTTTAGACAATTCTTGCTAGGCAAACAAATTTGTAAAAAAGTAGCGTAATAAAAATTATACTTGCTGGTACAGTCTTTGACGACATAGACACCCACAGTTCAGAGAACGACGCAACTTCAAGCGGTAATAATCTTCCTTTTACCCTTCGCATTACTACGGACGTTGTTTCTGAATAACCTCATACTTCTGTATCAGAAATAGAACAATATACGAACAGATTAGTCTGTCAGACAGGTATGTTGATTTGATATCATTAGCTGGATACCAACAACTAATTCTTAGAGAACTGTATAGATGCTATATTTTGAAATCACTAAATTTGTTTTCTTTTATAGTGATCTAGAATCTTACAAAAGAAGTAAACTAATGCAAAGAAAGAAGATCTTCAACAATCAACCTTAATTCTAGCATGAACGCTGCTTTTGTTCTACTTACCTTTTTTTTATCATATCTCAATACTAACATACCTTTTGTATCTTCACATTCTTTTTATTCTATTTTAATAAATTTGCTAGCTAGCTTGAGTCATTATAATCATTGAGATGTCGAAAAAAGGCATAGTATTTGTGTTGTTCGATACAATATTTGCTCGAATCAGTCTAAGCGAATTTAATACCGTTGTCTTTGATTCTCGAGTGTTTCGATATATCTCGTTCAGTTTCAACGACATAATCTCGATTGTGAATACACAAAGTCATCGTTATGAATCGCAAGTATAGTGACGTTCTTCAATGTTGTTGCTACGCAAAAATAAAGATAATCCATGATTCTAGGACAACTCTTATACAGTCGACCTAAATGTCTACATGCTGTACATCAATAAAGTTCATTAGATTGTTGTGCAAAAACAGCTATGGTGGGGTGTGGGTGTGGGTAGGTGTGGCTTGTTGTAGTTTTCTCATCAGCAGAGTTATCCACACCCTCAAGAGATATTATTCAGTCTATTGATGTAAAAGAAACGTCATTATTGTCATCGTTTAACGTGGAGATACCCACGTGTTTTTCAACACGTGCGGTAATAAAGAAAAACGCACGTAGAAAAGACTATTGTCACGGTCTTCAGCTAATAAAAACGATATTACCTTGTCTATATAGTTGAAAAAATGCTCTTAACTTTACTCTTGAAGTCGTCTATCGGTTGAATTGAAACGTTGAATGGACAATGGCCTCAATAGTTTAGAAGTCATCATTATCAAGGCTGCATACTTAATTCACCAAGCCATAGAACATATCTATCAATATGCAAAGAAAAAATGATACTATCTTCCTGCTTCAAAGCGAGCATTCAAGTTACGTGAAATATAGATTCAGCAATTCTTGAAACAGTTGTAAAAAAGATACTACACTCATCACTGTATTCTTAATACAAAAGCAGACTCCACTTTTTCGTTCAATTGAAAAAAATAGCAATGCGTCGTCTTATCAACCTGAATACATTGATAATCGTGGTGACTATTCAAACAATTATCAAGCTGGTAGTGGTGAATAGAATCGTGTTTTTATTTTCGACTTCGACTTTTTTTTTGTAGTTTGTCTTAAAATCAATGTTTGGCAAATAATTATTATTAGTAATAAAAAACAATCATCTAACAGAGTAAAAAATATCAGTTTTCAGCGAAACTTTACTTGAATGAAAGACTGACTTCTGTTTCGTATAGAATTACTGGAATTCTAATTCTGGGCAAAAATAAAACTGCAATTTTGTCTACAACAAATATGAATCCCTCAATGACTGATATAATGAATCTATCGAACAAAATAATCCTTTTTATTTGAAATAACTTGATTAAAATAAATGTAATTTACTCTTTTTTTTAAATTCTAACAGAAGATTCAATAAACTACGTAAGTACATTATATGATCTATACTTATTCAATTGAATGAATTAAAAGGGTGTGTTTGTGTGTGTGATCGAACGAAAAAAATCATAACTAAAATCCATATCTAGGTTAAAAGAATTCAGGCTGACGGCCAACTGATGATTAGCTCTTGCCGTTTTAATGAAATGTTCATGACATCGAGGTATTTCTAAAAAGAAACAAAAACAGAGAGTTTTTACCTCAAATTAGTCTAGAGGCTAATTTAACAGTCATTAAATAGTTCTAAAAGTTTCAACGAAAGTATCCATGTCTTTTTCGAAATAGTTGATTTTCACCTAGACTCCATTACTGTGTCTTTTCATGGTAAGCCGCTACTTTTTTTCGAAAATGGAATATCTCCAGAAAGACATGAGAACGCTTTCGTTGAAACTTTCCAGATTATCTAATGACTATTAAATTAGCCCTTGAACAAAGTTCAGGTAAAAACTCTCTGTTTTTATTTTTTTTAGAAATGCCTCGATCTCAGAGAGAATTTCATTAAAACGGCCAGAGCTAATCACCAGTTGGCCTTGGGTTTGAATTCTTTTCAATATTTGTTACTTTCAAAGACATTTACTCGTAGCCATACTATGAAGCTGAACGGTATCTGACAGCTGGATATGTTCTCTTATCTGAGAACTATCAATTTTCCTCCTATCGATTGGAAACATTGGATATAAGATGATCGAGTGGATACTCAGTTAAAAAGTGTTTCGATTGAATATGAATTATGTATCTGAATGTTCACTTTTTGCTTTTTCATCTTTTTATCCACCACGGGAAAAATCAATTTTATAATATTTTCTTGATCGATGAATAAGATATGCAAAATTTCCAATTCACGAAAACAAATATGAAATTAGATTAATAGAAAGGATTTATTTAGCATGAAAAATGCTTGAACACGCACACAGCTAAAAAAAAGCTCGTTTATATAGAAAATGAAGTGTTATTCACTCTATAGCACAATGTTTTATTCCTTGGTTCCGACAGTTGCATTGATAGGAGCAACAGGAGTTTCAGCAATCGTAAATTGATCGCCTGAAAGCCAACCTTGATTTTCTCTATCTGCTTTCTTGTGTGGGTCACAGTCCGGTGTCTCTTGACCAGTCATCTGAGCTTCGAAGATAGCAGCTGTTTGCGCTGCCTTGCTATCTGTTAACAATAATTACTAACATTATCCAACAAAACAGTTACTAGAAAATTTACCTTTTTCTGCTGAACTCATTATTTGTCTGTTAGTTTGATTGTATGTACTTGCTTCTGAATAAGAAAATGAATAATGTCGACTCAGATATCGTTGCTATTTATCTTTCTCTCATTACTGTCGATTATTCTCTCAGAAAATATCGATTCAATAATATTATCATCTGCACAACTACTAAGTGAGAAATATGTCCGTAATGCCCTTCGTTATACGTGATATTCTACTGCATGACCGGCAAATAAGAAGTAACGAGTGGAAGCAATAAGTTTCTTTCTTGTCTTGGCGTATATAATCGTCCGGAAAGAACATATTTTGTCTTTCTCCCATTGAAGGTTAGCTTTTTATAGACGTTATTTCTTGAATGAGAGAACAAGACATTTAGCAATTATCGATGTACATACAAAGATATTTATTAGATTAAAAGAAAAATGAATTAATGAGAATCATTCTGAAAGATAATTTCAAAATGATCGCTATCTTCTGATGTTAAGAATTTATTTTATTTCTAGATTGTTGTTAATCTAACATGAAAATATTAAAGAATTATTTTAGTAGTATGATTAACGTTATCTCAATCAATCTAGACTTTGATTTTTCAAATAAATAAATTGTTGCTTCATGTAATGACTAATTTAGAACCTAATGCTCTTTTAAAACCAGCGAACATCTATATCGAAATAATTTTTTTCCTCAGCAAGATCTTCGACCAGTTCCATATGACTCGCTTGGATATACTACGCTGCAATGACGACTCGTATTTATGCGGACTTGGTTGAAACTGATCGTATTAGGCTGGATGTCGGGTGCTGGTCTAGGCCTTCCCTTTCCTCACGCGCCGAACTCATTCCATAACCACCTACAGCCTTCTTTTCTAGTCACTCGAATAAGTCATCGTCAGAAAAAAAAATTCAACGTTAAACAATCATCTGCTAACTTTTCTCATATTAGAGATGAAGAGTAGAGCCTGTCGTGTCGGATCGGATTCAAGAAGAATTCGGGTGTGAAAATTTTTTGTTAACCGGGTCCGAGTCCGAAAACCGTTTGGACCCGCTGCGTACCAATCTTCTGAAAGATTTGTGGTTTGCGCTAGTCACCGAATGCAAAAAATCGGAAAACAGTATCTGATATCTTTGGAATGCAAGGGGGAAATAACTGACTTTTATGACTTTTACGACTTTAAAGTCATTTAGATCACTTAGATCATTTAGATCATTTAAATCGCGAAAGTCATTCAAAGTCATCAATAACTCAGTATATTTGAAAGAGAATGTTAGTCAATATTCATCTAGAATCTGTTCACATGTTAACATATCAATATACGCTTCGATCGTGATACAAAAACAATGATTTAACCAAAACACACATGGAATACAACTATGGTCCATTTCAAAAACAATGACGAGTGGGTATTTTTCGAAAAACTTTTGATAGGAGCAAGGTAGTGAGTTGCGGTTTTCATCATAAGAAAGAAAAGATCCAGGAGTATCAACATATGCTAAAATTCGATTGGTCAGCAATGAACGAATTGGATGCATTTTCGAGGGACATGTTGAGAACGGTACCTTGGGTCCATTTCGTAACTTGGCTCAATTGTTAATTTACATTTGTGGTAGAAAAATTGTTCTCTTTCGATCTATGCATGACAACCATTCTAGCTTGTTTGGTTAGGGGTGCAACAAATCTTGAATAGATTTGGGATTTGGCACCAAATCTTTGAGATGTGGACTTGGATTTGGATTTGGGTATGGTTCGGATTTAGTTCCTAGATGTGGATTTCATCTAGATTTGAATCTCAGGATTGCTGCTATCGCTTTGCTTGGCTTAGATTTCGGATTCGGAATTGGTGATATGCTTGAAATTTGGGATTTGGATTTGGACTTGGATTTGGGTTTGGGTCTTAGATTTGGATTTGGACTTGGGATTTGGTTTCAATCTAACATGACTCCAACTTTGTAGTCTTGTTATATTGAAACCAAATCTCACACCCAAATCCTACCCAAATCCCAACCTGCTATACACCAAATCTCAAATCCAAATCTAAGATCCAAATCCAAATCCCCAAACCAAAATCTGTACCAAATCCAAACAATTTCATATCAATTTATAAGACTTGGGATTCTTTTCTCCCTTCTGGGACTTTATTTTACAGCTCCTCATCATATTTGGGTAATTTAAGACCAAACCCAAATCCAAGTCCAAATCCCAGTCTAGAACAAACCCAAATCTTTTTGTACCAAATTCCAAGGCTTTGGATTTGTTGCACCCCTATGTTTGGTTCAAGAGATACAAGGTTTTTTCTGAGACTACTGATTTCAGCCAATTAACTGTGAACCATCCAGAAAACATTTTGGAATAGGGTAATTCACAAAGAGGAAACCAATGAATTTATGACGTAAATAATTTAAACGCCCTTTTTTGACTTAAGGCGGTCCCCCTCAGAAACGAACTTTGTTATTTTTCGTCCGATTTCAACCAAATCTTGGGAAAATATTAGTTCAGGCCAGGATAGATTATGGTTCAAATATCTCCCCTAAACCTCCCATATACTAACGAGGTATAGTCAATTTATTGGTGAAAAGTACCCTGTACGCGGGCAAGCTTTTCGTAATCAGAATACGAGCTAACATGCCGGGGCATTTTTTAATTTGTAGAGTACCCTTAGGGTTAGATCCTCACAGAGCCCCGATTTTTGAAATTCCCTTTGCTTGTTTTTTAAAAAATCTTGTCCCAAAAATTCTTGAATTCATGATCAAAAAAATCACTGCTAAAAATGAAATATGTGAGTTTTTTGTTTCGTCGATAGAGATATTCAAAAATCGGACTCTGTAAGAATCTAGTCCCAACTGTCCTCTATACAATAAAAAAAATTATCACTTCTCTATTGAATCGTTATTAGAAAAAACCTTGTCCACGTAAACAGTATGCTCGAAAAAAATTGATTTTGAGAAAAAAAGGATAAGAAGTTTTTAAAAACCTATTTTTTTTCAATATGGGGGTTCAGAAAAACCTATGTAATATCCTTAAATCTCATGATAAAATCAATCAATTATAGTGCATTCGAGAGTAGACATTTTGCTCTATCTAATGAGTTATAAATCACAAAATCGATAAATTTGACCAAAATTGACTTTTCTGGGGGGGGGGGGGGGGGGGGGGGATGTATTGAAATAA
>CAJNSZ010000018.1:1194904-1284172 GCA_905329745.1 Rotaria sp. Silwood2 | reverse complement strand
GTATCAAATTCTACTGCGTATCATTGATATATCAATAGCACGCAGTAGAACTTAATAATGCATACACTATTAAATATAAAAGTCTCTCTCTAGATAGAGCTGGGGAAAAGACTCGAAGTATTCGTACTTGAGTGTCAAGCAATCAAAGATAAGGACGGTTAAGACCATTTTCTGCCCATGAAGTATTTCAATTTTTTTCTTGAAATCAATTTAGTGGTGACTCTCAATATCGTTGCAACGGTTTATTACACGATATCTCTCGATCAAGTTTTCAAGTCACATCCATATCCTTGAAAGGATAGCTAAATTTTTGTTCTCCTCGCAGAGGAGTATACGTGTGACTCGAAAATTTGATAGAGACGTGTTGTGAAATAAAACTTTGCAGTACTATCGGATGTTGCCACTGTTTTGATTTCAACACAGAAAAATGAAACACTTTGAGGACAGAAACAGAGTCTTATTCACTTTCGTCATTTTAGATAAAATGCTTTGTATTAAAGTAATACCATGTACTTATTTCTCCTCTTCGAAGATGAAGCAAATATCTAATTTCTGTCGTTTTCGATATCATGTAAAAGTGAACTCATTTATATTCAATAATGATTCTATGACAGGACTCAATACATGTTCCGAAGTAATCGTACTGCAAATTCTCGCTTTAAAGTGCGGCTTTAGCTGTACTCGTACTTGAGAAAGCCTTTACTTGACCAGTTCTGTCTTTAAAAAACCTATCTATATTCATTTCCGTAGTAAAAATCGTAGAAAACCTTATGGTTGTCTTTGATAATATCGTTGTCATAATTAGTACTTGTATATGGTATTTTGATGGTTTAATCAATACAAAGTCTAATGGATTAATGTCAAGAAGTAAAGAATTAAACGAGAATATAGAAATAACCTGTGAATAATATCATTTGTGGTAGGAAGCATAATTCTAAGTCTTTCTTTTTAGTCTTTTTTTAGACGTTTTTATAATGTCTACAGACTGAATTGTGTGAGTCGATGAAATTTGATAAAAGCATTGATATTTTTCAAGATTTGCGATGTTTTACGACAACCTACATTGTACATGTTGAAATGCAGATCGCTGTCAAAATGACGATTATTTATACTTATATAATAGAATTTAATAATAGTTTTCAAGATGACAATGATAATCAGGTTCTATCTAGTTTGCCAAATTGTAGTGAATTTTGTTTTCATTTCATATCATTAAGTTTATTGTGAACAAGAAATTCTTATAGGTTTTTTCATAATAAGTTTTTAATATCTATGTATTTTAATTTATTGAAAAATTTTGTTAAATTTTTTTGATACAAATATATTTATTATTTTTTTTTACGACGACAATTCAGATTTGGTTCGAAAAGATTTAAACCAGGCCCTTTTTCATGCGATGTAACAAATGTATAATTGTCAAGAATAAAAAGATTAAATATACTAGACTGAAACATATTTGAATTAAATGTTATATTATATGGATGAGCTTTATTTTGATCATAGATAACTATTATGTTCTTCTCTACTATAACTGCCCATATTCGATCACAATTATCAATAACGATATCTGATATTTTCTCATTTTGAGTAATAGTATCATTTATACTTTCTGTCCATGAATTATTCTGATCTTTCTTATATAAACGAAGGCTCTGATTTTGTTGATCCCAACCAGCATAAAATGCGTTTTCATTAACAACACCAAAAGCATGTAATTGTCCAGTTGCAGGTACCATTGGAGTATTTGAACAGTTATTAAACATTTCTTGTTGTGTTTCACATATAAATCCACCTGACCCAGCTGTACCTACAAGCATTTGCTCATTACTAAGAAAACGAATAGCTGTTATACCATTTCCAACTGAAAAGCTTGTTATATTTGAACTTAATGTTTCATCATAAACATGTATTATATTTTCTTTACCAAGATAATAATATTTATTACGATAACCAACAGTTGAAGAACTCGGAATAGGTATAGAGCTACTAACTACTTCGAGCGTTGATGTATCAAATTTCATTAATTTGTTGTTAGATGTTGAAACTATCGTATTATGATCGCCACGAACAAGAAAACGTAGGCTTCCGTTGAAAATGGCTCTTTTTTTACCTAATGCTTCATTAATTCTTTCAATAAGATATGTTGTATTACAACAGTCATCTGTTTCTTCAAATGTTTTATTTTGTATTAAATATATTTTTGTATCATTGCTTGGATATATAATTTCATCTCGTCTAGGCATAAAATAATAAAATTGACAAATAAAATTCATCGTTTCATTTTCAGTACATGTTAATAATGTTACATTAGGATGATTAAATGCTTCACAAAGACATTCATCACAATATGAAGCTAATGATTTATGACTAAGATTACCAGGTATATCAAAAGGAATTTCAATTGATGCATTATGAATTATTCCATACATATAAGAACTTCTAGATAAATGTATAAGAATCGAAAATTTTAAAAGATAGATAAGTAACGTCATTTTATTATGATGATCTTGATAAATATTGAGTTTATATATATATGTATATAACGAATAAAATAAAAATTTTATACTAATATTTAAACTGAAAAAACTTATTTCAGAAATTCTAATTGTCACGTCTTGTAGTTTTTTATATTAATGATATCAAAATAGACGGAATATAATTTATTTTTGGCGTGTTCAAACAAAAAATTGAGAATTTATTTGAACAAAAAAATAAAAACAAAACTAATTATTGTATTGATATCGAAAGCTGTTAGCACAATCATTAAAGAATTTGTATATGAAATCTGATGTGATGGAAATCTAAATGAAGAACTTTTCTTGTTATAAATGTCACTTTTCGTGTATTTCTTTTTGTCTTGACATGATATTTCTGTATTGTGTTTTCGTTTTCTCTCTTTTCTTAACCTTGGATGCGTGTGATATATATATATATATATATATATGCATGAATGTATTCCTCTAGTGTTAGTGGGCCTGAGTTTTTCACGACCGATATCGATCTAAGTGGGCCAGACCGGACAGGTCAGTCCAAAATCCATACGAACACTGGACTGATGCATTGCCGTGCATTTCAATCTGTGAATTGTGATATTTGATGAAATCAACTTTTAACAAAGTTTCATTATACATCCTCTACGAGATAATAAGAGAAAAAAAACAAATTAGATACATCGATATTGATCAGTCTAGCGGCAACCGACCGATTTGAAATCCATGTTGGTACTGGTTCCATTTCTGGCCTGGATGTAGTACTAATTGTGTGTTTGTATGTTTTTCCTATCGAAATAAAATGAAAAAAAAAGGTTTCGTAAGAACACATCTGCATTCATAAAAAATGGTATCTCGGAGGATGAAACGGACATTTTCATAAATTTAATTGTATGGTTTTAATTAAAAACCATTTTCATAGCATTTTACTTGATAAAAATATCCATTTTAATTCATGAAAGTAAAATACTTCAATTTTAATGTCCATTTCCTTAGCAGAAACGTCATTTTTCCGTGTCTTTCATAGAAAAATTTATGACTTTCATGAATTTTTTTTTTAATTTTAATTTCATGAATATCGTCTACTAGTTCTTTGCTGCATATTATCAAACTATATTTACCATGAAACATAATATTTTAGCATCTGCTATAATCGTATAAGAGTTGTAAGAAAAAATTTTAAGATTTGAAGACGAATGACAAAATAAAACAGCTGTCTCCTTATAATTTCAATGATGCAAAGTTAGTCTCAGTTTCTCGTTCTATGTTTTTTTGTGAAATTCACACATATTTTCAAATAAAATAGGAAATGTGAGTTAAAATCAACGTTTTCGCGGCGTTTTCCCTTCCTTGGTTCTAGTATCAGATATCAAAGACCACAGACCAATGAGTATGTTTTTCGTAATAATGGAGCGAGAAGGTAACGCTAACGACCGTTGTGTACGTTTCCGTAGCAACCTAGAACAACAAAACTTAGACTGTTCTAGAAAATTTCAAAGTCTTTAGTGTGTTGAGTAGAAATGTGCGAAACAAAAAAGCGAAACTTTACCGAGACCAGAACTCAAGTTTATAGCAAAATATTCTATGATTTCAAGTAAATCACCATATAAGTTATATGTGAATCAGAGCACAATTGAAGAGAGATGATTCGTGCTAATCGTCGACTAAATAAAAAACAAATGAGCATGGGAGAATTACTTTAGATGCTATACGAATAAATTCTGGTATAGTTTTCAGGATCGGGACTGAAAAACTTGGTCTCGTACATCTCTATTGTTGGAATTTGCTGTAGAGATATCGTATATGCACAACAGGCTTAGCTGTCAGTTAAGATCTACGGGCAGAATAATAATACTGTTACACTAAGAAAAACGGAATACGCAAATGAGCGAATAATAGCAAGATAAACAAAAAAGAAAGTGCCAATAAAAATAAAAGAATTTTCTGTTTGAATACAGAAATAAATAAAAGAGATTATTTGCCTTGCAATTGATTATTTTTCTAAAGCAAATATAGTGTAATACAGGTTTTTCACTTAACATATTTTGTATCGGTGTAATGAGGTTAACGAGCACATGTGAGTTTCACATTTTAGCTTCAAACGAGCTACGCCGGTAAGTTTTTTCTTAATCAAGAAAGATTTAGATAATCTTAAGATTGAATACATTGTGTTTAGAATTTCATACTTGTGTCTGACATCATTTTATTAGCTTTGTTTAAATGAAAACTCGCTTATCAAATAATCAATTTTCCTACTGAATATTAAAATCTATTAGATATTACCTAAAGATATAGCAAATCATTCATATATACATTTACGTCTTGTTAATATATTTCAAGCTTCAACTCAAGTAATTTATTGTCAATTGTGGACAAAAGCAAAACAAATAGTTTGGCCGATAATGCAAAAAAAAATATACGATTTATTTTTATTCTGTTTTTTTTTAATTGATTATTACATTCTTTAAAAATAAAAGCATATCATAAACAATATGTTATATACAAAATATATTATTTTCTAGAATTAAATTTTAACTAAAAAAAGATATCATAAAATTTTGTTATATATCACCGTAACTCTTCTTGTTTTCTGTTCTTAAATGAGATCAAACTAAAATAGAAACATAATTTATAAATAGAAAATTTTAAAAACTATTCTACATACAAGATCTTCTTCATCACCATCGTCTTCATTAGTTATTAATGCATTATTAACAACTTCAGTTGATGTGTTTTCTTCGAGAAATTTCTGTGCTTCAATAGATATCACATTTGATTCAATGCATTCGTCACTAGTTATTAAACTGATTTTTTCTAAAAAAAAAGAATAAAAATTTTCAAAATGTTTTCATGCAAATGAAAGATAATTTATATCATTAAAATATATTGATCTCGGTCCTATCAGAACTGAAAAAAAAAAAGATTTAGCTAATAGAACCATATAACTAACAGAATTTATCTTCTTCATCCCAAGTTAAACACATAAAAAAGAGACTATTACCGACTAGATAATTCACCATGCAAATTTTTAAAAACTTATCGACAATTGCAAAGACTAGTTTTCTATCGGCACTGGAAACAGAAAAAAATTTTTGCCAAATTCATGTCTAGTTCTAAGGCACAAAAAAAATGTATTTATTTATCGTGACTGCGACTATTGATCATCTGTTAGAGGATCTATTTTCAATGGAATTTGATTTTCTTATGAAAAATTAAACTGATTTTAAACTATTTGTACTCAGTTTATTTCTACAAGAATAATCTTTATTCAAAGATTTCTTCTTTTTTGCTGAATTTTTTCCATATGTCAAGATATGAGCAGTTAAATCTTACAAAGGCTGTTTTATCTGACATTTTCTCTGAAAGTGTTAGTGAACATGATTGTTTTCTTCTTGAAATATTCGAAGTTCACAAACTTCGAAATTTTCTGATCGTTTCGAAAATTTAATCAACTTTCAAATATAGAATATATCAAAGAGAAAGCAATCGATTTGATGGAAATAATGTAGGCAAAATATGAGCTAAAAAATTCAGCAAAATTATCGTAACTCGACAGACAAATTCTATCTAGCAGAATCCTTTTAGAATTATTCTAGTTTAGAGATCCTCTTTATATACCCAAGACATAAGCTCATAAGAGGTAAATTACGTCGAACGGCGCTTACACTAGTCTAATAAGAAAAACTCTTTCTAAAATTTAATCATTATTCTTGTATTTCTAGCTTCATTTCGTCAACATATCGAATTTTCTCAGTTTACTTCATCACAATATGATGATCTGTTTCGAATATCTGCTCAAAATTTTGAACACACATTACTATTCTTATTCAGATTTTTCTCACTACAAAGTTACATACTATTTCGTTGTCTTGATAAAGTTTTCGTACTTCAGTCAAATCATATTCATTTCTTATTAAAATTTACATCATTTCGATGTAAAAATACATAAACAGCTTTAGCCTGAAACATCTTAACACATTTTTGTTTTTAAACTAGACATGAACGGGTCCCAGTTCCGCAGAGACTGAAGTCATCTTGGCCATATCTATTTATAAACATGAGTCGTGATCATATGATGTTCAATGCACATTTCACACAAGCATAGAAGGTATCGTTTCCAATGAAAAAGTGTTGATCCCGATCACAGCCTCAATTCCGATGGAACCGGAAATATTTTGTACCTATTCATTTAAAACTCTGTCTTCTTTTTACTTCCTTCTTTACATACCATCAACAACTTTTTTCCAAAAATCTTTTCTTCCGTCAATATTTCCTGCTTGTTTTTTAATTAAAATTTCTAAGTCATTAAATATTTTTGGTTCTAATTTTTGAATACACATGTCACGCAAACATTGTATACATTGTAAGGCTTTGTCGAATAATGCATCACCACGTGAATTATTAATAAATTCAAGAATAACTGTAGACATTTGTTGACATACTTCAGTAAATGATGATGAACCTTGTTCAATTAAAGTCTTAAAATCTTCAATCGGTGTTATTGTACCAATTGTTCTTATTGCTGCTTTCTTTTTTGCAGCTAATTGTGCTTCAAATGATGTTGAATCTGTTGTAAGTTCTTCAACATTGTCGTTTTCTTCAAGACGCATTTTTTTTGTTGAACTTTAAAATAAGAAAATATTCTTTTTTTCCGTTTCAAAATAAAAGTTTTCTTACTTATCAATATTACCAAAAAGTTTTTCACCAGTCATCATTTTTTGTCGACGTTCAGTATCTCGAAGAGTAAATTGTTCATGAAGTGTATCTAATGTTCGTTTACTCTTTGAAGCAACTGATTGAACTAATGTATCATTCATTTCCATAATTGTATTTGATAATGATAATGGTTCTTCAGGTGTTACAGCACGTCGTGCAATAGACTAAAATGATTTTTAATCAAAATAATATAATACAACAAAAAATGAAATTCATACTTGAAACATTCGTTGAATATATGGATTAAAAACAAGGTCTGGTCGAAATGCTTCTTCACCTCTATTTAATAGAAATTTATTTTTCTTTGAATTTTTCTTACATTCTTACCCTCGATCAGCATGTGTCAAATCCATAGTTGTAATTAAATGATCAATAGTTTTTAATTGTTCATCACTTGGTTGGTTTCGTTTAATAGCATCAAGATTATCAAAATTAAATTCACGTACATCTTCTCCAAATGGTAATTTAACATAATACATACACTAGAGAGAGAAAAAAGATATGTTTATCTTCATTGTATTAATTGAAAAAAAACTTTAATTTCATACTTACAATATGATCATGTGCAATATGTGGACGTAAAAATCCTAATTCAGGTGAACTTCTTTCACTAAAACATCTACGTACAATAGCAACTGCATTTGTGTCATACATTGCTTGAACAAGACCAGCAAATGCTTGACCTTCTTCCTAACAGAGGAAAAAAATTTACATTAAATATGAAGCATAATCGCTTATATACAGAAGATTTTTCTAATATATTTTGATACATATTTTCTCTTGTTATGTTTTTAGTCACGACGAAAGAGGATCACTTACTTCATAGCCTGGTTCTGCAATAACTTCATAAACTGTATCACCTAAGTAAAGACTTCGTCGCATCTAGTCAAAATAATTTCAAACAACAAAATTTAATAGAAGAGAAAAAAAAATTAAACCATATTAGCATCAGAAAATCCAATAATTGAAAAACATTTTTCACTTTGATATTTCATATCATCGAGTGTTTCTTTATTAATAGGTACAAATGTTGTACCATAACGAAATCCATCAGTTAATTCTTCTTTTTCAATTTCTTGGTCTTGTTCATCTTTTGTATAACGACCACGATCAATTTTAATTTCACTTGTTGGATCACGTGCATAAACTTTTTTTAAACGAAATATTCCTGGTTTATTATCTTTAACCTGATTAAAAATGAATGATATGATTAGAAAATAAATCTCTTTAACTATTTTCGAACCTGAATATAAGTACAAATATGTAATTTAAGATCAGCTAATTGCATGATATATTTTGTTGCTGTTGGTTTAACATTTTTTGATTGATGAACACTGAGAATTGTTAATGCTTCACTAAAACAAATGAATTCATGAATCAAATCATTCATTAGCAACATGATTTCGTAAAATTAAACTACGTATATCTCGTACTATTGAACTTTTCTAGAGCTAATTTTTATATGTTACATGTGTGTTAAGTTACTCCAGATATCCTGAAAAAATCATCACTAGAAACCTTTATTCAGACGAGTTATCAGCTAAAATCTAGCGTTAGTGATGTGATATCAAAAATCCCATGGACTATCACTTCATACATATTAGTTTAAAAAAAACTCCAAATAAGGACAGCATTTTTTATAATTTCTATCAAACTTTTTTTTTCTGAGCATGCCTAAAAATTTAAAAAAAAATCGATTTACTTTGCGTTAGCGACGTAACAGAATACAAATTTACAAACGAAAAAGTATCTTAAAATCAAATGTGAAATTCAATACCAATTTCAAACAGTGCAAATTCTTCTTCAGAATCTCTAGATGGTAGTAAAAAATAAAAAAAAATTCTTTTAGGACTTAGTAGGATCTCTAGAAAACCGATTTCTTATGTTGTGTTATGGTTATAGATATATTTGATAATTGCCCTTTGTTAATAATCTACTTCTAATTAATTAGTTTTAAATAATAGTCAGCGTTGTGGCATATGTCTATACTAAAAGAACTTATTCAGAAAAATAACCTTTATAAAGAATCGAAACCAAATGAACGACATATGCGTTCCGTTCTGCCTTAAATGACCTATATATCAAAGTTGAATGTCTCCTTTTTTTTGTTTTTATTTCATACCGAAATGTAAATAAAGTTCCTTCTGTTGTATTAACAATTTGATTAATAATACGAACGCCAGTTTGTTGTTGTTGAGTTAATGGTTTTTTTGGACTTTTATGATGATGACCATTTGTTGTAGGACGATTACTAGCGGAATTTTCATTATTATCATCATGTTCATTTGTATCTGTAGGTGAATGTGATCGATTATTTTCTTCATTTTCATCTTCTTCATCTTGTTGACCCCATGTAGGTCCAATAGCATCAACAATAATACCTTGGCGTCGAAGTGATTCAAGAATTATTTGAAGACTATGATCATTGAATGGTGTTGCAGCATTTGTAAATAACAAAATACGCTTAGCAACAAAACCATGTTTGCCACTAAAATAAGTGATGAAGTTCATTAATGAATAGAGAGTTTTTTTCTCTTTCTTTTATTTACTCAGTTTCACGACGAAGATGATCAGCAGCAACAACAATTGCATCAACCACTAAAACGATTATTTTTGTTTAATTCTATATTTAAATCTTCTTTCTCGCTTTTATTTTTCATTGACTTACAATCAGCTGGGCCATTGCCTGGTTTAATTTTTTGTATTTCTTCAAATAAATGCCAATTAGCAGGTGATAAAGAAAACGTAACATTAACATTTTGATAACTATTTTCATCTGCTAACTCATTATTTGTTTCATCAGAGCCGTATAAAATCAATGCTAATTCATCTTTGCTTTCTTGAAACATCTATTTAAATAAAAAAATCAAATCAAATCAAGCCATCTGATTCGCAATTGAACAAAAACCGCTGGTAGATCATTCGGTATAAAGTGAGCTAACGTTTGGCATGGCTAGTTAATCAATCTAATTTTGTTTTAAACTAATATCCAGAAATTTTTATTTCTAAAGACGAACTTTATCAACATTGCAGAAAAGAGAACAGTTTTGTCTGCAATGCGGAACTTGGCTACAGCTTTTGTTTTTAATATTTGTGAAAATTTCTATCATTATGAAAGATATCGGATCGTTCAAATCTTTCATCACAGCAATGTTATAAAATAGTGTGACGTATTTGTCTACATAGTTATTAAAGTTTTCGACAAGTCATCAATAATCTACAGAGTGTGATATCCATAATAACGATAGATATTTGCTGAAATATTTTTTAAAAAGGTGTACATTATGATTAGCATTCAAGAAAAGTCTGATTTCCACATCATAGACAAAACTACTACTTTTTCTACAGTATTATTGAAATTTCGTCTTTAGAAATAAAAAGTTACTGATTATCTCTCTCAAATAGAAAAAAAAGTTTTGGATTCAACTTTATTAATAGTGGACTTATACACATCTATAAAGTGATCACAACTTGTCAGATATTCTAGATTACCATCATGTGGTATTGCAGATTCGATTGTTCAACACGTTATGAATTTCTTTCAAGTGACTACTATTGATTTTCACAGTTATTATCAAAGTAAGATTTCGGATAAATTCTTCAAACAATGTAGAGTCTTTCTTAAAATGAGTAGTGTCACATATCCAAGATTTTGGAGATGCCACCGTATCTCCCGCGGGAGATGCCGCATCTCCAGCGGGAGACGCGGCACCCACACTCGGGAGATGAGGTCATTCACCACTGGAGATGTAAGATCTCCTTTAGAGAGACGCATCCCCCACACCCACACTCGCATCTCTCGCGCGAGATGCGGCGTCTCCCGCAGGAGANCGGGAGATGCCGCATCTCCAGCGGGAGACGCGGCACCCACACTCGGGAGATGAGGTCATTCACCACTGGAGATGTAAGATCTCCTTTAGAGAGACGCATCCCCCACACCCACACTCGCATCTCTCGCGCGAGATGCGGCGTCTCCCGCAGGAGATGTGGTGGCATCTCCAAAATCTTGGATATGTGACACTGCTGCTTAAAATATAATCAAGAATAGAAATGATTAGTCAATCGCGAATAGCTTAAAATAGATAATTAAAGATATAATACGACATACTTTTCTTTGAACAATCATTTGAAGTATATCACTTGTTATTTGTAAAGGTGAATCGAATCCTGGTGGTGCTTGAGACATACCAATACCAATATCGATTACAAGAGCTAATGCTTCCTATAAATAAAAAACGAAAAATACACAGATATAGAATAAAAGATAATTACTTTATTGTAAGCCATGTTACACGTTTGGTTTGTTTTCTTTGTTGTTTTTTTCTAATCTAGAAGAACTTTGTCACGTTTTTATTCATCAGCGACTGACTATGTTAATAAGTATCTATCGAGATAATAGGTGTGTTCAAATCGAAAAACACGTTTACATAACAAAGCGTCATACAAAACGAAAAACAAAAGAAATCGAAATCATTTCTATGTTTGATACTACAGGGTGATAAGAAAAGAAATCATGGATAAAAACTGTATTGTTAATGCTATGTATCAACGGTTTGGAAATGAAAGTAGTCTTCTATAGAAAGGAAAAACGAAGAAGAGCCATAACACCAGCTGCAATTCCACCAGTCACAGGAACTGTGACAATCCATGCAACAATAATATTTCGAAATAAAGACCAATCAACACTTTGTTTTGAACGAACACGACCAATAGCTACAACACTACCAACTTTACAATGAGTTGTACTTATTGGAATTGATAAATTCGATGCAACAAGTACTGTAAATGCAGTTGAAATTTCAATGACAAAACCACTGTAGAGAAAAAAAACGCCAATATTTATTTTCAACAATCTTTATATACTAAATAAGTATTATACCTTGATGGTGTAATTTTTGTTAAATCTTCACCAATTGTTCGAATAACACGACGACCCCAAACCCAAAGACCAACTGATATTCCAAGACCACCATAGAAAAGTACCCAAAGTGGTGTTGCTGATCGTGCAATAACAGTACCTTCGAGATAGATTAACCAAAGACCAATCAATGGACCAATTGCATTACTTTAATAAAGAGAAAAAGAAATATATTCAATAAGAATAATACAACATGTATTTCATTAATTCAATATCGACGAATGAGTTTTTCATGCTAATAGCTTTAAATATGAAGATCGTACATTAACATTTAGAAATTAGATGACAAAAATTATAATCTCTGACTATCCTATATAGAATTGTAACCACATTTCATATAGATTGTATTATGCATGAAAAGAAAGAACACTCTTGCCTTTTAGCTAACTTTCAGTATGGTATTCTGGCTAGCAGTAGACTCAATAGCCCGATACTTTTCCTACAACTAATACTAGATGTAGCTCTAGAAAGAAAGTTGATATCTGACGCAGAGTGCTTGCCATTTACATACACACTAACTAACGACAAGAGCAGATGTATGTCACGATGTAGTCAGAATGCTATCAAACGGATGATTCGAAGCACATAGCCGCTAGTAACTAGTCCACAGTTATTCCATGACTAGTGGTACTAACGTTTGTGCACAGCACCTTGTGAATACGTGTCGAATAACTTCGTCACTCACGAAGAACATTTCCTACCTAATTAATCTCTTTGAAATTAGTACTATGGGCAACATGTAGATTCTAATATGCTATGAATAACTTGATCTCGAAAACATCAAGAAAATTGATTTTTCACATTTCCACTTGAAACTTTGCATAGATAAATTTTAACGAGAATAATTTATTTCGAAACTTTCAGATCTACTCTTATTTTAGGACAGAAGCAAATCAAAAGATATTAAACTTTTTCAATAAAATATTTTCATTAAGATCTGTCTCTGTCCAAAAATTTCAAGTCGAAATTCGAAAGTCAATTTTTTCTGGTGTTACTGAGGGGTGGTAGAACTGACTTAGAGAATACAACAAGGACATAGTATCTTCGCAGCAATAACCTAAGGATCTGGACTATTACCAAAATATTCATAGGTCATTAAAGTCTACATTGATGGACATAGTCTCTCGTTACAAGTCATTAATCAGTTTGAAGACTTTTTTCATCAGTCATGGCGACTGTATTATGACTCCATAAGTAAATAAGCTTGCAATTCATTTACTATTGGCTTCAGTTTTTTTTAAATATAAATACGATTAATGGATTAATCGCGTCGTGTAATGAGAATATTTGTCTTTTAATTGTTTGATATTCAAATAACACTAAATCAGTTGAAAAAATATCTTTCAAAAAAGAAGCACATACAGAGTATTCAAATGATTAAATTATTCTATATTTAAATTATTTTCTCACTTCAAAGTCTTCTATATACAATCATGAAATCGTAACAACAAATCCGATATAATTTCTCTACCCCTGATTCACATTTTTTCTTATCTAATTTTTATATAAGATCTAAGACTATTACTTTATCTCAGCTAGTAAAAACTCGTAAATATTCAAAAGAAACAATAATATAAAATTTGAATACAGTTTTTCTTCTACCTGACATCATTTCCACCATGAGCAAATGCACCGAATATAGCTGTAAGAATTTGTAAATATTTAAAAATAGTAGCAATTTCTAATGAATCATTCGTTGTATCAACTTTTTTCTAAAAAATAAACAAAAAAAATCATCATTCTAATTATCAAAGAAACAACAACAAACTTTTTTTGGTGGTATTTCTGGCATTTTATCTTCTACTTCATCTAAATCTTCATTTGAACTCATATGATTTACTGATGTTGTTGAAACATTATCATCATCTAATAATTAATAAATATTAAAATTCATTCTAAGAAAATAAACATCCATTACCAGAAGCAAATAATAAACTTTTATTTTCATTAAGTGCTGAACCTGGAATACTAGGTGAATTTGGATATTGTGGTAAACGATAAATTTTTGTTTTCTTAAAAATATAAAATATCAAAAATAATTTATTTTCTTTTGAATTTTATTACTTCACGAATAACTATTGGATTAGTAACATTTCTATGTGCCATTACATTAGCATTATCTGATACAAGTTCAGTACGAAGACGATCACTTTCTCGACGTGCACGTCCGGCTGCACTATATACAGAAGTTGATGTTTCAGAATCTTTTCGTATGCGTTGCATTTCAACTATGATAATTTTATTAATAAAACTAAAAACCAACAAAACAATAATAATTAAGAATTTACCATAAGGACGAAATTGATCAGGATGTTGTTGTTGATAACGTATTAAATCATATTCTTTCAGCATAGATATATGATCAATTTGAGTTTCTTTATCACTTGTATTAACATTTTCAAGACGACTTACTAAATTTAATGAGATGAAAATAAACAAAATGATTTATGTTAAAATTTATTATATTGACAATTTTTTGAGAATATCTCTGAAATAATTCAAGCGATTTAAATGATAATTGTTTTATGACTTATTTTAAAATTTGATATTTAGCTTTTGAATTTAATAAATATTTTATAATTCAAAATTAATTTATAGACGTTTAGAAAGTTTGTCAATAGTACATTCTCATGCTTATATAAAACCTAATGACATAGGTTTTATAATGAACTTTCTTGAAACATGATTGGGAATTGTTATTTCAGGATCACAAATAACACAAATTAGCCTAATATCATAATGTCAATCGCTTGAATTGTTCAGAATATTTTCATAATTTATTCTCCCTAGGAGAGCCTACGACCAAAGATTTTTATTAAGAGCTAATAATAAAGCATTACGATTAGTAAAATAACTTGTAAGCGCTGAAAGTTGATCATTTCTAAAGAATGTTATAATTGTTTTTTTTTTGTTTGATCAATAGCTTAAATAATTATACACTTACTTTTACATTAAAATCTTTCAAAAAAATGTCTTTATTTTTAGTTTATCAGTAAAAACAAAAACTATAAGTACCTGTATATGTTTCAAATCGACCATCAGTTTTAGTTAACTGTGGTTTTTCCTCTGTACTTTCTGGTCCACGTTTTTTTCTTAATGTTGCTAAAAATAGATAAGTAACACAAACATGTTTTGTTTAAAAAAAAGCTAATAAACATCTTTTCACCTTCAATGCTTTTTTTTAAACGTGGTTTAACAACTATCAAAACAGTAAGACCAATAATAAGACCAGTACTAATTGTTATTATAAAATTTCCCCATAATCGAATACGATCAAAATATAAAACTAAATTGATAAAAAAAATAATAATATTATCAAAACTACTTTCTCCAACAACAAACTTGGTGGTGCTGAATGAATTATTGAAAAGACATTAATCATAATTGTAACACCATAAAACACCGGTAACCAACGAAGAGCAACATTCATTTGATTACTCTAAACAAAAAACACAAATTTATTTCATTGACAAATCAATATCAAAAATAAGAAAAAGAACAACTTACTTGTTCAAGAATAAATTTTCGAATAAGTATAAAAACAACTATTGATATAACACCAGCTAATACAGGTGAAACAAACCATGAAGCTCCTATTATATTTTATAAATAAAAATATAATTATTAAGAAATTATTATCGTACACACCAATTGTAGCAAATACACTCCATCTTATACTTCGTGAACCTTGAGATATAAGAGCAAAACCAATTGTACCACCTACAATACTATGTGTACCTGATACAGGTAAATTAAAAAATGTTGCAACTAATAACCAAATACAACAACCTATATAAAAAAACAATTATTTTTATTTTCAAAATAAAAAACCAATAAACATTAAATTTAATTTACCAATTAATGATGAAAGTTGTCCAAGCATTAATTCTTTAGGATTTTCAAATGAAGTTGGATCTATAATACCTTTCCTTATCGTATCAGATACTTTCGCACCTAGATAATTAATTAAAATTAATCAATAAAATATATATACAATTTCTTTTCATTGATTATATACCAATTAAGATTGATCCAAGTATTTCAAATATTGTTGCAAGAATACATGCTTGTTTTAATGTTAGAACTTTACTTCCAACACTTGTACCAAATGAGTTAGCTACATCATTTGCTCCGATACCAAATGCTAATACAAATGCAACAAGGAAACCAAATATTAATATCCATAATAGCTCAACTGAACATGGCTCGAGAGCTATCACCATGTTTTTTTTGTTCTGATGATCTTATCAAATACTATTAAAAATTATTGATTAGTTATATACATATATATATGTTAATATGTCATGTTTTTATTCTTACTTTTAAAGAAAATTATTTTTATGCTTTTAAACCAATATGAACTTGTTTAACACCTGGTAATGAACTATTAAAAAAGGTTTATAATATAGGTTTCAATGAGTATTGCACGTTCATGATGTATGACATTATTTTATTGGATAGAGAGGAGAACCGAATCATACGGGGCTGTTTTCAGATGTCGCTACAATCAAAAATATTTAGCTTGTTAGTTTCGATGTAAGCACGATGCAGATACCTAGCCAAGAATATTTTAACGAGGGTATTCAATCTGGTAAAAATGTTAATTTTTCTACAGAAAAATGTTTAATATATGTAACATTTCATATATATATATATTTTCTTAAGAAAGATGCTTCAGCACACGAACATGTCTTTGTTACTATGCTTTTGAAGGCAAAGCAAATATCTTTATATTAACAGATACGTGCAAACATGTTTCACATTCTAAATAATACACATTTTATCGTGCATGACATTTGTTGGCATGTATGTAGCAGATAAAAATGAACATATTATCTTTCGCATGATAAGTCAGAAACATATGTAATCCAAACGTATCAAGAACAACGATAAGTTATTTTTTAATCATAATCCAAGTGTATTTTGTTCTCTAGATAGTAAATTATTGTGTGCTCAATAGGATCATCAACTGGTCGTTTCCGTACAGTTTAGATTCAGCGAATATATATGCATGAATCAATTTTATGAGTTAAAAATAAAAGAATAGATCGAATTCTGTTTTCGTTATTCATTACAGCTAATTTTTAATACAAAAAGAAAATTTATTTATTCAAAAAAAAAAATTATCTTAATGAAAGGATGAAATTAGAAAATTCGTGATAAATTATTTTCAATATGATTGTCAGAAAAATTTATGTTAGAATTGATTGAACTATTTTGAAGTTATTTGTAGTACAATTCGAATGAAGAGATCATTGTATAGTTTTTGAGTATTATCTCATGACAAAAAGGATAGAGGTTTTTTTTTACTTTTAATTGACAAAAAAATTATGCAAAACTTAATGAGTTTTACTGATCGAACTATCTATTAGTTAAGATTTGGAAGTTGACGATAATGGAATTCTGAACAAATGTAATCGCCTTCCTTAACGCAGACAAACCAATGATCGAAACAATCATTTTATAAATGATAATGCCGTCTATGGATAATACAATAGTGATAGTGCACTGTACCTTCGATGCACTGGTCTAGATATGTACGTATAGACTAATGGTGATCTTAGATTACTTTCGACTTTCTCAGTCAAGTGAGTTTCATTTCTAATGAATAGTTGAATTTTATAAAACTTGACTATAAGTTTCTGGGGTCAAGGAATCGGAATCTAAAGGTGGCTGTGTCTCAATTTTCAAGTTTGATTTTCGCGTTCAAGAAATGCGTAGCTGTATAACGGTTCAGTCACGTTTTATGAAACTCGACTATTTTCTTCAAATAGGCTTCTTTCAATTAAGAAAAACCAAAATCAAGCTAAGACTATCATAATTCTATGATGCGTTTACCGTCTTTACCGTTAGTCTATACATACATAACTACAACAGTACAGTGTTCTACCAAAGTCCGAAGATCACCGTCATCATTACATTCCTGATACCATCATGTACAATGATCACTTTCCAGCATCATTCTTAAAATTGATAATGCTGATAAACAAGAGAAGTGTCAAAGTGATAACTACTAGTAGTTGTTCATAACATTCAACAGTCTCTATGTTAAGAGAAACTAATGATACCAAAGAAAAACCTAATCATTGCCATAGGTTCTTCATGTTCACTATCAACTGGCAACAAATGCTTGTGAATCTTTACCACGATCGTATCTTAGTATAGGAGCAACGAAAATATCTGAAACTTTCACAATAAACTGTTCTGATCGTATCTTCTCATTTGCGAACATGAATATAAAACGAAATTATAAACTATTTCAATGAATTTTAAACTTTTTTTTTTTGAATTGAAACTGATTGGAAAAGAGAGTAAAATTAAACTTAATTTTTATTAAATTGTTTGAAAAAAATTGCATAATTAATAATTAAGTTTTCGAAAATTGAAATTTCATTATTGTTTTAAAAATTCAAGTTCATNATTCCTAAGACTAAGGATCAGTAGATTCGTATCCTAATCATGCCGGTATACCACCAGTTGTTTTGTTACTACCGGTAAATACCGGCGGTGAACCGCCGGTATACCGCCGGTTTTTTTGCAACTACCGGCAAAACCGCCGGTTAACCGCCGGTAGAGCGCACATTATACCGAACGGTCTACCGGCGGTATACCGCCGGTTTTTTTCCGGTTCGAATCACATGAGATTGGATTCACGCCTAAAATGAGTTGTCTCCATGAGCCTTTATCGCAGAGTTATGATTGGTTTAATAAAATTTCGCTTCACTTGTAGGTATTTCACAAAAAAAAAGAAACAAATCATAAAATTTTGATCTAAAATGTTGTCTATGGATGGATCTAATGACTGTTAGAATATTTTGACAGTTTCAGCCGAAAAGAATGTTCCTCTGTAAAGATATTGAATTTCTAAAAATAGGTTTTTGTCACAAAGATCGAGTTCACTTGAGAATTGAATAGCTCAATGATGGTACACTGTTTTCGGCTGAAACTTTCAGGGTATTCTAAGAGTCATTAGATCATCTATAGACAAAATTTTCAATCAATACTTCATTATTCGGTCTTTCACAGAGTTCCTAAAAATGGATTGAAAATCCAGTAAACTCGTCATAAGTCGGCGCCAAAGGAGACAAAACTTTTGAGGCTTTTGCTATTCTCATTGAGATTTGCAGGTGGGTCCAATATGAGCTTGAACGATGCATAGCAGTTGGGATAGTTCCCGCATTAGGACAGGATATAAGTAAAGTATGAATATTGAGAGATTTTGAATCGTATAGTAAACTAATGAAAAATATCCAACATTTTCAACCTTTGACTCTTCAATGTTTTGTAAATTGATCCTTGAGATAAAGAATCCATTTATTGCATTAAAATGATTCTCATCAATGAATTAACCAGTCAAAAATATCTCATTTTCAAATACTCAAATATAAATCGAATATTTGAACATATCGAACTAATAAAAAGTACTTGTTTGAAGATACTTGAAATCCATAATTGAGAAACTATTTTAATTTCCAACTCAAAATAATATACATATTTAAACTTATTTACAAGATTTGTTCTGTATTCAGCATCAAGACATAAAAATAACAACTCTATGAAATATCGTTATAATCTTTATATAGTACAAAAAAAATCACTTAAGAAATTCTTGATAATGCCAAGAAAAATATTTTTTAAGAGAATATTATACCAAACAAGAAAATTGGATGAAATATAAAGTTGATAAAAATGATTTTCTATAGACATAAAACTCTAACGAAAGAATGATTACGAGAGTTTCAAAAATTTCAACAATCTATTTTATGCTTGAATCAACAATAGTAGATCGTATAAAGTAAACTAATGGCCATTGCAAAAATAAAGGCGAGTCAGTATTTTTTTTTGAATAACTTTCGATAGAAAACAACACACGACACTGCAATTTTCACCATTGGAAAGAGAAGATGAACTCGTATCAAATGAGATATTATAGATTTCACTAAAATTTTTCTGGAAGGTTTTTAATCAAATTTATTTTAAAAAATGGTTCCTAGTCACCTTGCAAGGTACGTTGGTTTTCAAAAAGGTCAGATGAAAACCGCAAATCTCTATAGTTTATTCGAGCATATGGGTGTAGGTGTAACTATTCGATTTTTTCACTCACATCCATAACCGTTTTGTCAAAATTTCAAAAACTAACGACTTTTTAATCTAACATTTAAGTTTTCCGACAAAAAACAAAAATATTTTAGTCAAATGTTATTCATCCAGGTTGATTATTTCCTTTATTTTGAAAACCAATACTTAATCGTTCAGATCGAATCTGTACAGTTGAAAAAAAAAACATTATTTTGCGCAACCATGCAAAAACAAATAAAAACTTTTTTTTGTTTTTCGCTTGATTGGCATGAACCTAATCTTTGCATCGTATACTTATACTTAAATGATTTGCATTCTACACGAAGAGGTAGAGCGTATTTGAAACTACTCAAAATACATTGAGACCATGTTCTAGTGCTTGTGAAATCATTCGAAAAAATCTAGCTCTATTTAAGAAAATACATTTTTTTTTTACATTTTCGTGTTTCTCGTTATTTATCATCGCATGGTGTATCTTCGGATTCTACAACAAATATGTTCGTAGAGAACTGAGCAGCGAATCTTTCAGTAAAAAAATCAGTTCGATCAAGACGAATGACGTGAAAAAATGTCATACATAGAAACAGTATTCTTAGCATATGAGAGAGGAGAGTTTGATCAAGTACAGCTAGTCATCAAATTTAGCCGTACGGTAAGAACTTGTTTCACGAATAAATAAGTCTATAATGTTGTGTACGTCTTCTTTCTCTCTTAATCATTTCGCTTATCTTAATTAGTTGCAAAATAAAGACCGAATCACTGGCAGGTCGAGTATGAAATCGAATCCGAAAAAAAATTGACTTGTAATAAATCAATCAGAGATCAGTTTAGGGAACATTGAATTCTTTTATGCTTTTATATTGTCTATACTAGAATCTTCAGCAACAATATGACGATCGTCATTCATCATATCGGCCATTAGAAAAAAAAAAATGAAATCTAAAATACACATAAATTATATATTTCACCTTGAGCCATGAGTATTTATTCACAAGAAAAAAAAAATAATTTTGAAAAAAGATTAAACACTTTATTTGAAGCACTGTCATCGAAAACGTTAATCAAAATTAGTAAATAAGTCGTGAATAAATTATCAAAATAATGAAAACAAAAAAACACATAATGTTATCATTTCATTTCCTTGATTGTTGTTACCACAAAAAATACTTATTTCTTTTTTATGAGTATTTAATTCAAAACGAAGTCGTTATATTCTCTTTATCATCTAAATTAAGAATTTAAAATTTACAACATCAATTCTCAAGCAAAATAAACTTTCATAATAAGATTTATCAAGACATTATTAGGAAAACAATGTGTTACTTTAATATTACATAGACCAGTTTCATCAAAATTCAAAGTCACAACAATAATGAGAAGTTTTCTTAGGAGAATTGTAATAGTAAACCAAAAGATTCCAGGTTTTTGGTATGAAACGAAGACTTATCATGTTTTCAATACATGAATTATCTATATCATTCTTACCATTATCTGTCGTCTTTCGAACAATCAGTTTTCCATCAATTTGTCGAAGAATATGTATACACTCGATAATCATGTTCAGTGATGATTTTGTGTTAACAACAGTTTGTAGTGATGAAAATCCTTGAAGATGCTTAAAGAGGAATGATTTTGTAATCTGGATCAGAATCTTTGCATAGAGGCAAGTCTCAACAAGAATAATTTGATGTTCTTACTTCAAGATAGAAGCAAATAAAAAAAAAACCTAGGCTCGTTCAGGCTTGGCTCTATGCAAAATTTTAAGTCAAAGTTCAAAAATTAGTTTTCCTATTATCATAACATCTATGTAAAAAAAAATACTATCAGGACTTTCATTTTTATCAAAAAGCATATCGATTCTAATGTTCTCATTCCATTATAATTTTTTTCTATTAAACTAATACTATCATCATCTAATTCAATACATGCTACTTTTTGTTGTTGTTCTTCAAAATCATTATTAAATACAGGTGCATTAAGATTAACATCTAATTCATCGTTGAAATCCTATTGTGATGAAGTTTTATTACTATTATCACTCATATTCACCGATGATGATATGAATGAATCTCGTGAACATCTTGCAATTATTTCTAATCTACATTGAATATTTCCTTCAAATTTCGATCGTTTTTGTTCTGATAAATCAAGATTTTTATTTGTAATCAGTTTTTCTATTTTAATTTTACTAACAAGAATAGGTGCTGATGTTGGTAATATATCAATAATGACATTTGTATCGGATGTATCATGTACGTTAGATTCAATATCAACTTCAGATAAACTTGACAAAGTAGGTGTAGGAAGTTTAACAATAGCATCTTCAAGACTATCCAAGACAATAAGTGTAAATGTTATTAGAACATTTCAATAGGTTGTTATTTGTATTTCATTAGTTGAATTATTTAATAAAAGATTTTTGTTTAATTAAATCAATTTGATTTTTCATTTCGTTCAAGTACATCAAAAAAGAGTCCGAATTCATCGACTAAATGTATAATAAATGTATATTGTTTTTGAGAAATTTTTAACATAGATGAAGCTTCAAGAACATAAAGAGCATTTAACCAAGAATCTAATTCAAAGATAAGAAGAAAATTTTCTCGAAAATTGAATGATATTAATAATGTATTACTTTTTCGATTTTATCCAGTATAATCCAACCTATCATGGATAAAGCATGGATTGTTGCATTAGCAGTAAGCTAAGGTATTTTGTATAAATTTAATTAATTGAACAATATGTCTTACCTTACAAAATATAAAAGAACTACCGATAACTAAAGATACCAAGCATAACATGATCAAAGTTAGCTGCCAATTGACAGCGAAAGACGCTATCAAACAACCAATGAGACTGATTCGTGATCATCTTTTCAAGCTCTATCAAATCATATACAAACAAACGAGAAAAAAAATTCACTCCAATTTTGCATTGCCGGCACCTTATGTTTCATGAATGAATTCAAAAGGTTCTTACATAGTCAAAAGTAAATCTGATCGATAAAAGTATTTGAAAGTTTTATGGAAAAACCATGTGAATAATAAAGAACAGATCGATGCATATTATACGAATGGAATATTTAGTAAAAGTCTATACAATGAAGACTGACTTTTATAAAGTTATCATTACAAATCTAGGTCAATTATAGAAAGAAGAAGAAGAAGGAGAAGAATACTATTGTCTTTCGGCTACCTTGTGGTATGGAGTGCTGCCTAATGACAAGTTCAATAGTTCCATACATATACTAACTAGTCACAAGAGTAGGTGAACGTCACAACGTAGTCAGTATGCAATTGGACGGATGATCTGAGACAAATAACCGATAGTGACATGTCCAGGGTCATTTCATGACTGATGACACTGAGGTTGACGTAGAGTACCTTGTGAATACCTGCTGAACTACGTAGCCAATTAGTCATGGCGGTAGATCGGTTACCGAAAGAAACAAAGCATTTCGAAATTCTCAATTGTTTTTATAAACTCGCTACATTATGACCAGTTAACCTTTTTATCCCAATAGTTTCAATATTTGCTCGCTGTTGTGTTCATTACATTGGTTTCTATTGAAACAAAAAGCCACAATTATGTTAACATTACATATCATGTCATACAAACTAGTCAAGATTAATTATTCGAATACATTATTGACAATGTCATTATCAATCGTATGTTTTGCGTCAACATCTCTCGACAAAGACATTGCAACAAATTATTCCTATATGAATAATAATTTGTTAGTGCAGCTGCGAGGGTATGATTAGGGATTTGTAAGAACACCTGTTATAAGTTGACACAGCAATCAATAGGAAAAGTATGTCAAAATATTTAATAGAACCAGAAGGTCTTATTGTTGCTTTTATGTAATGAATAATAGAGCGTACCGTTACAGAAAATGTCACGGCAATCGATTATCTCGATCTTGACAAAATATAATATGCTAAAATTACCGGAAAGACTATGATAAAATGATGATGATTAATTTTAGTTTTTGTTTTGTGAACAAACGCATAACTATGATTAGTGACTCGAATAGTTAAGAATATTTGTCTTTTGTTTGCTTGAATTATTACCTCAAATAGATTCTTCGTCTAATAAAACTGAGAAAATAAAATGATAAAATAGTTTAAATATACTTTTTTTTGGATGGTCGAATTTTCATTCTATATTTTGTTTGCTTTTTTTAAGAATACGCAAGAATACATGTCTCGATACTTTGCATGAATTAATAATGACAAACTAATCATACTGCACACGTATACAAATAGAAAAGACGACTACTGTTCATTTTAGACTGTTAAAATGGACATTCATGCATAAATTTGAAATCTTTTGTCATTGTTCGAGATTTCGATTGTTGTAATGATTGATCAAGCAATGAAAATGTTCGTTTTATTGTTGGTATTGAACTTAAATAAAATGCTGTCATTAATTCAGTTTTATTTTGAGATTTTGGTAAAATTGATGCTTTATCATTATCATTTGGACATACACATACAACATAATCTTTAAGTGTATTAGATAAATTATCACATTGAGTATGAAGAAGATTTGTTGAATTATTATTTTTATTAGTTGTTAAACATTGTTCAACCCATTGATTAACTTGTTCTTGAATGAATTTTTTTTCATTTTCTTTTGGATAAATATTTGACGAATGCATATGTTCATCGTGATCAAAATTTAAAGTTGTCATCATTCGAATTTCATTTTCAATTTCTTCAATATGATTTAATATAACACGTGAATTAGTTTTTTTTAATGTTGCTGTTGAATATAATGTTGGTAATGGAGATGATAATTTAACATCAGTTTCATCTAATGGTAATATAAATGGACTTTTTCGTATTGATGATTTTTGTTTATGTGAATGTTCATTTTCAACTATTTCTTCAAATTCAATAGAAAAATGATCATTAGATAAACGTGGTGATGAACTACGTGAATGATAGTTACGATTAATAGATTTCTTGGGACTACTAGATATTCGTGTATTTAATGAACGTTGATAACGAGATTGAATAGGTCTTATTTTTCGTTTCTTATCAGAAGGAATTGTCGCTTTTGAAGGAAAATACTGTTCTACATGATTTGTATATGAACCATGTTGTTTTTCATCTAATAAAGGTCCATCAATACTTGTATTATCAGGTGATGATGAATCAATAACTCTTGAACTTGATAATGAAAATCCATGTCCACTATCACTTTGATGAAGAACTATATTCGATGGATTTATTGAATGAATATTTCCATTAGATATTGTTTGTGGAAATGATTCTGAATGTATAAGTGTTGAAGATAATTTAGGATCATGAATAAAATATTCCGGTTGTGATGTTCGAATAGTGTTAATCCAAGGATTTGTACGAATTTTTGAACGTTGTCGTGTTTTTGTCCATAGAGAATTATTACTTGATGAAATAATTGTTTGATTTTGTTGGTATTCACGACGTGGATTAGATGTTGCTAATGTACTTGAATAATTATGATTTAAAGATAAATTTTTTTCTTGTGATTGATGTAATATTCGACAATGTGGACATGATGAACATAAATTTTCTTGTGAACGTATTCCAATAATTGTATTGACTAATTGAGCATGACGTGTAAGAAGCATTTCAGTACGACTATGATGATTATCCATAGGAACTCTATTAACATCGTCATATCCACATATTTCATAATGACAATCTGTTGATGAAATTGATTGATGATGAGATTTTGGTTTATGAGATTTTGATGATGCATTACTTTTTCGTCTTGAGACAAGAAAGTTTAAATATTCTTTTAGTTTCATTAATTTGTTTCTTTTTCAATAAAAAAGAAAAAAAAAACAACAACAAACAATTAAATCTAAAACAAACAAAAGAAAAAGAAAAGAAATAGTATACCCATTTCATATTGTCATCATATCTTCTCTCTGTGCTTGAATAAACATAGTATGCACATGCCAGTAGTTCTCATTTCTACAAGCGACAGCTGGATAATGTTCTCGAACTGAAAGTCTACTTTGATTACTACTATATTTAGAAACTAAGTTATTATTTTACGAGTCAATACTCATTATCATTAAAAAAAACACAAGGTTTCTTCTTAATTTACAGGAGAAATCTAATCTATTGAAGTTACATATGCGTTACATTGACAAATGAAATAAGATTACTAATGTTTCCTTTAGGTATATTGTTCTGACTAATGTCGTCTATCATATGTAACTCGTTGATCACAAGAATAACATTAACAAACAAATAGTATACAGAAGGTTATATGTTCACTGTATTAAATACATTCTATGATCAATTTTCTGATAAACTAAATAGAAAACGGACAAGTGATGAATTATGAGACTTACTTTATCGTATTCTAAATGAGATTTCTTTCATAAAAATTGTATGTGTCATTAAAGAGATTCTTTGACAAATATGATTGATGTATGCATATTTTACAAACCAATATCTATCTCCTTTTTTCCTGTTTTATCGAATCTGGAGCAATAATGAAACCAAGAACAATTGAAGTAATAAGGAAAAAAAAGTTTCTTTTACGATCCGGAAATAGCTTTCTCTTGCTCTATGTAGAAAAAAGAGGATGATGATGATGATGATGTCCTTGGCGTGAACCGATGAAGACGGCAACGTCAGGAAAAAAGAAAGGGAGAGAGAAAAAAATGGAAAAACAGATATTTTCTTAATTGAAAGAATAGACGAAGAAAGAACTGAAAGCAGATAGAATCTTTGACATCATCTTGTCGAAAATAGGAAAATAACGGAAAAAAACATAAGAATAGAACATGGGGATTGTATATAGCTAAGTAAATAGATGAAACAGTTTACAACAATGAAAAAAAGAGCATTTGTACTTTGTTTAAGTTCTGCGTAGTTCAATTGGACAAAAGTAGAATGGCAGTAGAGAATTACAAGACATGCTTATTGATTTAAAACAAGTTTTTTTTTCTTTTATAAGACGTATAAAACTAACGAAAACATCACAAGCAAAAAGAAAAAAGTGCTTATTTCAACCAAATAGAATTCAATTCGCAAAGCAAGAAAGAAAAAAATTCAATCCGCCAAATAAAATGATTGAAGTGGACAATTTACTCTATTCTCTTTCTCTCAAAATATATATATATATAATGAATAAATCGTGTGTATGTTCACCCATCTTACACTACATTTATCAGATATACATGTAGTACACAGTTACTTATATAGAAATGGTTATGTTATATTTGTTCTACGTGCTCTATATCTCATATAATGTAATCTATCATATGTGTTTAATTAAAGCAAGAAATTATATACCAATGGTGATATTAATAAGAGTAGTAGAAATAAATACAAGCATTTTTTAAAATATAAATACCAACTTATAGAATTTTGTCATTCGAGAATAAAAACAGTCAGTATTAGTAACAGTCGATTAACTCACTTTAACGAGATGTTTTGAACAAAACATCAGTATATGCAACACTTTCGATTACTGTTTTTTTTGTATAATATGCCCCGAAAAAATCTTTTGTTTCTTCTCTCTTTTCTTCAAGTGTAGTGCACGATGTGTATGAGTCACCTATTGAGTGGTATTAAAGATTCTTTTCTTTCTTCGTTTTGTTTGTAGGATCGTTCAGTGATTTTTTTTCTTCTCTTCTTCTTATTCGTCCTTCATCTTTCATTTATACACCATTATATGGCATAGTAACATTTTCTCTTTTTATTATTATTATTATTATGGGCCCTCAGTTCGATGTTGTGTGTTATAGAAGACACACGATATAAAATAAATAAAAGAGACTCTTAATTCTCGCTAATAACAAAATGAAATCAATGAGTTTCTATAAATATCCGGTCGATATGAACTTAAATTGAATGACAAATGACTGTGAAAAGATGATTCGATTTCCGCTAAAGTCATAATGTCTAATTTGCTGACTCAAACGATGACCCTACTATCTAAATTGTTAAAAAGATAATTTTTCATACTAAGTACACTCGAAGGTCTTTCACATATCAAGGAACGTTCAATTACGAGGTCAAATATACATTCATATATCTCGCTGTAATGTATGCAAGGTTATCTTATCAAGCATTTCCACATGTATAGCACATCCATTTGTAGTTCTTCCGCTTTTGTTCATATGCATAACGGAAGCTTTTAACAGGTGCACTATTCGATTTCCTTAGAGAAATAAGTAATACATATTAAGGTCAGCTTAAATAAACTTTTGACTTATCTCTGCATGTTTTATATGTATCATGGGAGATAACAAGAACTTTCATATATATATATATATATATATATACAATTATATAGAATACATATTTAATCATATTTTTTCTTTAACATAATACAGCATAGAAATACCTTTATCATCGATGACATTGAAAACAGTATAATAAAAGAGTAGTGAGCCATGTGATTAACCAACAAAAGCCGCACATCAACTATTCTGAATAAATATTTTTTTTCTAATGGTAGAATATATATAGAGATGTATTGGTTTAGCGAAACGCAAGAATAGATAATATAAACAATCAATACAATACAAAAAAAAACATTGTCTTTAAGATACAGTTAGCCTTGGGTAAAACAAAACAAGCACGATTGATTACAAGTCTAAGTGGGATTAACAAGGTCTCTGTTAATATACTATTGAGCCTATTACAATATATAAGCAACAATTTTTTTAGGTAAAGGACATGAACAAAATAAATATTATAAACATTTCTACATGATCGATTGATGGATTGCATCAATTGTCAATTATTGGTATTGTTTTTTTTTGCAATAGAAATCATGGATCAATGCTTTGAGGACAAATCTAACTGATCAACGTAATACACGTTACATACCGTTGATTTTGAAAATAGATTCTATGATCAAATTATGTATTTCTCTTTATGTTTTATAGAAAAAAAAATTATTATTCAGATGAAGATATATAAATATATGTACATGTTTAATTGACGCTTTTTGTACAGCTAATTAGATGTAACTTAAGACAAATGATTCATTTATGAATGACATATATTTTACTTGTCTAATATAATGTGATAAACAACTTATTATCAAAATATTCGTATTTAAATTAATATAATGACACTCATCAATAGTCATTTACATATATAGTTTTGAAGATTTGTTTATTAGATGCTGCATATACATTCGTATTTGCTTTGAGAAAGACAGCTTCAGTATTCTGAATGATAATTTATGAATAAGAATTTTCTAGACTTTGTTTTGTTTTCGAGATTTTATTTTTAGTATCAATAAGAATGTATGAGAATGAGAGTGAGAATTCATTCTTCCGGATGATGCTTCTCTTTAGATTCAATTGGAATACACTTAATACCAGTATGATGTCGAGATTTTGCCAATCTCTAATTTGTTTGAATAGTATATCCGATTTACATATATCAATAGGTCAACTACTATAGTAAATCCTAATTAGTTAATTATACAACGATAGGATGAAATCCTTAGACTCTTTGTATAAAAAGAATCATGAAAATAAGCTCAAATATTGTTATCTGTAGTTTTTATCAAAGCTCATCTCGTGTCAATATGAATCAGATTTCTATAAATGACAAGCGTAATCTGTTGTGCACTCGGATTTTTCTATTATCTTTTGTTTGTTAGGAATATTTTTACAAATAGATTTATTATGCAAATCTTACAAATTAAAATATATTACTTAAACAGTTGGTTAATGATGAACCAAGTTTGTTAATATATTTAAAGATCAGCAAATAAAAACTTGCTTATCGTCATTTAAATCAATGGGTAAGTATAGAAATTGAAATACACTATAGTGCGATTCAGTTTTATTTCTTTCTTTCTTTGTTTTCTACTTAGGGAATGTACTTATTTAAGGTTAATCTGCTACCAGTATGTCACAGAAATCTTTGAGTATTTGATGAGCTTTTAGCACTTGGCTATAAAATGCTTCTAAATATTTAATCTAACAACTTGTTGAAAAAATTTTTATACAATGCTATAAAAATGAAACAGATACCAGACAAGTATCTATGTACTGAGACAATTCTAAGCAGAATATCCAACGAAGATTCTGTGACATACTAGTGACAAAGTATTCGAAAAAGTAGTCTCCTGTCAAGTGACCCAGTGCATGAGTACTTTAGCTCAATACAGCCACTAGGGTTGTACCATGTAGTACAGATGTTATGTACGACATAGATCTAGATACTGTGCTTCTATCTTTTTCTCTGACTTGAGTTTAATACCAAATCAAAATATTAGGTTAACCAGGTTATGTTTGATAATGTTGATGGAGGACAAGCAGCGATTAAAAATCAACGGTCAAAGCACTATACGCACTATATAGAACATAGCAGAACAATTTATTACACATGTAACAAAACTACGGGTTGTGAACCTTAACGCAGGGTATGTATTTATCTGCTATATAAAGCAGAAAGTAAAAAACGTTGCTGCTCAGGTAGAAAAGGCACGATCATAAACAGTTGTATGCTATGAAATGCGTCAAAAAGAAAACGGTAGTCGTATACGATTTTAGTATATCGTCTCATTCATTCGTAATATAGTCATGAGTTGAGTTGCATTTCCCAAGCAAGTAGCTTGTCCGTTTTGAATTCAGTGCCCAGTACAAAGGTACGTCTTTATTTTAGAATAAATCGTTTTTATTATTTATTTTTTATTTAGATTAAGTCAAGCAATATATTCAACAGTAGATATTGCATTTTGAAATAAATAATTTTTGTTTTAGTATATAGACCGATTTGAACAATAGATTAGATAATAAGTATCTTTCTCAAGAGAAGAAATAATGTTTCATGAGAAGGAGATAAGTCTCTCTTTTGAGCGAGTTGAAGCATGTGTGAGAATGAAACTAGACTACATCGTATTTAACCGTTTATGGTCCAGAGATCTCAATGATCTGGATTGATCCTAAGAAAAGCAATCCATGAACTATCGACCTTTGAACCGCCCACATCTATGGCTTTTTCTTTAAAAATGGTTCACTCATTGAATTGCATTGGAGAAATTTTTAATACATGAATGCGCAAATATATTTCGAGTACCAGTAGTCGATGTATAAACAAACGTTCAGTAATATATTTGACAACTTGCAAATTCTTCAATTCTCTCGAATTCATCAGTTTTTCTGATTTTTTTGACTGAAAGACGAAAAAAACCTTCCAACATAAAAATTTGTTTGCTTTTCATTTTTGATAACAACATATGCCGATGGTTGTTGTTTCAAACAAATATTTAATTTGTTCGAATGAATACTGTTTTGTATGTGTTGATGAATCAATACTGGTAATGGAGTCCGTCAGCTCCACAATTTTTGGAGCCTAACCCAATGAAATCCTACTTTGACACTCAATGAAGTTTTATAATCAGAATTGGATAGTCGTCCTGAAGATACCAGATACTTTTTTCCAGCTTTTTATATTTTGCGACTGGCACACCCTACACATTTTTCATACGATGACAAGCCCATCAGATCCAAAGGTTTCGAAACTGATTAGCAGAAAGATTTCAGATCCTGATCTGGTCAGATCTGGGACTAACTTGATAGACTCTAACTAGTAGTCAAAGAAACAGTGTTAACAATAGTTAATGATTTCAAGGATTCAGTAAGAATAGAATTAGAATTAGAAAAAATAATTATTGATGAACGAGGAGAGCTAGAGAAAGAAATTTTGTTGAATATAAAAAAAAGTTTTTTCAGCTAAGCACAATTCTATCGTTTTCTTTATTTTGTTTTAGATATTACCTGTTCACTGCAGAAATGCTACAGCCAATGAAAAACTTACATGAGATTTTCGAAAAAAAAATTAGAGAAAATTTGCATCATCTTTTGAATCTTTTATTCAAGATTCGGTCCATCGTAATATCGAACCAGCTCGGTACAGTTTATGGTTTTCTATTTAACAAAGTTTCTGCCCATAGACCGAGCCAGACTCGATCCAGCTCATTCAGATCTCTCGTATGCTGATAATTTATACCGTATATGATGGCTTACGACTGATGCAATGCTCAATCTGGGTGAGCGCGATGATCAAAAGAATTTGTGGATGCGAATGAAATGAAAACCCATTCAAGTCTATACCCATATCTCTGCCGGATATTAAATGGATAAAAAAAATTCTGTTTTTTTACTACTAATTGTATATAATAAACTGACTATTTTTTAATTTAATACTAATAATTCGAGTATTGAGCATTTAATCTTCATGTTGATTATTTTTATATCTTTTTATGACTATCTCATTTATTTTACTGAGCACTTAAAATTATAGCTTAAAATTTAATATTTTGATTGTTTTATGAACTAACTCCTTAGAGTTTGAGACAAGCGACATCTAAATATTTGACATGATCTGGAACAAATAACCAATCATACTCATGTTTCTCTCATTCATTCATTCGTCTGTTTGTTTGATTGTGCAACTTTCCATAATTAGTGAACATGACTATGTAAATTGTGAAATTACTCTATATAAATTTCATCTTTCGTTGCTGATCGATGCCTTTTATCATAAATAATCAAAATGGCATCATCATTAACGAAGAAAAATTCCAAATCATCAAAAAATAATGTAAAATTTTGTGTTCGAAAATACTTTATTAACTGTTTCTTTATCGTTTAAAATATAGGCTGATGATGTTGAGTGCACTAAAGATATCAATACTAATTCGTTTTTAGCTGAAGAACATCGTCTTCTTAGCTCTGAACGACATTCATTGAAAAAGCCTATTACTAATCAAGTATCTCAGAAAGGCTTAACTAAATTTAATGTTCGTGTTAATCAAATGACACCTGAACAACTAGATGAAGAACTAGAAAAACGACAATTATCAACAAGGTTGTGAAAAGAAAAACACAAAAAAAATCTAAAATTTACAATTTAAAATTTTTCTTATTTTATTATAATTAGTGGTGAAATAGCAATTCGACGTTTTCGTTTAAAACATCATTATAAATCGAAATTAATGTATGGATGTGAAAATCCATTAGAAATGATTGAACAACACTTTGAATATATTGCTGTTGTTGATTTCGAAGCAACATGTGAAGAAAACCAACCAAATAATAATTATCAACATGAAATAATTGAATTCCCAATTGTATTAATTAATGTACAACAACAAACTATTGTAAATTATCTTTAATTATTTAAGTTGATAAACAAAGATTTTTTTGTTTTTTCAATTAGGTCGATAAATTTCAATCATATTGTCGACCGATAAACAAACCAATTTTATCGAAATTTTGTACAGAACTAACGGGTATTGAACAAGTATGCATTTAGACAAAACTCTTCTAATACTAAAAACTGTCAGAATTTATCGTCTATACGATACGAATCTACATTTTGAAAATATTCAATTGACTAGGAAGAAAATATATCCAACTGTTAGACATCATTCGAATTTATATTATAACTATGAGTAGGTCTTGATGAGACTAATGAGTGAACTTCTTCAATTGTCACCTTTCGATTTCAATGATGTTTTTGTCTATAGACACTACATAGTGTTCTAATAGAAATTCTAAGCGAGTTTGGGTTCATATTGTGATGCGCCTAAGCCATCAAATTTTGACTATGTCTATTTTCTGCTAACTTCCATAAAAAAAGAATTCAAAAGTTTTGTAATAAGTCTCTTCGAGACATGAGACTTTCAAGACATAAGCTCGTTGGGTTTTTAAGTGAAATATGGTATTTTCTCTCATGTAGGACAAACTGTTTCCATGAAATCGATATTTCACTGAATGAGTAATGTTAGCACATACGTAAAGCTGAATGGGCTATATTTAGAACAGATACAAAAAGTTGAATTGCGCAGCTCACTATCGATTCTCTTGTTTCTTTCGTGTAATGACTCGTAAAGAAAGAAAAGAAATAAATAGAGATAGAGAGCAATGTTGACCCATGATCGACGTTCTCAAGCAGACCAAAATAATATCACAAATGACAATCATAAATTAGTTATGCATTGATTCAAAACTATCATGTATAAATGTGTGACCCATCCTACAGGGATTAAGATATACAAATCATAACATTACTTGTCTACTATTTTTTTTTTGAAGAAATTTTATTTTTATTTTTTATAAATCTATTAACATATATCTAACAAAAAAAATGTTCTTTAGCATCAAGTAGATAATGCCCCTCCATTTGTTGAAGTTCTTCATAATGTTGAAACATGGTTAAATGAACGAAATCTTTTATCATCATCGAATAAACGTAAATTAGCATTTGCTACTGATGGGTATTTAAATGAAAATTAATGTTTGTTTTGGCATAAAATTACTTTGTTTTTTTTTGTATGTTAGTCCTTGGGATTTTGCAAAATTTCTTCCAATGCAATGCCATTTGAGTTCAATAACTTATCCACGATGGGCTAAAAAATGGATTAATATTCGAAAAGAATTTGCTATTTTTTATCCCGTACGACGATGTGGTATAAAATAAATATAATTTTTTTTAAAATTTTCTTTATATTATATTTGGATTTTCAGGCATTGACAAAATGTTGGGAAATCTTGGTCTTAGCTTTGATGGTCGTCATCATTCAGGTATCGATGATGCAATCAATATTGCACGAATAACTTTGGAATTATTGAAGGTTTGTCTTTTACAAGATGATACTGATTTAATAAATACCGATTTTTTTAAGGATGGTTGTGTTTTATTATTCAATGATGGTGTACATGCATCTGATCCAAAATTTGCAGTAGTGACTGATAAACAAACAGAACAGAATGAGGATAATGATCACGAAGGTGATCAAATTGTTTTTGAAGATTAAACGATATTAATTTTGTTTTCTTTTCGAATAAAATTGTTTAAGTACGAATAAACAAAATAAAAAAAGTTTTCTAATATATTAATTATTCTTGGAATCAAAATATTTATGATGTTTTAATTCACTTCAGTGGACAACCTCAATTTAAATATCTAAAAATTTTATTAATCGAGTTAATGGTTCATGTTAAATTGAGTTAAAATATAATACTGATGAAAATTTTGAAGAAGTAGAATAATGCTTACGTCTCGAAGAAGTTCTTTTATCTTGTATATTGCTTCATTAATATCGTAAATCATAAATTGATAGTATTATTATTGGTGTTGTTGAAAATGATAGTTAGCATTTTCTTTCAGCTCTATTGTTGTTTTAATTGATGCTTACATTGAATTTATATGATGCAATTATTGCCAAATTAGTATTTACTCTTTTTTGGCCATTTCTGATTTTTGAAGAGGGTTCAACTGATCCGCATAAAGTTCTTATCACAGAGGAAGCATCTAAAATAAGTACATATGTGTTCGAGCAAAACAAATGTAAATAAGGTTTTCGTGGTTTTGAGGAAGACCTTGATTTTCCATAGAACTAGGTTGAGCCTGTTTACAAACCCTTTCTAACTTTGTCCAAACGGGCTGAAATTTTGATCACAGCTGTTTTTGTTTTCGACTTACCTATTTGGATTTATAGAGCACTGAATGCTAGCCTCTCGATTTTGAATTCGAACCTGTACATATTTTTCTCATAAAATAAAAAAGGAAGCAAGATATAGTCTAGTGTATCTTTAAAAAATTTACAGCCTGATCGCACAACGTTACATAGGGATCGTAAGCAGGTTCGATCTGGTCCTACAGAAAACCAAAGTTTTCTGAAAAAGCCACGAAAATCTTATACATAAGTTTTTCCTTCAATACTTGACTCTTTACTATAGGTGCTATATCTATGGTACAAATTTCATGCGTATCGATTGTATCCTGTTCGAGAACCAGAAATAGTCAAAAAATACAAGGATACCCTTAATACACTTACAGGTAAAGGCGTTAAATAATGTCAATTGTTACATAAAGCAAATTGTGAAGTGGTTATTAGTGATCTTAAATCAATAAATCAAAAAACAATTGCAATAACTTGCAAGATATCTGTCACGGTCAGTAGAGTGCAAGCGAGTTCGAATTTTTACGTCAATACTTCAACATTTCTTTTAGGTTGTGTTTCACAAAAAAAATATAGAAATTTTCCTCAGAACGATTTTCTAAAGCATGTAAAGAAGCACATGCCAGAATACTTATCAATCATTCTTGTTTTCACAGGTTTTTTGTAATCGGTTATATTAAAACTATTGAACCAGGAAAATATTAGTCAAGTTTATACTTCGTTTCTGCCTGAATGGGCTCCGTTTATATCAGAGTAAAGCTCAATACAAGCACTAGATCTTATAAAACAGGTGGAATAAAGAAGGATTCTTATTTTTTTTATATGAATACCTGATGCAGAATCTTTCAGGATTCATTGATTGTTTCAGAACTTTACAGTAAATTTCCATATTCATTTCCATGTTGAACAAAACAAATGAGGGTGAGCGCTAAAAATCAATAGTGTAATTTTAGGCTGACAGTCAGAACTGTGTTTATCTACATTAGATTTTGAAAAAAAAAACATACTACCAATAGCTAGCGTTCGAAACTTTTAATGCGTGATTGTCTGTATTGTACAAAGAAGAGTATTCTTGTTGTCAATTATGCGTTTTCTTATTTATTGAAATATGATCGAGGGTTTTTGATTGTATTGATATTTAAAAAAATAAAGTAAGGCCTTCTGTCACTAATGCATTGAACAAAGAATGATTAAAAGTGAAAACTACCATTGAGAGTATAAAAAACCGAGTTTTCAAAAAGGTTTCACAAATGAACCCTTCATAACTTATAGCGGACAAGACATAATAGAAGACTTCGAATAAATCCACTCTCTGGTTGGATCGTGAAAAAAATTTAGCGAAAAGTTTGTCAGTCTGAAAAAACGGTTTTCTCGAAAACCAGCATATGAAAATCTAAGAAGATTTCCCATGACCCTATTTGAAATCAACATAGTTGATAATTTACAATCCATTAGCTTTCAATAAACAAGCGATTGATGTATTGAAATCGTTCCTTTGTGAGTTTTTAGATTCTCATCTAGTTAACAATTTATAAAGCACATTTCCTTCTCAAAAATTTATAATATTGAGTAAATCTGTATGAGAATACGTTTTCTTTTTATTTATTTAAAACGCTTCAATCAAATTCAACAGTAACTAAACAATTAATTGTGTAATTTTCTTTATTTTAATTCATAAAAATCTATTTTTAAATATAGTTTTCAAGAAATAAAATATTCCAAATTGTTAATGGATAAAATTAATCTAATATATTCATATCAGTACATTTGATATAACTCATTATAGAAAAAGAAAACATTCCTTATTCGATAACGTAAACACAAGTGATAGTTTATCTACAATTTTCCTTGAGTTCTCATATCGATATGACACGAAAGACTATCAATTTACTTGATAATGATAATAATAAATGCAATAAATGGTTTCATATTACGAATAGACAAAATGATTGAAAACTGTTTTTTGATTAAAATTAAATCAAATAAGAAAATCTATTCGATATTTTATTTCTAAATCAAATTGTTTATAAGATACAAAAGAAGAAGAAACTAAATTAATCAATATTCTTATCATTATGTGATATTTCTGTTATCCATAAATGCTTACATTCTGAAAATAACCAATGATAATGATAGACGGATGAAAAATATGCATGCCTGCGAGACATATGTCTTAAAGGAGAGAACAGCAGTCTGTGTAGTTTTTTTTAGTTCTTCTCGTCTTCAGAGAATTGCTTGTGTTTATTATCAGTTGCTACTGTGATGTTTTCAATTTGTGCGTAAAACATTTGTCAGCACAGAATGGCATACAAAACTTTAATGCATATATTTACTGTTATTTTCAAACATTGTTTTCAATTTATTGATTAAATGAATCAATTAAGATTGATAACTAGTTTTTAAAAGAATCATTTTTTTTAAATGATTCAATGATCGCACATATGTCATAAGATCAAATACATATTTCAGAACTTTAGAAAAGAAAAAAAAACCAAGAATTGATTAGAAAGATGTCTTTCATATGAAATACTTATCATTAAAACAAATGTGACAAACAGTATGAAAATACAAGAAATCAGAGAAAACACATATGTATCAATAAATCTCTATTCATTATCTACCGCTGGCAAGTGTGGTACATAGTTAGCATATCAAATGTACTACATTAGCCCGGTGATAGCGAAAAAAGCTTCATAGCTGATAGATGAGTATCATAAATGGATTGAAGAAAAGAAAAAAATATATTCGTTGACTTTTTTTCCTATTCTTTTTAATTTCATATTATTTTTTAACATTGGTTTTAGAAAGGAGAATGTGAGCGAATAATACGATTTTCGCCATACATAACAGAACAAAAAGAAAGAAGAAGAAGCGTACTAAAAATAACAAGTCGTCCAATCAACCAATCAAAAATGGCCACTTAACCTCTACACTGAAATTTACTAAAATCGAAAATAAATAAAATAAGGTTAAATTGATCAAAATAAATAAGATCTTTTTTCTTTATTAAATAAACAAAATCTTATTCAAATTTTTCATTTCTAGCCAATCATAGACTGTTCTTTTTTTTTCTATCTGTACAATTCTCTTCATACGAGAAGCAGCAGTAGAGTAAGTTTTTTGCAGAAGAAAAGAAAAACATGTCATCAACTTCATCATCTGATGATGATAATGATGAAAATCGTCTCGATTCAAACGATGTTCAATTACTAGCTGCTCAAAAAAGTCTAATTTATAAACATCCATTATTTCCTGTACTTGTTTATGTACTTGAACGGTGTGAACAGGCAACATTAAATCCATCATTATTATTAAATAATGATGATTCTTATCAATCATCATCATTTGAACATAATTTAAAAATATTTTTATCAAAAAATCCTGATATATTAACAATATCTAAACATAATAATGATGAAACATCTTCAATAATTGATAATTTTTATATTGATGCAATGCAAGTACTTCGTATACATTTACTTGAACTTGATAAAGTTAATGATTTATGTCGCGATTTTTGTCAACGTTACATAGCTTGTCTTAAAGTTAAATTGAATGCAAATAATATTTTTACTGATGACGAAGATGATGAAGATGAAGATTTTCAATCAAATTTAGATGATAATTTTGAATCAAGTGAAGAAAATGATGACGATGAATTTATTATTAATGATAAGAGTATTTTAAAAGAAGAACATTATGGGTAAAATTTTCTATTAGAAAAATTTTGTTTTTCGTGTTGCAAGATAACAAATGATATATTACTTCTGATCATAAACGGCGAAGTTTTTAGGCTTGATGAGACTGAGTTTAGTCTATGTTTTGTGAAACAAAGCCTTCGATAGTTTTATCAAAGACTGAATAAATAGTCTTTTTTTGTCACGAACAAAGTGAAAATTTGAATGTGTTCGATGACAGTCACAAATACTGAGGCTACCCTACGCTTATGTTAAATAGTATAGTACAAAGAATGAGTGTATGAACGCAATTCGGTAGTTTATTTTCTGAACTAGTGTCTCATAATACTTTAGAAGATTTGACGATATCACAACGCTAAGTAGGCTAAGAAGTTTTGTTTAAAGGTTTTTCGTACATAAGTCGCTACTGAACTGGATCCTGTTTGTTGCATAGTAGCAAAAACTTTTGTCGAGCAATTTATAGCTATTTCAAGGCTGAGGTCATCATAATGTTTGCTGACATGTGATTAGGGTTCGATAGATATTTTAGTTTATTTTGTTCGACACTGTAACGTAAAGATTCTATTTGTTATGAAATTACAAACAATTAGATGATAATAGGCAGAACACACTTACTGGACTCATTCCAAGCAACATAAAGCTCGTTTTTTGCTTGGAAACATTGAAAAAAAATATCTTAAAAACGGAAGATCAGTTATTCATCTCACTCTTTTTGATCTGTCACTGTCATAACGAGAGAACTATCTGAACTGATACCCACCATTTGAACTCATATTGAGTTCAATAGGTCTCATTAAGATTAGAACAATTCTTAAAGAATTCGTGCCTATGATCATTTTATTGAACTTTTGATCCTGCTGTGGGTATTTGCCGAAAAATCAAATAACCATACTTCGATCTGAAATTTTCTCCAAAGATAGTTCTGATGACTCTAGAAATATTCTGAAAGTTTCAATCGAAAAGAATGCCCCTTTGTCAAGACATAGAATTTCAAAAACAATGGTCGTTTCCCACAAAAATCGAGTTTACCTGAGAATTCAATATCTCAAAAAAGAAATATTCTTTTCAGCTGAAACTTTCAGAATGTTTCCAGAGTAATCGAACCCATCTATGAGCAAAATCTCAAGTCAAAATACGGTTATTTGGCTTTTTAGGATTTTTCTAGTCTTATTGAGACATCCTTGTAAACCCAATATGAGCTCAAACGGTGGATATCAGCTCAGGTACTGCTCTTGCAAGTGATTCTCAGAGAAAACTAAAGCATTGTAAAAGTGAACCATCATTTCATTTTTTGAACCTCCACTAAATTAACTTGGTCCGTGTGTGAAAGAGGAGTACATTTCTTTTAAGATTTTAGATATCAATATTTTTCATGGCAAATTTTACAAAAATCATTTTTCTGATTTCTAGAAAACAATCACTATTGAATAATGGTTTAAACTCAATATCTCATCCTTACACAACACAATTCAATGGTCAAACACCACTCTCACAAATAATTGCTAGTGGTCCATCGCATGAAGTTGATTCATCATCAGTATTATTTGATTCATTTTGTACAAAACGACGAAAACAATCAACAATTGTTTCATCTCCATCATCAGCATCAAAACGTGGTATTCTTCCTAAAAGTGCAACATCAATAATGCGTAGTTGGCTTTTTCAACATATTGTAAATAATTAATATTTCTTAATTTCAAAGATTATTTTTACTGCTTTTTTTTCATAGGTTCATCCTTATCCGACTGAAGATGAAAAACGAGCAATATCACAGAAAACAAATTTATCTTTACTTCAAGTGAATAATTGGTTTATTAATGCACGTCGACGAATTTTACAACCAATGCTTGAAGCCTCAAATCCTGATTTAGCAGCTAATAAAAAGAAAAAACGATATGAAACAACATCGGACGATCACCAGCATACTCATAACCGACAAATATCAAATATAAATCGTTATTGGCCATCAAATTTAGCTCAATTTAATGCAGCAACAAGAGATCAACGTGAAAAATAATTGCTTTTTTACACAGTATCTTATACATCTAAGGTTTGATTTTAATATTCTTTACACTGAATGCATTGTTTCTTTTTTTGTATAAAGAATTTCCTTCTTTTTTTTGCAATTGAAGTCTGACACAAAATCTCATTTGACATGTTTTTGTTTTGTACGTACTGCATGGTTTTTTCATTATGTTTCAGAATACAAATTTTTGTCTCTTTTTTTTGCGCCTACGCTTTTACACTTTTTGTTTTTTCTTTTTTTTCTTTTTTGGTTAACGGTGCTATTGAGTAGAGTTTTTTTTCAATGAAAATACATATAATCAGCAATGCAATTTAATTAATTCATATTTAGTATTATTTTCTTCAAAAAATTCTTATTAAACTTGTGATTAACAATTTGAATTATATAGCCGTCAAGAAATTTCATTATTGGAGAAGATATCAATTCAAAAGAAAACTGAAAATCAAAGAATTCCTATGAGTTGATGCATAATGCTGGATGAGACAATATTTCTATCAACAGTTTACTAGATCATAACTCTACGAGAAAGAAACTATTGCAGTTCTGAAAATTTGCTGCAATTACATTTCTATCTTTTTTTTTTGTTCGAAAGTTTAGATATATAACTCGTTCACGAGTGTGCATTGCATGATCTGATGTAAATGTTAAAGTATGAAGATATTTCAAGACCAGAGCAAGATAAAAAGTTATGAAAAAAAAACAATTTATCGTTTCGTTCATTAACACAAAACAACAAGAAAGTATACGGTAATAGATTCATCCTGAAGAAAAAAACGAACATGAAAAATATAAAACATGCACATCAATGGAATCAAATCGAAAGAAAAGAATGATGATTCTGATGTAACCAGTGAGAATCAGGACATATTATTAGGAGGAGGAGGAGGTGGTGGAATTCCTTTCTCCGAGATTTCATCTTGCTTTCGATCATTCTGAAAATTTCTCTCAGCATCTGCTTAGCGAATTTCATAATTTTTGATAGCGCAAATGTAAGACGAATGTACAACAGAAACAGCTTTCTCTCTAGCCTTTCAAAGAGAAAGAGTTGTGTCACATATCCAGAATATCGGGGATGCTGGAGATGCCACGAGAGATGCGAGAGATGCCAAATTGCCTCACCACATACTGTTCATTTACTACACATATCTGCAATTCCTGTCATACATGCNAAAAAAATTTTTTATCAGGAAATGCAGGGAGATGGAGATTTGGCAGATGCGGCATCTCCCTGTGGAGATGTGTGGGAGATGCCGCGTCTCTACAGGCGATGCATGTATGACAGGAATTGCAGATATGTGTAGTAAATGAACAGTATGTGGTGAGGCAATTTGGCATCTCTCGCATCTCTCGTGGCATCTCCAGCATCCCCGATATTCTGGATATGTGACACTGCTGAAGAGAAATATCCACTTTCTTCGAAAGGAAATGTTGTATTTGAAGATTACATGGAAAATCAACTGTTTTTAATAAAAAGATTGCTTCTACTGCAGTTCTCAACGAAAAGACGTTCCTCGTTTGGTACATACTTCTTACTGACATTTTCTTCCGCCTGAATAAAACCAAACACTAGGTCTGGTGAGAACAACTCAGTGAGTTTCAAATCGATCTAATTTTCTTTATGGTCTTTTCTTCGTGTTAGCCGGACTAGATCGATCGAATGTAATACGCAATGTTAAATTTCTTTTTCAAAGCAAAGTTAAAATCAAGTCCATAGAAAAAATAAAAATTAAGTGAGGTTTTTGACAAATAATGCATAGCAGTAAATAGTGAAAACCTATATCATCTTATAGTTTTTGTCAGTAGTCATGCCCTATTAAGTAATAAAATGAGACTATGTAGTACAAGTTAAACCATATTCTAGATTAAAGCTATCACAACAATAAGAGAATGAATTTAGATTTATTTTTATTTTACTTTTGATTTTAATGAAGTAATGCAACGTTGAATATCCATCAGTTTATATAGAATTGTTGCATGTTATCGATTATAAATACTCGAAATAACTTTATGTCAATCAATTAATGCTATATGATGTTGTTTTAATTTATGCGAATCAATATAATTCATAACTTCATCCAAGCTCATCATCACTAGCTCTTATTTGATCTTTATTTGTTCGAATGTCATCGGCAAGCTCATTTGTTGATGCTACTAGTATTATTTCTTTTTGAAACATCTTATACTACAGATACAGCACGTACTTCTGACGTCAAAAAAAAAAGTCGTTTATTGAACTTATCTAAACATTACAATCATGTTTAAAAATGAAAATTTTAAAGAAACTTTTAAAAAATATATACCGACTATATTTTGCAAACAATCCAACAGGAAAATCTTCAAATTTATTTCCTGTCGCACTAACAAGATGATTTTTTTATTGAAGTAGGTTAATAAAAATTAATTTTGACGTTCTCGGTTGAATCTATTATGTGCCCTTATCTACTCTCATAACCTTGTGGAATTGGTTGTTCACACGTGATGTTTAACCATCCCTTGTCATCTCTTCTTATCACATGTTTTATTCTTCTTTCTATCATGAATTGCCTAATTCGAGTTCGAATATAAATAGAGAGCTAAGTGTTTATTATAATTTCGAAAGTAAATGAAAAAACGACTTTCTTGTTGAAATAGCAAAAAAGCAAAAGATAAATTTTACATAAACTATAATTTATAAATTCGAAGGCACACGCATCTGGAACTAAAAGAAAGCAAACCATAGAATTCATTCCGAATTATGAAGATGGATCTTTAGAAGGCTCTTCTAATCTGAGATACTGGAGTCGAAGACTTAGATACTACATTTATCACTTCAGATTCCACGGACATCAGTTAGGATGATGTTAGCATCACCTGGGACTGGTTTTAGTTACATGAATTGCTGCGAACATTAGGTAAGATGTTACTAGCATCCCCTGAGGTATGTTGGGAGTTACCTGACACGCTACTAGCATCTCCTGAGAGACTACTAATGCTCCTGATACGCTACTTCCGTCACCTTAAGTTGAACTGACGTCAGGTTCGATGCCACAAGTGTCACTGTGCCGCTTGAATAGTTTGAACAGATCCTGGCAGCAGTACCTCAAATGCTACGAGCGTCGCAAAGAAAAGTTTAATCATCTTTTGGGATATCTTAGCAGGCATTTTCCTCTAGCCTATGAAAGCATTTTGGAATTAAGTATGTGACAAGGAAAAATAATCCTAATTTGTTACTGATAGCTTGGCATTTACTAACTCCAATTTGAATTATCTTTTGCTGTTTTGCTATTTTAACATGGATGCAATTGTTTTTTGAATTTTTCATTTATACTCCTGCTCGAATTAGGCATCTGCTCGTGCCTTTTGGAATTTATAAACTATATAAAAATTTTTCTTTTTTATCTTTTGCTGCTTTGACGTGGGCGCCTCTTCGAATTTATAAATTTTTTCTTTTTTCTAGTTTCTTCTCGTTTAAACGGTGTGCGTATTGGAGTAAATTTTTCTTTTGCTTTAAGGATGTTAAAACATGAAAGTCGTTTTTTTTATTTATATTCGAACGCAAATAAGGAAGCTACTCGTTTCTATTGTAAGTATTTATCGCGAACCATCTCGCTCTCCATGACTCTTCTCTTCTTCATTCGTTCTCTCTCCTTTTTATTATATCTATTGATTGCGTATGTAAACGTGTGCTTTTGGTGTAAACGATAAGATTAGTGATATGAAGAAGCCAAATAAAGCGTAATTCCATAAGTGCCAGCGACTCTTCCATCTAAAATCGTCACATTAATATTACAACAATTTCAATGAGCTATGAACTATGAATTAAAAATGAAAAGATAATTTTCATCACTCGTAAAAATATTTTCATTATAGGTAATGCTATTTTTGATGATAAATTTGTTTTACTATTTTGTTTTTTAACTATGTAAATAGTAAAAATCGAAATGAAAATATTGTATTTTAGCCTTTAATAATAAAAAGTTCTTCATATATAAATATAACTGAAGAACAAAAACAAATTATGAATATGCATAAGCAAAATAAGATAAAGAAAAACTTCTGTTCTATTTTTGTAATTGAAATTAAGTGAAAATGTTCAATGAGATAAGTATAAGTAAACTAAAACAACGGTATAAATATTTTTATGTGAATTTATCTGTACATTCTATTCTCGATTTGTAAATCTAAAGAAAGCAGGTAAAATTGCATAAAATGATTGTTGGTTTTTAATGCTTAATTGAAAAAATCTGTCATAAACTTGAACAAAACAAGAAAAAATAAAATAAAACAAGCTAGCCATCTAAAATGATCAGTACGTTAAATTGTTCGGTTATTGATCTAAATTAGGGATTCGAAAGAATTAATAACGTTTCAGCTCATATGTAAATCAAAATCTTCTATAATATAGTTATACAAAGAATAAAAAATACATACTAGCATTTTACTTTACTTGCACTTAATTAGCATGTTAAACGATAAAGCTAAATAACAAGCACTCAATGAAACAATTAACGCTCGTCGCTTCGACTCGCCTGACCCTCGACTGAATTCGATCTATTAATCATCTATTATCGCTTCATGAATTCTGCTTTGAGAATTATTGTTCAACACACGCACATACAAAAATCCGTCTGTAATGTTGTCAGTCACGACCATTTTGTAAAAAGATCGAATATTTCTATTTTCTGTTGAGTCTTTTTAAAATGTACTTTAGCAAACAGCACGCATCTGATCATCACGGTTGAGTTACACTCATGCTTCAATCTCGCCAAGATGTAGTCTGACGTTTTGTGTTCTCCCGAATTTTTCACTTTTATCTAGAACCATCTCTATTTCCAGATCCCATAGTTCTATCTTGTGTGTGACTTTTTCATTCAAAGTAGAATCGAATAGAGTTTCCTGCGAAATCTTTATTCTGCTGAAATTCTTTCTTAACTGAAACGTCATGAGCGGCTGCCCACGATCCGGAACTTTCCACAAATCATTCTTAAACATATGGTCAAAGAAGTCCGTATGGGAAAATCTACAGGTCTGTAGAGACTGGTATTTCACCGATTTACGTTTTTGAAAAATGTTCTCTTTTGCTCATTTTTGTTCAAGAAAGGTGAAGATTTCGCTTTTTTCAATGCATATAGACTATCAATATCAATCGATGAGTCGTTAATCATGATTCAAGAGAGTGTCGATGGTGTTCAACATTGATCAGAAAAGATAATAATCAAGCAGACTAAGTAGCAGGTTACGAGCCAGCTACTCAGGTACCTTGTTTCATTGGAATCTCACAAAACATCTCACTAGTAAATGAACACCACTGAAAATACCGCTTTCTTCATAAAAAGTCAATGTTTTTACGTAGCTTACAATATTGCTTGCTATACTATTGAAGCTTTGACGCAGATCTTAACAATAGAGAAAAAGTTCAATATTTATATTTAAAGAAAGGAAAGAAACTTCAAACGATTATTAACTCTTATTTTATATAGTTTCTATCTTCCTAATGTGTGCAAATAAGTACATATTATCTCTGTATCTAAGTTATCCTACATCCAATTTTCTCAGTGATCCCTCTTAACGTTTAACCACTGAAAATATGTCTTTTTATCCTCACGAACCCTAGTTTAACACAAATATGCCAATTCTTGCTTTCCACCAAACACACCTTCGAGATGTTGTACGTCTGCACAAAACTTATTTACCAGACTTGATTAGAAAGAATCATTTTTCAGCTTTACGTCGTTCTCGGACAGTCTTTCAACCGATACGACTGATTCGATAATTTTTTTTCTATTTCTTCCAGTAGCCTCAAAACTTCCTTTCGACCAACTTTGCAAATGAGCGGTTAGTTGTGAGCGGTGCCACAGAACAACTAGCCGCTCGCATGCTCGATTCTGACTCTCACAACACCATCTATTACTATTTACAATATAACCAAGTCAGGTCCACTATTGCGACAAATTTGTATTTATAATAGAAGATTTCTCAAGAGGAAATTTCAAACACAAGATTTTGTTGTGAAGTATGGCTTATCTCTTGAATTTCACGGTCAATCTCGAAAGTCAACATTACACTGTGATCCTTCATGAAAGAAATCTTCCTAGAATATGCTTGAAAAATATTCTAAATCTTATCCAGATCTTTTCCAAAGCTCATCTGCAGTGAACCTTTCAGACCGACGACTAATCGTTTGTCGGCGCTCCTTCGGAGCGCCACTCACTGCTAACCGCTCAATTGCCTAAGTCTACTTCTCCAATGGGTCATACACGCTGATTTACAACCTAACCGTTAAATGTTTTCGTTCCTTCAATAAATCCTTGAATTTATAACAGGAGTCTTGTCGAAGGAAAATTGAATACAGTAAGGCTGTTCTGCGACTAACAATCGATAGAGTATTCTGTGTTGACGTCTATGAAAGCTGATTCTAGACACGTAACTGATAACCTAGAGATGGCAAGTAACCAAACTTCTTTTATCTCGCATGACTCTTCCTTCACTTAAACGAGAATCCTTTTTTTTCACAAAAACTCCTTTCTCTCTCCTAAAAAATACTTGAACTCAAAATTTCGAAAAAGTGATTACAGATGCAGATTCCTCGACTCCGATTACCTTTGGTGAAACTTTATAAAAAGTTGTTATTTTTTTTTAAAGTCTTTTTAAGTGAAAAAAAATCATTTGAATATTTTCAAAAACTAATGATACCGTTCGATTCTTCATCCTCGAAAACCTTTAGTCACACTTTAGAGGAGCTCGATATCGAAAAGAAATAACCATTGATATTTTTTCACCTTAATGTTCTTTTGACCTTGACACAGATACAAACGCATTTTAGTTTTTTTCATATGACCCTTTCTACAGTCGAGGGAAAAATATTATGCCAATTTACTAGTTTTATTGTATTCAACTTTTAAATTATAGATCAAAATAAAAATGAAAGAAAAATATTTCGTTTTAATTTATCGAGATATTTAATTGTCAAGTATGTAATTGAAATGAAAAAGAGAACACAAATAAAAATATTTTGTTCAATTACCACAACACTAAATATTGAAAAAAAATAAGCAAAAATAATACAAGTATCTTCTTATCGTGTACTATATAGTATGGAGGAAATCAAGAAGCTGTGAATATTGACTTTTATAGTCTGAAAGGGCTTGGTCTAATGGGAAAAACAGAAAAAAGTCGAATAGTTAAATATCGAAAATTAAATTTTGTTAATGATGCTAACGATGAGAAGAATTTTATTCCATCGTATGAAGAAATATAATAGAAAAGAAAAAGCTAAGTGTATAAATCGTAATTTCGTTTTCTTTCGAATGTGGCTGTGGGAATAGATCTCTTCTTTATTTACACATCCTCACTCATATACACACCTCCACCCAATCCCCACATGGTCAATTGATACTCCATTAATTCATCCGAGTTTATCAGTTGGAATCCGAATCCAACATCGTTCTACAAACTGCATAATTCCAGTTTTCACGTCAGCTTGCTTTACAATCCCATATTTGATGCAGACAATATCGATACAAGCTTGACCTAAACCAATACGAGATAGAATGTAGTTTTTGTTTCGACGCTAGCATATATACACATTTACGAATTGTCTAATTTGTCTTTGTCAATATCACCCATCATATTTTTTCGACACAAGAGAGGTTTGCCCAGTGGTCTAAAAATCCTGGTTACACCACTGCCTTGTACCACACTTGAAAAAGTACTTATTTTATTGATCAATAAAACAACGGCAGTACCAAGACCAGTTGCATCTAATAATTTGTAATCAGCTTTACTTGTAAAACATATTAATTAATAACATAAAACAAATTAGCATGAAAGGTGTTAGTGTAAGCGAACGAACACATACGAATGAAGAATATGAATTATTCTGTCTTGTTATATCCCAGTCATGAATGCACTTGCTCCCATATTCTCCATCGGGTATTGTTATCGAATCGAAAGAAATCTCAATGTCCGGATTTTCATGTAACAAAATCAATTAAAATTAAGAATCTGATGAAATACAGATTAAAATCATGGATTTTTCTTCTTTTTTCATGCTTCATCTGTACTAAAAACCTTAGTCATAACTAATAAAATCCTCGGTGAAATTCTTTAATTTAACTAAGATATTTTGAATAAATTCTAGATACTCAACTAGTTATCGAACAGATCTCGAAGAGAAATCGAGAAAAAGCTCTGAAAAACCAAAAACATCGAAATATACTACCGTCAGTCAAAAAGTAGTGAGAGTGGTACTTTAGTTTCTTATAAAAAGGTTAAAAAAACTTTCTCTTTGTATAGTCTGATAGAGAAAAGAAGACTCTATTTTTCTATGCTATTTGATCATATTTCAACCAATCTAATGATAATAAATTTTCGATAGGACTTTTTTGGTTATCATTTTCACTCTAGGAAGTTTTGTGTTGCAGTATTCAATCCTTTAATACATTGTAGTAACAACCAAAATACATCATAGGATGCAGCGAGAAAAGCTCTACAATTTACATTAGCTCACTTAGTTTACAGCGGCATTTTTGTTTTCAAAATGGACAACATTTTGGGCGATCAAATTTCGACCATGGGAAATAGATAATGTTAATATTTTTGATACAAGATGAATTCACTTTTTGTTATCTAATCTTTTCATCACTTGATATGCTTTATCAAAGCAAGAACAAAATACACTACAAGATGCAGAGTGAAAGCTCTACAATCTTCGCAGTAAAGCTTATCAGAATTGTTTAAAAAGAAAAGGAAAATTCTGTGCGACCAATTTTTGCAATGCCCAAAATTTGGTCCCACAAAAGTTTGTTTATTTTGACAAAAAAATGGCAACTATAACATAAGTGGTCTTATGTAAATTGTAGAGCTTCTCACGCTGCATCTTATGATGTATTATTGGTTGTTAATACAATGCATTGCGAGATTGAAAACTAATCTGCCTCATCCGTTGTGGTTGAGCACAAATGATAACAAAAAAATCATATCGAAAATTTATTATCATTAAATTAATTGAAGTATGATCAAATAGCATAGGAAAATAGAGCATTCTTTTCTCTATCAGACTATACAAAGAGAAATTTTCTTTAAGCTTTTTATAAGAAACTAAAGCACCACTTTCACTACTTTTTGACTGCCCGTAATAAAATCTTGAATAACAAAAGTCTAGGGAAAAGTAATCTCGAAAGACACACTCTCTGATACTGAATAGGCTCATATACAAAAAACTGATTCACCACATATTCTGCTTTTAACCAAATACATGATGGCACACATGTTGATTGACAAAAATCAAGTAAAGGATGTCTTCCAAATCACGGGCTTGACGTATCAGAAAAAGTTTATCCTAATTTTAATAGTCTGAGAATTAGCATCGAACCTTCAGCCTTTTATACAAGTTTATTTTCTTCCACCTGGATATTCGTCAGGCATCGAAAAACTTTTATCATCGATCTGTTAGAAGCCTTTATAATAAGATAGCTGTGTATTACTCTCAAATAACATCTGACTTCTTAGAACTCATCGGATAACAACAAAAGTCTGAAACAATTGACACAAACTCTAAAAGTCCGTTTTTAGCCTATAAATCCATGAAATCCGAATTTATATCTGTCGGAAAACCGACTCATTTGATGAAGAATGTTTTCCTCTATCAGAATATATAAGAATTTTGTAGATACTCAAATCTTTTATAGATAAGTACTAAACATGGCTCCGATCGGATCATATTGTTACAAATAGTAGCTTTGTCGGTCTTATAAAATTATAGTTTCTATGGATGTTCCGGCGAGATCTTTTTATTGAATACGTAACTCAAAGTTCTTCTTCTAATGATTAAATAAAAATATTACAGTGAACTCTTAGTCCATCAATATAAACAGAACTATTTTAAATGTATTCATTTGCTAGTCTTGTACAAGTTTTCTACAAACAAAAACCACATCTCTCTTGAAAATGACTGTTTCTCAGGCTAATAAAATTAGGATAGGTGTTTTTGGTAGGCCAAATCGTAGTTTGACACATCTCTTTTTCTTGATTTTCTACTTCTACCCCGGTCTTAAAGTCAGGCGCAGATCAGACAAGATCTTATCAGATTTTATGCATACAAGATTTTTTTTATGATCTTAACATAATATCCAACAAGCACGTATAAGTTAATTTATTACAAGATTTCATCAGATTCTGAATGAAAGTCTCCAGCAAATATCTTGTAAGATTCGGACATTAAGAAACGTCTAAGAACCGACTTAATGGCTCGTGTCAAATCTTATCAGATCAGATAAGACTCATAAAACAAAGAAACATACACAAGAACGTAAGGAAGATCTTCTCCGATCGTGTCTGATCTGACGTGTTGCTTTTTTCATTCTAAAATTCTTGATTGAACTATTCTTATTATGAACAAATATATATTAAGAAAATCAATTCTGTAGAATGAACTAATATTTGGTAATACTTCGATTAATAAAACAGTTTTTAACTTCACATATAAATGTATTCAACTGAGCTTTCTCAAAGCAAGGATGCATATGTTAACTTTGAAAAGAACTGAGAAAGAGTTCTCTAAAATGTATTTGGACCGGAACAATCGAGATTACTGAATATTTCTGTATCTTTTAGTATAGAAGTCTATTTATTGTTTTGAATATCTATTACGATAGATATAGTGTGCGTTATAGGGATTGACATATTTCTATATCTTTAGTATAATGAAGACATCTGAATACAAAACTAGTCTTGATGCGAAATTGTGAATAAATCCAAACAAATCCTACTCTATGATATTGTTTGATCATATAAGATCATGCTGTCTGACCTTATACGTAACTTATTGCCGGACTTGATGTAAGATGGTATGAACCACGATTTTGCGTACGAGTTTTCGTATGATCTTGTCTGATCAGATACGATCTTACTCTAATGTCTTATCTGATCATGCAAGAATCTTACATGAATCTTACTGTCTAATTTGTCGACCGGGGTAGACTTTTACTTTCGAGATTATGTGTCAGAATTATTAGTATTACGTACCCAGTGTAAACAACGAGTCATTAATTGTGTTGTCAAAATCGACCAATGATTCGTCTTCTCCTATAATAATATATAAGAAGATAAGTACGTTTTCAATTATATAACTTACCAAATAATTCATGTGCACCTTTAAGTACTTGTCGAGCTTCATCGATCTTTTTCAATTCAACAAGAATTTTTCTAGTAAAAATAATAAGAGAATATAAATCCATGTCTAGCATGCATCATTATTATTATGAAATGATTGACTCATAATGAACCGTACCCATACATACAAAGTGGCTAAAACTCAGTAATTTCTGCTTTTAAAATCGACAAAGTCTGGGTTTTTTAATCCTTATATTGAAATCATTCTCAATAATTCTATTATCACTTTATCTGTATACAGTGTGATATTCTTTTGATAATCTCTTTATGTATGGCATGATCATCGTTAGATATGTATCTTTGTGCAAGGTATGATATGATTGCATAAATACATATACTGACGTATATATACAATAGAGTGCAAAAATTCTTGCCTTTCGTGTAAGCTATCTTTCTGAAAGCATACTTTTAGAAATGTTCCAAAGGTTGTTCTGAAAATTTTCTGGAAAGTAAGAGGAAGTCAATCTATACTTGTCTAAACCGTGGATCGTTAAAAACAATGTATAGTTGCAGAGAAGATGTCAAGGCGACGAAATTCTAGTTAGCTAAAAACTCAGGTTTGATTTCATTTACACTTTTGAAATAATAGACCATCAATATTTCACCAACAATGCCTGTTTGACAAAGCTCTTCGTTCATAGTGTGAAACGAAATACGCCCAGATTAAATAACACGGTGCAATGGAGAATAAACGCAATTTTACGCCATTTTGACTGATCTCTCGGAATCACTGTTGCCGACAAGGAGAAGCTACTTCAGTGAATATGATGAAACAATAATAGCCTGGTCAACAATTATACACTGAATATACTATGGATAAACCTTACTAGGCTCAATTTTTTCAAGATAACCTCATATTCACATCCGCAGAAGGCGATGAAGCCTACAAACCTAGTTGAGCAGTGAGAAATCACTCTAAGTAAGAAAATACATGAAATTATCGGATGAAAACCGAGTAAGCTCGAAGCTAACTAAGTGAAGAATCCCTGGTCGACCATCGAACGTCGTTTCGATAAGTGGAAACTATCAAATCTCGATTAGTTCAGGAATTTTCTACATGAAATACATAAGAAAATCGACTCAGCCACTCTAAACGATTTAGTCCAGTCGGCGAAAGAAAGATATTTGGCTGCGATTTGCTCAAGAGATATGAGTACCAAGGATTTATCGTTCTATTTTTAAAGCTTACGCTATACTCTATCTGTATGTAAATTTCATTTGCCTACTCATCATATTCATCCGAAGAGCTACCAGGAATACTGAAGGCAAAAATAACTTACACTTTCTGCACATCAGCATTGATAGTACGTGGATTGATTGGTATGACTTCATTACAATCTTGTAAACCTACTAAAACTCAAATGAATTATAGCAATCAAGATAATTTGGTACTACTGCAGATTAGTCACACTCCCGCCCTCACCCTCACATTGGTTGCTGCGTTGAGAGTACCAATCAGTGTAAAGGTGTGACTAAACTGCAGAAGAACCGTCGCACTCACCAAATCTTTCGAAACATGACGTGATAATGAGCGACATCTGTCATACCATGATCATCCGGGTGGGTCACGAAATCTGCTATTTCGACAGAGATTTTGAACGAGTTTCTAGCGAGTCACCGTTCTCTAGATCATCGTGAGACAAAACATAAAATTTGTTACAGCAAAAAATACGCAAAGTATGAAGACCAAATGCATAGGCAAAGCACAGCATTAAAAAATGTCTTAAACTTTTTTCTGCACTTTAAGAGTTGTGCGTACCGTATAGAAGCAACGGACAAAAGACTAATGAAAAATAACAACTTGAATGAAATAGATAGTCGAAGATACTTTTTCGTAAAAGTCATGTTTATTGTATTCATCTATTTGTCCTCTTTATAGATGTTTTCTAACACTAGTTACTTTTCTTTGTATTCATATGTGATTCATTCACTAGTACATTTTCCATTTGATTCAAATCAACTAAGTCTTCACGCGATATTTATATATATAAATGGACTGTGTTGTAATATCTGATGAAGAAAATGAGAACAAGAATTCTACTAATCCAATTAAACAATTAGAACAAATTAACAAGTAAAGCATCAGCGTTTTAATTAAGCTTTTTATTATTTTCTTTTCTAGTCCAACCTTTACGAATGATAATTATGAATTAATTGCTGTTGAATCAGAAATAACTGAAATCGATCAACAAATCAATCGACTTCGTCAACAACGTTCTAACTTAATTAAACGACAACAACAATTAAAAGAAGCAATTAAACGAAATCAAAACATAACAATAAATAATTTCAATGAACAATGGCAACGAACAGGTATTAAGAAGAAAATATTTTATGAACACTTTTTTTTCTTAGATTTTTCTTGGAGTTCAAAAGTTAACGAAATGCGTACAGAAATATTTCAAATAAATTCATTTCGACCATGGCAACTTGAAACTATCAATGTTACACTTTCAAATCATGATTGTATATTAATTATGCCAACAGGTGGTGGCAAATCATTATGTTTTCAATTACCAGCTGTAATTTCTGATGGTAAGAATATTTAAAAAGAAATTGTTTGTTAATCTAAGCTTGTTTATTTTTTTTTTTAGGAATAACAATTGTTGTTTCACCATTAATATCTTTAGTTGATGATCAAATTTATGCTCTTCGAAATTTAAATATTGATGCTCGTGCACTTAATACGTCAACACCACGTGATGAGCAAACAGAAATAATGCGAATTCTTGATGGAAAAAATAATGTTGGTTCAACATTAAAAATTCTTTATTTAACACCAGGTATGTTATTAAATATAGAAAGAAAAACAATTCATTTAATTGAATAATATGATTATTTTTGTTTTTTTTTGCAGAAAAAATTGCTAAAAATAAACTAATCATGTCAAAATTACAAAAACTCTATGAAACTAAAAGATTTTCAAGATTAATTATCGATGAAGTTCATTGTGTTTCACAATTTGGACATGATTTTCGACCAGGTAGTTAAATATCATATTGATTTAATTTTTGAAAATACAAAATAAGACAAATATTTAATTGTTTTTATTTTTAGATTATAAATATTTATCAATATTTAAACGACAATTTCCAAATTTACCTATTTTGGGTTTAACAGCTACAGCAACATTAAAAGTGATTCATGATATTCGAAAAATACTTCAAATTTCAAATTGTATCTTATTTCGAGCACCATTTAATAGAAAAAATCTTTTCTATGAAGTATATCACAAACCTAATGTTGGAAAAGATGCTTTAAGCGATCTTGTACATTGTATTCAACGACGGTTTGATCAACAATCAGGTATAGATAAGAAACTATTAAAAATCTAAATAATATTATTATTGTTTGATTTAAAAACACAAAGGTATTGTTTATTGTTTGTCACAAAAAGATGCTGAAGATGTATGCGTTGAATTACAACGAAATGGTATGTATCTATTTTTGATTATATATATCAGAGATTAAAATGACTACAGCTTGTTATGTTCGAAATTTTTCGGACCTGCTTGACAGAAAATATCTGAGTGGCTCTAGTTACAGGACAGAGTAGAATGCTCTGAAGGCATATAAATTGAGCTCGATTATAGAATCGATTGATAACCTATTGAATAATTTTGATTGTTTTCTATATTCAATGTTCATATGTTGTTTAGGTCGTTATAAAGGAATATTTTTCAAGTATAAAAATGACTAAATTTGATTAAACTGAGTTATATTTTATCTGATTTTAAATGTATATCTTGATTTTTTTCAGAACTCTTATCGATTAAATTTTCATTCATAAATTCTAATTAATTGATACTGAAAAATCTTTTTAATCGATTATAAAGGTTTTAAAAAAATCAAAGTTAACGATTAAAAATCAGATTATAATCGAAAGGCAATACTTTTATTTTAATTTATTGTGGGCAAAACTGTTTGTTACGATTTTTCTGAATCTACTGAATATTTAATAAAATGGCCATAAGTTGACAAGAAATGTCTGATGGTATGAACCCTTTTGGTATATTTATCTACACTACAAGTCGTACCTATGAGCAAAATATGAGCTCAGACAGCGATTATCAATCATATGAGTTCTTTCATTTATCAGGGTATAGGACGCGAAAAAAGCTTACCACTTATAATCTCTAGATTATTCTTCCCAAAAGAGAACCCGTAAGCTATCAAAATTTATTGAGTTCCTTCAATCAAACATAATCGTAAATCATTTTTTTATAGATATTAAAGCTGGTTGTTACCATGCTGGTCTTTCATCTACAGCTCGAACACAAGTACATGAACAATGGTTAAAAAATCAAGTTCATGTAATTTGTGCCACAATTGCTTTTGGTTTGTTTAATTAATTACAACATGTTTCTGATTTATTTTACTAATTATGTTTACAGGCATGGGTATAGATAAACCTGATGTACGTTTTGTTATACATCACTCTTTAAGTAAATCAATTGAAAATTTTTATCAAGAAAGTGGTCGTGCTGGACGCGATGATCAACAATCATATTGTATTCTTTTCTTTCGGTAGAATGAATATTTTCTTCTAGGCTAAATAAAATTTGTGTTTTTTTTATTTTCGTTTAAGATTTGCTGATGTTTTTCGTTTAGCACCAATGGCATTTTCAGATAAGTCAGGCAATGGTCTTAAAAATCTTTATTCTATGATATCTTATTGTTTAAATGAATCTCAATGTCGTCGAAAATTAATAGCAAAATATTTTGATGAAGTATGGCAATCAAATGATTGTAATCAAATGTGTGATATATGTACACGATCATCAATATCTATAACAAAACGAAATTGCCGTGAAGAAGCTTTAATTATAATTAATTATTTAAGTGATAATAAAAAAGAACGTATAACAGCAATTAAATTAATTGAAAAATTATCAATAAAAACAATGACTAAACTTGATTTACAAAGACTTATTTTACAATTAATTATTGATCAATATTTAAAAGAAAATTTTCGCTTTACATCATATGCAACTATTTGTTATATTAAATTAGGACCACGATCGGAATGTATTAAAAATGAAAAATGTCAAATTTTACTTGATATTGTTGATAGTACTAAAAATATGACAGCAATTACAAATAAGAAAAATGAAAAACAAATTAATAAAAAGAAATCATCAACATCTACAGTTACAGGTACAATGAATTCTTTGAAATGAATAGATATGTTCAAGTATTATTTTGTTTCGCATATCATAAATAATCTTTCATATCGAAAACCAAATTAAAATATTTTATAGTTAACATGTAAAATACGATGTAGCTATTATTGCGAAATCATAGAGAGATTGTTTTATTCTATCTATTTTGGGACACATTTCTCTACTATCATTTTAGTTAATCATTTGAAAAATGCAACAAGAAATTAATTCATATATTATAACGAGACACATTATTGATATACGATCTGTGATCGTATACTAACAACAACTGTCATGACCTGTGCTGCGAAGAAGAAGAGAACATTGCCAAAACGTCTGTCACGTTTGTACGAGAGCAAGATGGGGGGGGGGGGGGGGGGGGTCCAATTTTTACTCCTATACCCTTATTAACTTAGCTTTATGGAAATAAATTAAGTGGTTCTAAAATTAGAATGATGGATTAATGTAGAGTTGGAGAATTGAACATATTCAAAAGATCAAAAGTATCAATCGACCTATTTTGACCTGCAGGTCACTTTGTGATTTTTAGCGTGACCTACATCTATTCTGAGGCAGATTAGTTTGATAGCTCTTTTTCTAAACTTTATACTTCCATATTCAAAAAATTAGATGATATATTTTATTGATTTAGGTGAGATTTTCCAACAGTTACGACTAATGTTAATTTAGATGTATTTGATGAACTTTTTTCGCACATCTATAGTCTCTAAAGAAATGTTCATTTTGTTTTTAGTCTATGATTTTTATGCAAAAAGACTTGCCTAGGTTAATAACTTTGCACATAAGATCGTGCAGATCAGACGAAATCGTGATCTCTGCAAAACTTACATCAAGTCTTGTCGTATGAATTCTGCATGGTCTTTTCATACGTTTTCATTTTATTCTTAAACGATCGTACAAGAGCAGATATGAAACATAAAAGATTTGATTATTTAGCCTTGATGCTTCTGTACATAAAAAAAAATAATTGGATTAGTTCTTGATTAGTTTTATTTTATTAATGATATTTTCTAGAACGACGACGTAAATTACATTCGGTTACGAATAAAGATCCAGATGCAAAACCTATTCAAAGGAAAAAACGAACATTAGAATATGATGATGATAATGATGATAACGATAATAATGTAGAAAATATACCAATATCGAAAAAACAGAACACTTTATCAAGTGATGGTCGTAAACCAATTAAATGCTATCAACTATCTGTATCTGACAATGAAGAACTTGATTGCTCATAAATTAGTTATTTTTTTTTTATTTTTCTTTGTGAAATTTATATAATCTTAATTTATTACAAAAAAGAAAGAAACCATAAATATTCTCTATTTTCAGACGTCTATAGCAATGAATTTTGATTCATTAATCTTTCATCTTTTGACACTCATCCAGTAGAATTAGTGTTGAATCAATCATTGAAATAACTTCTACAGGTGCTAATTATGACATTCGTATGGTTAAATTAGGACAAAGTCATTTCACTGTGGAGATAAATTATATTGTTTTATTTCTTTTTGCAACGAATCAGTCATATGCAATAGGCCTTCAAGTATTTTGCATATATTATGATAGCATATAAATGTAAAGCGAATATGTTCTATTGAGAAATGTGCCTTTTATTACTCTGCAATATTGTATCTTTCAACTCATTGTATTAGCATTTGTTACTTTAAAACTCACAATGACAGAGATTAGTTTGACATTCTTAACTTTGAAAAAGTTACTTCGTGTTCAATTTTCGTTCTCATCATAGAGCACTATACAATTAGTTTGACTTATCGAACAACATAAAAACAATATTTCTCTTTGAATCTTTCATTTATTGACAAAAAAAAGTTTTGTTTGAATATAAACAAAAAACTTAATGTGATTTACAAGCAACGTTTCATACTGAACTATTGAATTTTCTTTATTAGATTTTTCTAATATTTTATGGCACTCATATAAACCGAGTCCATCAGCATGCAGGCTATTTATTCGAAGTAAAATTTCATCTTCATGAAATCGAATCTCATCTATGCACATTCAACATAGCAAAACTATTGTATACAGTGAACATCCACAACAAAAATGATGCTAGTTAGTATCCAGCAGATTCAATACAATCGAGTTCTTTATATAAAATACTCCAACTGTGCTGAATGTAATGATTATACTCACATAGTGTCTCGAACATATCTAACAAGGGTACATTCCATTGGAATACTTCCTTTAGCAAAACTAACATGTTCTTATTCTGAAATCTCATTTATAATTTGGATATGAGTACATGCAAAGTCCGATCGAACTGTAATTTGATACTCTCAATAAAATTTTCTAATCAGATATATATAGTCGTTCCCGAAGACACAAGATACTTTTTTTTCGAGATTTTTCTATTCGATGATTGGTAGACCCTATTGATTTGTCAGACCACTAAAGTGCATCGGGTTCGGGGTTAACCGGGTGGTTCCTACTGTAGATTAGCCTTGCTGATGATTATTGAAAAATGAACAAAATAAAAAATGATTGATATGTATATTTTTAAGCGTTGAATCACGATAAAGATTCTCATATTACCTATTTACTTTGAATACGTGATGAAATATTTTGTTTTTGTTAATTAAGAAGTGGAATAACTTAATTAAGTAGTAATATAGATGAATATGATTATAAATTAAAGTGTAAAATTTACTATTGCAAATTAGTTGTCTTACAAAATTCGTCTACGAGCATGACGTTTTTTCATTTGAAAGGTAAAAAGAATCTCATATTTCAAAGTCTTTTTTTTATGTATACCCTACGGGAATAATTTCTTTTTTTTTTACTTTGTTAATTTATATTTAAAATGTAAAAGAGAAAGGATGTAAAATGTATAAACGAGAACAATTTTTTTTCTATTATTTGCTTTGTTCGATTACGGCCAGGAGAATACAAGAGTATAGCCTGAGAGACAAACAATACGTTTATGAAAAGTATAGCAAACCAATGACATTCATTGTTAGTTAAGTGGGTGCCTATACATTTCCAATGAATGGTAAGATAGTAAGCAAGTTTTCAATGAATATTACTTGAAATATGTTAGTTAAAGAAAAAAGAAAAGCGACTACCATCAGAGAAGAATACAAGTCAGATAAATTTGTATGTAATCTATTTTGCATGAATTCAGTTTTTTTTTTTTGTCTTTCTACCTATTAATTAAAGCACGAAGATGAATGCTCGTCAACAGGTATTGATCCAGAAACAAGTTCACTTACTCCGGAACAAATGGAGGTTAAATATAAACATGTAAATAATGAATGAAAGAATATATAAATATTATAGGAATTTTTTCAAGCAACTGAAGATGGTTCAATTGAACGATTGGAACGATTATTTAATGAAAAAAAGAATGCTGATCCTAATATGACACGCGTAAGAAAACAAGAATTTTGAAACTCATCAAAGCATCAATACTTTATTGTGCAAGAAATTTTATTTAAACGTATCTTCAGAGTAATGAAAAATCATTGTAACAGTAATATACTATAAAAAGAAATTTTGTATTTGAAGTAAAAAAAAATATAGTATTCATAGAATTTTACATTACGAATATTGTCACATAACGTGTTTGCAATTCAAAATTTCTGAAACATTTTTTTTACTTAGGTGGAAAGAACACATCAACTTACCAAGAAAAAAGTAGCTTGCGAATTTGTTAAATGAAAAATCAAAATGAACTTTGACAAAACATAGAATTTCAAATATCAGTAGAAAAGTGGCTAATTTTCATATAAAAACGAATATATTTCTTATTTATTCTATAGATACATATAAATTTGATTAGGAAAAATTATTTTTAAAAATTTTTTTTAATCAATTTTACATAGAGAATAAGGAGACAACCTTTAACAATCTTTTACAAAACAAATAAAAAAGATTGTTTCTGTATGTATAAAAATTAGTCACTGTTTTTAAATGATATTTGAATCATTTTTTTGAGTCTTCCTTTTTATTTTGTTGAAAATCGTATCTCTAGAAATTGGTCATTAGTTTTATCAATAATTAAATTTACTTTGTCATAATTAATTTAGTTTACTGAATCTCTTCTTATGGCAGCTATTCGACGACAACGTAATGAAGTAGCTGAATATCTTATTGATCAATTAGAAGTTAACGTTAAATATGCAGCTGATCTTCATGAATTTCATTTTCGTAAAAAAAATCCTATTCGACAACGAACATTTTCATGTCGAGATTTAGCATATGAAAAAGGCATGATGGAACTTGTTGATTTAATTGATATAACAAATGATGAAGTTACACCAAATATTAAACGGTACTTACGTAAACGTCTTCAAAAACGACTGGATATTATTAATGAAACTTATTTAAAACGTGTTAAAGAACATAATAAATATTCATTATTGCAATCAAATGAAGAAATAGAAAATAGTCCATCACCTACGATGAATATAAATGATGAAGAAATTATACAACAACCAACAATCTTACCCCCAATTACTCCACGTCCATATAAATCACATATTCAAGAAACAGTCCAAAATATTGATAGAACATATGAAAAATCAATTGATGAAACAGGAAAAAAATCGTTTCGATTTTCTAATTATAATCTTCATTTTCGTCTTGTTGAAACACAAGATTCAAATATGAAAATTAAAGAACAATCTCAAATAAAAACAATAATACCTTCTCTTCCTATTATTCAATTACCAACATCACCTTCATCACCATCAATTAGATCAGACAGTAATCGTCGTTCAATTAGTGAAGCTAGTACGCGTCTATCAATACGAGATACAAATACATCAAGATGTCATCCAGTTCGACGTACAACTATACCTGAAATAGTATCTACTGAAAATAAACCACCAATAACAACTACGACTAAACATTTATTACCACAACGTATTAATCGAAATAAGATAAAACATCGTTATATTCCTCAACAACAAGATACTTTATATAATCAATCACGAAGTTTTGTACCAGTGACTTTGAAAGCAACGGCTATTGGTTTGCCATCTGATAGTCGAATTATTAGAGACTAATAATATGATTGTTATTTATTAAATCTTTAAAGTTTGAAAAGAAAGTTAAATGAGAACAATACATATGAAAAATCATAAGTTCATTTAATAAAGTTAATAACTTATTGATGTTTATTAACAATTCTTTGTATTGCATATTTTATAAATTAGTATTTCAGCAAAAGAATGATCAATTTTTAACTTGAAAGTTTAAATTTATACATAAAAAAAATGATATATGCTATTATAAATATTCAATAAATGATATTTTATCATTTCTAGCAAAAAATAAATAAAACGAACAAAAATTAATAATGATTTAATTCCATTCACTATAATCACTGATATTTTCAATGACATTATTAATTATCTAACAATACCGATTTAATAGTTGAACAGATTGCTTTTTTCAGTCGATTTGAATTCTCATATTCAATCGTATGATCATTCAAGACTTTTGTACAGTCATTGGTTTGAATGCAATCAATAATATTATATAAAAATATATGAACGTCTGTAGATTTACAAAAATACATGAAAAAACTTCATATTTAATTCTAAAAAAAAAGCTGTTAGCTGGATTCCTTTTTGAGAAATACAACATGAAACATGATATAGTTACTATTGCTAATCATAGAGAGATTGTTTGATGCTATCTATTTTGCGAAACATTTCTTGATCGTCATTTTACCCAATCCTCTAAGAATGCAAAAAGAAAGTAATTCGTATCTTATAACGAGACGTTGTTGATATACAATTTGTGATCACATATCAACACCTATGGTGACTCGTTGCTAACTCAATTTGAACGGTTTTTTGCTTATAGATATTAAATATTTTTCTAATAAAAATTCTAAAAGAATTTGGATTCCTATTGATACTTGACTAAGATATCAAGTTTTTGTAATGTCTATTATCTAGACAGCTCAAGTTTTCGGAAAACTTATATTTTCAAATTTTGATCTAAAAGTTTGCACATATAGAAAACTCAACTAGATTATCTTTCATAAAAAATTCAGGAATTTGAAACAAAGTATCTTCGAAACAATGGTCGATAATCCATACTTCAGTAGCTTTTGATTAGAAAGCGATCGATCAGTTGAAAACGTTTCCTCGTTAGAAGGTGTTCGAATATCTTGTTTCATACTTTTGGATAAAATATTTTTATCTTTACGGCATTGTATCATACCTAAAGACCAATACCCTTACAAAAATAGAAAAAACAAGATAGCTTTGACTTATAATTTCATCGTCTTGTTATTCATATTATTTTCATTCTTTTGTATTGTAGCATTCTTATCATGATATTGTCAGATTAAAAATTAATTAGCACATTGAAATTGGGTCGTCATCTTCTATCCACTGTTTATTTCTTTAAGCTTTAAAACTTTCAGGTAATGCTACATGTAGTCAATTGATGCTACTAATACAACTCAATTCAATAAAACTAACAAAAATAAGGACGTATTGATCATTGAATAATTCAATGTAATTGTCATGCTTTTAGACCAAGTCAAATACATGAGTCGGAAAGGTAGAAATAAATGTTTAGTGTCAATTTACTAAAAAATACTTTCTTACCATGATAGGTGGTATGATACCAAAGTTGCTTTATATATGTTTTCTGTAAAAGTTTCACTATATGATGTGTATTTAATAAATTCTGATTCAGATATTTTTGATGCTTGTGAATCACGAAAAGATTCAATTGGATCAATCATTGACATATGAAGATACAATTCAGAGAATCGCGAGTTGCAATGTCACATTGTCCTACGACAAAGTCAATGACAAAAGATCATGATATTTGATACCATTCTGTGTTTCCGAAGGACACTCTACTATTCCCTCTACTGAAAGGAGGGTCATACGCTGAGTGAGTTATTTTCGTTCGTTCGTTCATTAGAGCGCCGGAGGTGAACTGAGTTCATTCATTAAACTAAGTGAGACAAAATTTGACCCAAGATTTTTGAGAGGTGTCCAAGGACTGAGAATTAGGAATTCCTTCTCAGTTCCCCTACAATTCCTTGCATACTAAAGGTACAAACACGGAATATTCACGATCATTTTTGCTCTTACACTCATTTTCACCTGCAAAATTGTGAGAATCAATAGTTCCGCGCACAAATTCTTTTTGAAAAAGCAATATCGGAACTTTCGTAAATGGTGGAATTGTGAGGGAACCAATGGTCGATTCCCATTTCCTCTAGGAATTATCACAGCGGCACTGACAATTCCTCGACAGATTATGAATTCCTATTTCTCAGTCCTTGGACACTGCTGTATCCAACACTGGAGAATATTGCAGGCAGTCTCCAAAAAAATGACATTTACACCACCAAAAGAAGCATTCGAATTTATGTGCTTGGCTGTTTTCACTATTCGATTAATGATTATATGTGATGATAATTGTGGATGTACACTTTCAAAGGTGTGTCGTTCATTCATTTTTGTACCTTCCGTATGTAGTCGTTCGCCTTCATACCCATTGGCATTCTTTAGTACATGGCGATCTGATTTGTCAATCACCTTCTTGTGCAAATGACTGACAAAGTCATATAGGCATAATTCAGTTGGATGTTTTGAGCGATGCTGATAATCAAGGCGAGTATTCACCATAACATACCGATTACCGTTTTTCGTTTGTGTTGGCTCCAAAAGAAACTGTTCTTCAGTTTCTTTTGCCTCATCTTGTTCGTCTTCATAGAAGAGAATTGACATCTCTACAAAAATCGAATATTTAATATGTGTGTAATNCTTTCTTCATCGCTTCATCTGCTACTGGAAGTGACGTGATTAAAATACAACAAACAATTAGGTTTTTAACAAATAATGAAAAATGACGCACTTCTCTACGACCAGTAAACTCGAATACAAAATTTCATACCAGAAAAAAACATATACATATGAAACTAGACCCGTGCAATGTTGGTATAAACACTGACAAAGGGTAACCGAGACTGAAGTACTAATAACACTAGAGGTTGCTGCGGCGAAAATTTTCGGAGTCGATCGAGTCGTATAATTGATATTCTCAATGAAATTCTCTAATCAGAACTGGATAGTCGCTTCGAAGATACGAAATACCTCTTTGCGGTTTTTTGTATTTGATGATTAGGGCATCCTACACATTTCTCAGACAACTAGAGTCTGTTGGGTTCAACATTTTTGAGTCGGAATCTAGATTACGCTAGCATCGATTTTTATTGACGCATTGACATACTAACTCTATTAAAATGAGCCGTTTTTGTAGCCGTGCATTTCAGTACTTATGAAAAAATATTGGTATCTATGTAATGACTATGTACTAACTAGATTAAGTCAGGTGTCAGTAAAATGAAACTACAAATTCCTATATGAAACTTTACTAAATTTAAGTTTAAATAACAAGGTGACGATTTCTCCTATATATCTCAATGTATGTCAGTGTAATATAGCTAAGTGGATTCAATTTTATGTGAATTATTTTTGAATATAGATTTAAATATTACCACTATTAAGAATATCATTTGGTGCTCGTTCTTGATCCATATCATCATCTTTACCATTGACAGCCGATGGATTTTTTTCTTTTCGATTTTTTAATTTCCATGCATGATAAACTTTTAAACGTCGATGAAATTCTTCACGACATGCATCAAGTAATTCAATATCTAACAAAATTGACAAATAAATCGAATGAAGTTTTTTTCTTTCTTGAAAATTTTACCACAAGATGTATTAATAAGATCACGTAATTGTGCATAGTTATGTTTACTTAAATCATATTTTTGATTAACAGCAGGACGACGTGAACGTAGTAAACGTGGTAAATCAGCTTCACTACCAGTTTCTAAAGCAAGACGTCGTGCTAAATCATAATCACGACGTTCACGTTCATTCATTTCTTCTAAGAAAGCTTCTTCAGCAGCTTCTTGTGCTTGACGTTCTTTCTAAAATACAAAACACAAAAAAAAAGACAAACGATTATTATAATTTAATAAATGAAGATATTTTTTATTTTTCGTACTTGACGTCGAGATTCTTCAGCCGTTAGTTTACCTTTCAATTGTTCTTCTTCTCTTTGTCGTTGAGCAATAACTGAACGTCTATAATTAACAAAAATAAAGAAATCGAACAAAAAAAAAGCAATTTTTTAAAAATTTTTTACTGCCGAAATTCTTCTTTTTCTTGTTCAGAACGTTTATCTTCATTAATTTTTTTATGTTTTTCACTTTCAAGTTCACCCTAAATATTATATGACATGTTTTTTTTTTCATTATAAATAGAAATGTCAAATTCTTTTACTTGTATCGTTTTTAAACGTTCTTGTTCGGCTTTCATTTCTTGTTCAACAAGTGCTTGTTTTAATCGACGAAATTCACGATCAATAGAAGAAACAAGATCATTATATGCATCATCAATTTGTGTTGATGTCATATGAGTATTCTAGACAAAAAAAAAAGTTTGCTCATTTGTCGGTCAATCATGAGAGTCAGGAGAAAATTTAAAGCATACAAAATTTGAACAAGTTTTAGTATACCAAAAGACAATTCAAGGTAGAAGTATCGCTTCTATCAATAATAAGACTTTTTACTACAAGACACATTGATGTCTTGGTTTCAAGCTTAGAACATCAGCACGATTATGTCTAAATGGATGTTGCAAGAAATTTTGGTTTTTAGCTCACTTTGTAGAGGACTATTTCGTTCTTTAAATTATGCAAAAAAATTGGTAATAAAGGTATTCAATAAGAGCATTATTACTATGAAGAATGTGTATTATTTAGATGCCGCTCGAAAATATTACGAAACATGATGCAGTGAAGCAAAATGTAATGGAACGAACGACGGAACCAGAGACCAAAACGAATCGAGTTTTATTGGTTCGAGTTCGGTTTATCTTTGATCTCTGGAAGGAACTTTTCCAAGTGTGAAATCGCTTTTCGACCAAGCCGATGTTTATTTGATGAGTACTTGTGAGTAATAGAAAAATCTACAATGGTTAGGTTTTCTGGGCCTTTGTTCTTGAAATATCAACATTTTACTGAATTTTTTAACAAAATCAGGAAATGCTCATCTGTGAAAGCTTTATTCTTAGCAAAATTTACTTGGGTGATCTATAGACTGTCCAAAGTAAGGTGTTCACATACAGAAATTCTAGTATAGCATCTTTTTTTCACAAAATGACACTTTGTAAGCGTAAGGAAAGCTGCTACGAGAAATTTTTCATTAACAATAAAAGTAGCGATATGATTGTTCATATTTAAACTCTATTACAAGTCTCTTTTTTAAATATTTCTTTCAGAAAAATCTTACTGCAATTTGATTGATTAATTGATCCACACGTTGTTTTAATTGATGTATTTGTTGATATATTTGTTCTTTATTTACTTTCATTTGAGCAGCAATTTTTTCCATTGAAGCTACTTGTTCATGTAATGCTTTAGCTTTAACTAAGCCTCGAATTCTATGAAATATAAATTTAATAAACATATTTAATATATTTTATAATTTTTACCTTGGTGCATAACGCCTATAAACTAAATGCATACGAACATGTCGTTGAATATCAATTAAACATTTGCGTCGATAAAGAATTTTATTTTTAACTAAAATCAATCATATTAAACTCACTGAATAATTTTTTTTTCTCTAAAATTTACGTTTAATAACTGATAATGCACACCATTGAGCTGTTTTCCATCGTGTCCATATAAGCCATTGTTTAACTTTTGATATAAGCGTAGCTAAATTTTGTGGATCAGATTTCATAAGTTGATCAAATTCAGCAAATTTTCCCGGACGAAAAAATACTTTGGTTAAACCAAATTTAAAATCTGCATCACGAAGATTTAATGCTTTAAATAAAGCTTTGCAAAAAAGACGTGGTTCAAGTCGAACTAATTCAGCTGGTAAATATGATTTATACATTGAATATAATTCAGCAAATTGTGTACGTGATGGAAAACCTTGTTGCATTAAAGCTAATACGGATACCATACCTATTCGGTAAGAAGAAAAAAAAAGAAGGCAACGATTTAAATCATATAAGAATTCCTTTTATTTTCTTTTTGCATACCGCTACATTGTAATTGACTTAAAATTTGACCACCTTCGAATAAATTTGGAACCATTTTCAGATTTGGTTTAATACAACGAATAAAACTGATACCCTATATTGAAAAATAATACATAAATAAAAACTATCACTGACAAGAGAACTTCTTCAGATGTCTCCTTCTAGTTTCAATGACTATTTGTCTATAGATACGATATAGTGCTCTAATAAAAACCTAAGAAGGATTTGGGTTTGACTAAACTATCGAGTTTTGATCTGAAATTTCGTGTATACAGAGAATTGAATATATTAGTTTTTTTTACGAAGGTTTCTCTAGTTAAAATTCTTTATATGCGCAAATCTTTAAATCCAAATTCAAAAATACAAGTTTCCCAACAACCTGAAGCCTCTAGAAAAAAATTCGCTACTTTAGCGAAATCTTAACAAAAATCCAAATTCTCTTATGATTTTCATTAGAGCACTACGTAGTATTTTTAGGTAAAAAAAGTCATTGAAATCAAACGCAGATATTTGAAGAGGTTCTCTCATAAATAACGATTGATTTTCTATCTCGCCAGACGATAAACAGATATTATTTTGAATCAATACGGACTCGAAATAGTCAACATTGAAGAAAAAGTTTTCATGATTGAAGACATGTCACCAACAAAACTGACTATTGTCATCAGTAAAACCCCCGCATGAGACTTCGATCTCTGACTGTGAGTGAATCTCTTTTTTTCGCAGTTGGAATTGATGTAAATGATAGAAACTCCGAAAACTCTATTTCATTCTCTTCTTATGCAGCATTTATTTTTAATAATTGTTACGTTAAATAAACGTAAACTATCAATCCAACAGTCAAATAATATAAAATTAAAAACATCTACACTAGACTAACTTTCACAAATAATTATTGTAAAGAAAAAGATCACTACCATTAGATGTATTTTCATCATCGTCATATGACGTCAAAACTACATAATATCGCCGTACACACAAGCTGTCTCTAATCGTTAGCCTCATGAGAAAATATTTCATCCCACCCATCGTTTCCGCTTTGAGTCATCAACTTCCTGACATCCGATTATGCTCTCATCTCTACAGGACAAATCTAATCCTAAGTAAATTCATACGAAAGATTGGTCATAGAAAAGTCGAAAAGTGCTTTGAAAAATTCTGACTATCAAGACATATTCTTTATTATATATGGGATAACGTTAATATTCTAACAGAGATTATACAAAAGTAAATAGAAAACTTTTGCACGAAATTCACATGCTTCAATTTGCAATGTGATTTTCATCATCAATCATTTTAATTAATTCATCATTCAAAGTGTTGGTGAATATTCATTACGTATTGTGTCTTAATTTGAAAGGGAATGTGCTCAAGTCGTCTTTCTCAATCCCATCGGCTGTTTTTGCTTAGTTTTCGAGTTTGGTTGCCTAATTAAAAGTTGCACCACAAAAATAGTTGTTAGTTAGAATAAACTTAAATAATAAGAAAAATTACGGTGTCATCTGACACAACATACTGTGGGATATATTAAAATCGAGTTTTGTTTTGCGCAGCAATCGATATGTTCAAAACAGAAAATATTAATTTAATAGAAAAATTATTAAAAACTTGATCAAAAAAAGAAGCAGTCAACTGTCAGTTTCTGAAATAACTGACGATCTGATGGTTAACCTATATAGGAAAGCAGCTACGTAACTACTAGTTACATGTACAAACCGATTGAATAATGAGAAAAGCAATAACAAACTATAGACATTTAAAGTCAGCATTTAATAGACACATCATTTTTTTTTCTGGTTTCGGTAGGAAAACATGAAAAATCGATGACATCGGGAAGCAATATTCAAGATCGGAAACTCTACGAATTTTTCCAATGATTTTCAGTCCATTCCCTGTTCCTTTCAGCAAAAAACGTTCTAATGTTATTAAATATACTCAGTAATATTTTCTTCATATATAAATTAGTAATCTTGACTCAATGTTTAACTTACCGTACTTCGTAATTTATTCATAAGATCAGTTAATTGTGAACGAAATTTAGAACCAACAGAAATGAAATTTAATTTTCCAGCTGATTGTTCAAGTTCAGGTAATTTTGGAAATAAACCTTTCATAAAACTATTTCGACATTCTTGAACAAGAATAAGAAGAGATGCATGTAAAGCATCATTATTCTTTTCAATGAATTGTGCCTAAAAATAGATTAATAAATCGAAAGAAAAAGTTGAATTTGAATTCAGAAAAAGAAAACAACAAACTTACTGTTGAATAGACAACAGCACCAGCAAAATGTTGAATAAGAAAACCTTCATCATCACGTATTTCACGTGAAGAACGTAATTTTGATTTTCGTGGTAACTAAATTTTGAATAAATTATTTTAAAAATTAAGTAAAGTCTTTTTTTGCTCTCTATAATTTTTCATACATCAAGTCTTGGATGACCTTTATTACGATTATGGACTTCACTTGTAAAATGTTCAGCTCGAGGTGTTGGTAATTTACTTTCTTCATCTAATAAATCAAAGCAACCAGTTGTTTTCGCTTCGATTAAATCTAAAGTAAATTTTAAAAAATATAGACTTTTTTTTTTGTTAATAGAAAAATGAATATCTAAACATTTTCATTTATCATGCAGAATGAAAAAAAAACGCTATATATAACACCATGCTGTCGGTAAAAAAAATACATTTTTAATACACTTGTTATTATGTCCGATACACGTTTACGAGAAAGGTCCTGCAATTGATTTATTGCTATTAAGTCGAGATTATATGCATTTTGTAGACCCAAATGAACTATAAATATTGTGAAAAGAGTTTAGGACATTTGGTCTATTACTGCTAACATACTGTATTTTACTTTTCAGACCAATGCAGTGGTACTGTTACAAGGAAAATGATTTTCAAATTTTAATTTGAAACCTTGCACAGAGAGAAGTTTTAATAACAGTAGTTTATTATGAAATTTTCAAATCTTTTGATTTGCTTCCATCATGATATAAGAACATCGAATCTGACGATATTTATATAAGCAATACAAAAAAATACGGTTTTACGATAGTTATATCTTAGGATATGAACTACAGAAAGATCTGATACTTTCACAATAAACTTTTTTCACACAGATCAGTTGCTGCACGAAATTTCAAGTTGTTTTTATCGTAATCGAGTTCACATTTTGACGAGAAAGAAATCTATTTCGAAACGATTAGGTTTTGTCTTAATTAGAAAAAAAAAAGATTATTGTAAAAGACGTTTGTCCAATCCTACGCGAAGCCCTGATTATCAGGGTTCGCAAGATACACAATCTCGATTGAAAAACGATTAATCAGTTGGAAGACTTCTTTAGCTAAGCTAAATAGGTTTTACTTTTGTATAAAAAAAAATTTTTTTTCATTCCGACATAACGAATATCTACATTTGAAATGACCAAAGAAAAGATCTTTCAATTGTCTTGTGATATATCTAAGAAGCATTGATTTTGTCCATCATTTAAATCAATGAATAGTTATTCAAATAGAACTCTTTTCTTGATTGTAGTCGAACGAATCAAATATTGATAAACTTTCTCCTTACTGATATAAAAAACAAAATTCATATCATAAAGAAAAAAAAAACTTTTCTTTGAAGTGCTTACAGTTTTGTGGCTTTGATATCTAAAGACATAGAGATATATATCAAAAGCTGTTTTTCTAGCTATGATTCATCGATTTATTATCATTACTGAGAATTAAAGAACTTCGGTAGGTCTATCTTGCAATGATTATGTCCGTTGAAGACAGCTCGTGAACATCTTATTTCGTTCAGAAATATTTTTTCTATTAGATGACGAGTATCTTTCTTCATAGGAAATGTTGCAGCCAATCAAACTTTTTCTTTGACTTGTTATCGTTAAAGAAAAAAGTCAAAAGGACTTTGTTTCCAAACATTGTTTTTTTTTACTTACGGTTGACTTCTTTAAATAAAAAAGTTCTTTTTGAATTCATTAATAAAAAAAAAAGATATATTCATGCAGAAAATACACTCAAATGTAATGCCTACCAGATGTCTGTTTAAATTTAGAAACAAAATGAAAATAAAAATAATACTAAAAAGCAATTCGAACTAGAACATACCAATACAATCTTGATTATCAATAAATTGAATTTTTTTTAAACCAAGACCTTCTCTTTCATATAATATTTGTTCTTCTTTAAGAATTCTTTCATTGAAAAATTGTTGTAATTTTTCATTACAATAACTAGAAAAAGAATTTTTTTGTTTTTTTTGTCTCTTTAATCAATATTATTTCTTATTATTATACTTAATACAAAATTGTTCGAATGAATTTATAGGAAAATATTCAAAACCAGCTATATCAAGAATACCAATATATGAATTTGATGAACTAAATGGTATTGATTTATTAACAAAACTAACAATTTGATCAAATAATCGTATATATATGGCTTTAGCTAATGCATCACGAGCATTTTGTGCTTCATGAACTTTTAATGGAACACTTTAAAAAAAGAACAAAATTATTTTTCTACTTAAACAAAAACAATGAGATACTTACGGAATAATATTATCATTATTATTACTTGTTGTTCTCGTCATTAAAATTCGTGTTATTAATGCATTACGAAGATCACGTACATTAAGACCCAACATTTCCGATGTTATTGTTAAAGATTGTTCAGTTGATGATGTTATTTTACAACCACCTTTTGTACTTTCAGGATCATCTTCAAAATTAATATTTCCAAGATGAAGTACAGCGGCAACTGTACTATAAATATTTATTTTATCTTGTGTTGATAAACCCATATGATCCATTGATTGATCACATTCATTAAAATCATTTGCATCATCTAATTGTGGATCACGCAACGGTCCTTTTGAGATAAACTGAAAACAAAAACGAATCATAGTTTTTCGGCTTTTTTAACAAAAAAAAAGAAAAATGTTAATCATTGCTCATTTTTTATAAACAAATCAATTTTTTTTCTATGATCAAATTTATCTTATAGCAATATGAAACCAAAACGTTGATCTTGTGTTTTTTTAGCTTTTAAATTGATTATGAAGGACTGAACAGTTTTGATATTAGAAATGTTCGATTTCTGTGAAAATTCATTAGTTTACAACAATCGAATACAAGACAAAATAACCGAATGAATTTGGTTTAAACTTTTAGAATAAAAAAAAATACTGTTAAACAGTCAATTGGAATTGAATTTTCCCATAACACTTCTTCAATGATAAGTCAGTCATTTCAAGCACCTCCTAAAAACTGTTATATACTTGAAAAGAAGTGACTTGAACAAACCTACGAAAAGTAAATCGTTGTTCTGTCCATGAAAAACTGTAAACTAGAGATATGCAAGGTTTGCTTTTCTCGTATTCTGACTTACGATGAAATTATCCACATCTTACCAACTCTTCGAAATTTTCAAGTATAACCGAGATCTCCTTGTGAACTTAATACGATCTCCAATGGCCAATATCAGTTCAGGTCGTTACCTCGAGAAAAAAGTGTTCTGACCTTTAACCTAGTCTACAGCGTAAAATAGAATAACCCTGAATATCTCTTCTGTCTGATTGTACCTATATGGTATTTTCATGTACTTCAAATTATGATCATAATTGAATGAACGAATATTCAGAAAAAACAAAAAGTTTTATTTTTAAATAATAATCTTTTGAATGAATTCATTGAAAATAACTTATCAAGTTCTATCATATAACGACAATATAAATATGAATCAGAGAACAAAACGAATTAGTCAATAGTTCATGTGTAATAGTAATCGATTAGAAAATGTGAAAAGTAACTTAGCAACACGAATAAACAAATAAAAAATGTAGTCACACTGTATTATTAGTCATGATTGTGTCTAATTAAAATAATAGCAAAACAATCATTTCTTATTTTCTAGCGGCAAAGATACTCGATTGTATATTTTCATACCAATATGTCTCGTCTAACAAATGAAATTTTTTCATTTAAAATTTATGAAAAAACATAATAGATTATCACACTTGATAATCCTTTATGACATCTATTGAATAGATAATGATCATGAATTTAATATTTTCTGTGTTTAACTTACATCTTGACTTAGACGATTTTTTGATAATTTATTTTCAGTTTGCGTATTACAAAAATATTGTGTACAACCACGTCTAAGATACTAGACAGAAAAAAATCAATTCAATTAAAATCTTTTTTCTTTTTTAGTATTTAAAAATACAAACATGAAAATTATCTGGTGGACCAAGTCGTAATGCACTTCGAATACTTTCAGGTGCACCAGCACATAAACGATAGAATATATGATAATTTCGTTCATCTTTTGATTGAAGACATATACGAGATTTTTCAAGTAAATAATGAGATATATAACCACCAACGACACGATACTAAACAAATAATAAAAAAAAAAAAAAAAACAAAGATTTTTATATGATTTTTTCATAAAAAAAAAAATTAAATACTTTTTCATTAAAATGAACTTCAATAAATTTACCAAAACGACTTGAATTATTATTGCGAGTTGTTTTTGCTAAAAAGAAAGATTAAATCTTAATGAGAAACAATAAAATTTTAATTTTATTTACCATTTCCAAATGCTTCTAATAATGGATTAGCTAAAGAGAAAAAAAACACATATATACAAAAAATAATAATAAAATAAATTAAATTTTTATTTACATTTATTAATACGATCCTCAATCAGACCACTATGAGTACCATATGATTCAGTTAAATATTGTAAAACATACTTAGCTGATTCTGTCTTACCTATAGAAAAACGAAGAAAAGATAATTTTTGAAAAATAATCAATTCAATGAATTTATCTACAAACCAGCTCCTGATTCACCCGAAATAACAATCGATTGACTTTGTCTGGTAGTACGCATATCACGATACGATTTATCCCCTGAAATAAAATGTTAAAAAATTGATTTTTTTTTTTGTTAACACATTTAATAAAATTAATTATTTTGATTAATACTACGGAACAAAAAAAAATGTGTCTAAAACCAAACTAAGGTTAAAATATTGTCAGAAGAATTTTTGTGACACTGGAATAGTTTGGTATTTATTGTAAAATAACGAGTTTTTAGTAATATCTACTTCAGTTTGTGAGAAAAATTCATATAGAGTGAAATGAATTTTAAGAAGTTGGCTGCCGTAGAATTTTAATTTGTGAGTAACTATACATACGGTTAGTATAATTTGCACGCAGAAGAGATGTTGATAGTGCAAATTTGCTTTAGTAGATGCACAGAAAAGATAAAGTTTTTTATTTTATATTGTGAAAGAAGGAAGAATACTTCTACCTTTCAGTAGATTTAATAGCCTGATGTCTTCCTTACAATTAATAACAGCTGTAACTCTGAATAGAAGGGCGACCTGGCACAGACTTCTTGCGTTTTCCATATACACTGACAAGTCAAAAGAGCAGGTGGATGTCACAACGTAATTAGAATACTACGGAACGAGTAATCCGAGACAAGTAGCCATTAGTAATTTGCTCAAGATCATTTCATAGCTGATGGTACTTTGTGGATACGTGTCAAACTACGTAGACAGACAGTCTTTATATTGTGGTCATAATTTACAGTCGTGCTAACAAAACGAGAGTCAATTTTCTCATTGAAGAATTAAAAATTCATCGAACATTATTGAATGGGTTGATAATTAAGTTTCATATATCCTATTTGGTAGCATCAGTGATGAATGTATCATCTTCAATGTCATATTATGTATTACAATACTACTAAAAATTGTAAGCAAGGCCTTTTTTTTTTTTTGTTCTACAATGCTGAACATCTAATTCAATTCGAAATAGTGATTTGAATAGTCAATGAAGTTCTTTTTCATATGCATTGTATATGAAGATTCTGTAGATCGATTACGGAAGTGATGTTTTTAAAACAAAACAAACAGAATATTTTTCAAATCCCAGAATGTCATCTACAAGAGCATAAAATGAGGAGTAAGACCTTTCATTAAAACGTTAGAGTTCAATAAAAAAAGAATTGCTTTCGGCCGATTTTTTTTGCTTTCTTCGAACTTTGTCATACTGACAAATTTTTAATAAAATGTCATAGAAAATGTGGCAATCTCTCATTCTGTCTAGAATTCTATGGTCTTTGAAATAGCTTTCAGGTCTTGAAAAATACTCTATTTGTTTTCTTATTTAGAAACCTCATTTCCATAGTCGATGCATGGAATCTTTATAAACCATGCATCTGATAGAGTACGTCGTTGGCTACTCGAATCACTATTTCGACGTGAATTAGATGGCCAACTTTAATCTTTAGCAGTACTATGTATTCTCATTCATTTTGTTTCTTATATTTTATTATATAATTCTTATCGAACCCATAAAAAAAATGATTTAATATTATTTCTTTTGTTTCTTAACTTTCAAAGCAATCCCTATCAAATTAGCATATCAAAAGAAAGTAAAGCAAATGCATGTTTTTGTTTAATTAACTATAACTAATTTTCGAGTGGAACAAAATGAGTATTAAAAACCTGTTTATTGTTAGCTACTAAAAAAGAACTATTCATTAGATTATTATTCTACGAGAATCACAATAGTGTTTTAAATTTAACAATTGATTACATTTAATAAAATATGATTTTACACCAGGTTTTCCAAAGTAAATTTTTTTTTTGTTTCTTAAATATTTCTGATGAATTTTTATTACTCAAATAATTTTCTAATGGAAATTTATCATACCAATAGCAAATACATGTGGTGGCATAACACCAAGAGATTTGCCATTATATTTTTTCATTGTATCAACACTATAAACACCACGTAATTCTTTATATGGATTAATAGCAATTAGAATATTAGCTACATAAGTCTATAAATATAAAGAAATATATATATGGATCTATATAAAATAATTTTTATTTTATATACATAAATAATATCCTTTTTATAACGACGACGAACATTATTTAATAAAGTAGCTTCATTAAGATACATAAGTGCACCTTAAAATAAACAACAACAAAAAAAAATATATATTTAAATTAATTATATAATAATAACATATTTACAGTTATCGTCGACATCTTTATCATATTCTTCAGCTTGAAATACTGAATCATAAGGAACAACTAGTGCCTAGCAAAACAAAAATAAGTAAAAAATATAAGTTCTTGTTTTTTTTTTTAAATTTATTTATTTTTGCATACTTTTTTAGTATCGTTTAATTGAACAGTTACATTATCAGAAGCAATATCATTCACTTTTCCAATAACAAATCCATGTTCATTATCCCGTACCCAAACTGGTTTATTACCATTGAGTGTTATCATATTTCGATATAAAATTAGTAACTACGTTTGAGCAGACGTCATCATCAATACAAATTGTTTTTTATTGGTTAAAAACCTTGAACTAATGAAAAACAAATTTTGAAGAAAAAAGCAGATTTTTTTCATTTTATTTTATTTGAAAAAAATTATCTTTTTAGAAAATATTTTTTCAAAAATTTAAATTTTATTTAAATCAATTGTTTGTGGCGCTTGTAGTCATTTTTATTTTAATCAATCAATATATATATATGATAGAATAAATGGACAGTTTCGTTTTACTATTTTATTAAAAATGGAAGAAACTGACAATCAATATCATCAATTATTTTTAGTTAAAGGCCAAACTATTGTCAGTTCATCACAAGGAAATGGTACAAAAAAAACAATATTTTTTTTTTGTTGACTTTATATTTTTTTATTATTTTTTTCTATGATAGTAGAAGTGATTGAATTATCAAATGTAGATAATGAAAATGAGAATAATTCAGATTCGGGTATAAGTCCAAATGATAGTGAAGTTGAAACACTCATTCCTAATCGTAAGTTTTATCATAAAAATGAAAACATTCTATTTATTTTATTTTTTCTAGATAGTCATTTCGGAAATCAGAAAACAGGACTATCAACAGTATTTGATGATGAAGAAGAAAAATGGTATATTGTAGCAAGTCAAGTTTTTCTTCCATTTATGATTGCTGGTTGTGGTATGGTAGCTGCTGGACTTGTTCTTGAACGTGTTAAAGTATTGATTTAATTATAATTGAGAATTTAATTTTGTAGTAGATTAACGAGCTTTAATAACTAAGAAGACTTAATTGTAGTTTAAGTCTACATTTTATCATCAAGTATATGAAACATGTTGCTTTGTATTACATGGGATAATATTTCATATGTAGTCGTAGTGTCTTTTTTTTTTCTAAAATATTAATATGAAGACGATAGTTTCATTAAGGACTAACTCCAGTTGGAAAAAGAAGGTATAGTACAAATTTTATCGAACAGATCCAGTCAAATAATATATTGTAGAGATGAAATTAGTACCAGCGATGGCCGGAACAATTAACATAGATTAGAGATGTGCAGGAGTACGGGAAAGAAAAGTTTGCTGAGGTCATGATTACAAGAAAAAAAATTGCTGGAATCGGAATCGACATCTATAATAAAATATTTTATGACTTTAAGCAAATTATCATACGAATCACAAGATAATTTAAGATAGATGTTCTATAAAAGCGATAGTCATCGAGTAAATAGATAAAAAAAATGCGTATTGAAGGATTGTACGAATTTAATATAGAAAGGATAAAAAAGCAAAACAGTTGAAGGTGAATATGATGTTTATTGAACAATAGATGAATGTATAGGGACTCGTGCTCATCGTTCACCAATCCGTGATTTATGTCATGGATTTTCAAGTATTCATTCATTATAGATGAATAGATTAAGCATCGCACAAGAAGACAAAGTGTTCTATAACCCGATTAATTGCTAATGAAGTAGCATTTACTGATCTGACCGAATTTTATAATCTAATAATATTCTCAAAGATCTAAATTGATTAATAAAATTAATTTTATTTTAACATCTAAAACTGTAAAAGTTAAATGCTTGAATATCATCAAATAAAACTTTGATCGATAGAATAAACTTAATTTTTCTTTTTTTCTTTTAATATTTAAAATGTTATATACATTGGACATAGTAATAATACTGTTTTTTTTTTGTACATAAAACCCCATAGGGTACAGTTAATCAAGTTTTTACTTCAGTAAGCATTCAAGCCAATAGCAATGCTTACCGATGCATAATCTATTTATTTAAAATATTTTTCGAACCATCATCATCTTAGTTACAGCTCTTAATAAAACGATTAGGAATTGTTCTTATCAATTAGATTTTCTTGAACATGATCGACTTAAGCGAGATAGCAAATATATGTAGTATTAGTATGTGCTAAGCTCTAGATTGGTCATACATATATATATATACACAAGCGTAAAATTTTCGAACAGAAAGCATTAAGAACGAAAAATCTCCATCAGCTATAGTTCATCGAAATGAATGAGTTTGATAATAATGTTTCGTAAATAAATAGTAAAAATTCTTTACAAAAAGGAAAGAAGATAAACTCCTTATCATTAATATTATGTCAAGCATTTTCTACAACTACTTATCAATAGAATGAGAAGGCAAAAGACAATCAGTTGATGTAGAGACTATCACAAATTATTATTATTATATGCAATCATAGATTCAAAGATATGACATTTTTCTTTTACTATCGTGCTTCAAAACATATCATTAATATTATATATCTAACTGATAAAAGCAATCGATAAAAATGTTATTAAAAATTCAATTCAATACAGCAATTAACATGATTCAAAAGATATTTACAACAAATTGATTGTAGATCGAATAGTATATTTTTTAATTAGAATACTCATTGAAGTAAAAATTATTTTGTGGAAATTTATCTAGAGAAATCAGTATTTTTGATATGTTCTAAGGATATTTATTTTGAGTTTATTGTAAATTCAATTCACTAACTTGCATACGATCTATTTTTGAAAATTACCAAATGCTTCTTTGTGGATTTTTTTTTCATTCTTGAATAATTTATAGGATCACTGACGTTTGATGATCACATTTCTTGATTAAATGCATGACTATGAAGTATGGATTTTCTCTCTATTGCATATGTTAAATAAGCAAGTCAAGTGATAATGTTGATGTATTAGAGATAGTTGTTAGAAACTCTTGATCTCTCAAGTTCTAAAAGCAAAAAAAAAATGGAAACTCATCGTTGGTTGTACCTGAAAAAATAATTTTATTTTCGTTGTTGTGATTTTTTAGAATTATTCATGTATTTATGTTTATATTTAGGAATTAAGTGTATTTAAAGAAATAACCGAAATTTATATACTTGTTCCAGCTCTGCTTGGTTTAAAAGGAAATTTAGAAATGACATTAGCATCACGTCTATCTACACAAGTATGTTGATTTTTAAATTAATGGAAAAAAAAAAGTTTGTTAGCACAGATCATTGGAGTTAATATGTGGAACTCACATGTCTTTTTCTTAGCTTCATTATTATACTAATACAAAATGTGTTAAGTGAAAAATCTCTAACAAATGATAGTTTCTTTCCAAAAATAACCGAACGTTAGATAAATGATCTGTCTTATTTATTTGATGATTTTGAAAAGATTTTTTTTTTTTTGTTTCTTTAACTATTATTATTATTAATATTATTGTTTTAACCATTGATGTAACTAACCAATAAGCCTGTTGTACATAGTGGTTACATTTACAACAGGTTTGATGGCACTATTATGTATCTTGATAAGCTTAGAAACGCTGGTATTGATTATTTTTTCGACAATTAATAATTGTTCAGTTCATTACTTTTATTGTTGGTCATATGATGTCGTTTAGTGCCTTTTTTTTCATTGTTAAAAGAGTATGGTGCCTGTCGTCTAAGCTTGCTATGAAAATATTTCTATTGATCTGTAACTACGGTTGCTACAGCCTATTTAAAGGCTGTAGGACGCTAGAGTTTCCTACAACTAGCTGCATAGAACACATTTTTGTCTGATTTTCTTTACATAAATGCAACTGAAACTATTTTACATAGTTGACGATTTTGTTGTTATTATTTGTTTGACGATTTTTCAATAATGAATTTTGTTTATCACCTAACTATTGAAATTTCTTTTTGTGTTCACATAATATTCTTCTCAACTAATCGAAAGCTTTTAATTTATTAATAAGCATCGAGTGACAGAAAACTGAACATGAAGAAATAATTGTATCGCGACTTTTTTTTTCGAAGAGTAGCCTAAAACTTCGATTGTTTGCTCATTCATGTACAGAGAGTATGTCTAATATTGATGGAACGAAAAAAATCGGGAGAATTCAGGTCAGATCCAAAGTTTTATTTATTGTCGAAGTCAGATTCAAAAGTTTAGTTTTTTTTTTGGATTCGGGTTCGAGTCCACAAGAACATGAATTCATAGGTCCCTAGCCAGTGGTGTTAAAAGCATTGATCTATTCCCATATTATCATGCTTCAACTCGAGTTGTTATGATAAGGGAGCCAGAATACCACCCCTTATAACTTAAACTCACTATTCTTCGTCGTCGAATATGTGAGTTTCACAGAAGACTATTGAAAAGAAAAATTTTCATTATTTAGGCTAATATTGGAAATATGGATAAAAAGGCTGAACTTCGAAGTATGATTTTTGGAAATATAGTTTTAACACAATTACAAGCTATTATTGTTGGTTTTTTGGCCGCTATTGTATCACTTGCGATGGGTTGGGTACCACAAGGGCATTTTAATATTCGGCATGCACTTGTTTTATGTAGTAGTAGTGTTTCAACAGCATCCATTGCTTCGTTAGCATTAGGTTTGTAATAGAGATATCGATATATATATATATTGTCCATTGTCATTTTCCTTTTTTTTGAGTTCTTATTGATTTTACTATTATATCGAGAAACATGAACTCAGAATTATTTTCTATCTATTCTTTCTATACATATTTAATCTCAATTTGATGATATCCATACAATGATTTGAATCTGTATTCAAAATTTTAGTATACATTAATTATAAAAAAAAGAAGTTTTTCTGCAAGTTTTGTTACAAACTTGATAATTCCTTCAAATGAGATGATTTTCTATTTATATTATAATTATAAAATTTGTATTGACATTGATGATAGTAGATATAATTGCATCTGTTTTATATATTGATAAATTGTCTTCTTTTTTTGTTTTCTTAAGGTGGAATAATGATTATTGTTATTGTCAGTTCTCATAAATGTAAAATCAATCCAGATAATATTGCTACACCAATAGCAGCATCATTAGGAGATTTAACAACACTTGCTGTTTTAGCCGGTATTGGTGGCTTTTTGTTTAAAATTATTGGTAAGAATATAATAGATTTGAAGATTTTTATTAAAAAAAAATTTTTTTAATTGTTAATTTAGACAATTATACATGGTTACCTATAATGATAACACTTATTTTTTTAATTTTAACACCAATTTGGATTGTAATTTCTTATCGAAATGAATATGTTAAAGATGTACTTATTCATGGATGGTATGTAAAAAGATTTGTAAGAATATATGAATTTCAAATAAGTTGATTTCTATAGGTCACCAGTTGTAGCTGCAATGTTTATTTCAAGGTAAATAAATATTAATTTAATTTAATTTATAAAATTTTTCTTTTTTTGAAATAGTGTGGGTGGTATTATATTGGATTTTGCTGTTCAAACACTTCGTGGTGTTGCAGTTTTTCAACCTGTTATGAATGGTAAACCTTTTTTTGTTCTTACCATACACTTCTGTTTTTTTCTCGAAGAAAAATAGACAGTGGAAATTTAAGTCGATATTTCTTGGACATTTGTTTCATAAAAAAAAATTAATGAATATAAGCTCCTCTCTCAAGTATTCTTAGTAACTAAAGAAGTTTCTGAATGTCAATACTCAGTCAGACAAAAATTTTGAAAAACGCGTTTAAACGCACAATCGGGCACCGCGATTGTAAGCCATTAACGCTCATTAAAAGAACGCACGAAAACGCGTTTTTTGGCGTTTTTTGTAACTTTATGGGCGTTAAAACGGCGAAAACTCCAATTTTGGAGCGTTACAACGTATTATTTTTAAGTTCTAGAATAATAGTGCGTTTTAACGCTCACAAACGGGAATTGTCGCCGTTTTAACGCCCATGAAGTTACGGAAAACGCCAATAAACGCGTTTTCATGCGTTTTTTTAATGAGCGTTAATGGCTTACAATCGCGGTTCCCGATTGTGCGTTTAAACGCGTTTTTCAAAATTTTTGTCTGACTGGGTAAGACCAATCTTGAGAACATTCTTTTAATATTTATTGTCCATAGGACGTTTTTGAGCATTATAACTAGTGCATGTTCTAGTTGTTAACTTAGTTGAATAACTCTATAAGAAATATATGACAAGGTATGCAATCAAACCGTTTGGATCAGTTTTTTTCTGAATTGAAGGAAAATGTCCTTATCTACCGAACTACGTGACGCAACATTTTTCGGTCGGTAGAGAATTGAAATAGGGGGATGATAATAGTAAAATATCAAAAAAAGAATATTGCCAACGTTATTAGATTATGTGCTAGAGTCAATAAAAAAAACTCAAACCTAATGAGTGTGAATTCATTCTCTTATTAAACCAAACGATTCGTTGAATCATTCTTCATTTGGTTATCAAAGGTAGACATAATTTTACGTTTATGACGTGACAGTTTATTGAAAGGGAAAACGTGCATTTGAACGAATGCTTACTGCAAATTACTACGACAGTTAAGTTTCGAACTGCAGAAATGTATTCAATTGCATTTGTATAATATAAATAAACAAAATATATGATATTTTAGTTCACTAAGAACTTGACTAATAATTTTCTTTTTTCGTTTTATATGAATGTGAAAGGTGTGTTTTTTTTTTATTTTGTTTTTAGGTGTTGGTGGTAATTTAGTAGCTGTTCAAGCAAGTCGACTTTCCACTGCTCTTCATCAACATGGTAAACCAGGAGAATTTAAAGATGCTGCACATTATGATGCTTCAAAAATTTGTCCTAATCCATATAAAGTTTTTCTTTCGCATAGTATGTTTTATATTTTTATTGAATTTTTTATATATTTTGAAGATTATTATTTTTAGAAAGTAATTCATCGACAACACGTGTTTTATTATTTATGGCTATACCAGGTCATTTAACATTTGTTTTTATTATTTGGCGATTAGCAGCAGATCATCCTCGACTTTCGATTCTTTTTATATTTTTTTATATTATAGCCGCACTTATTCAAGTAAGATTTTCTTTTTCTTCTTTACAAAAATAAAATTTAATGTTATGTTAATAGGTTGCTATTCTTCTATATATTGCTCAATGGATGGTAACTTTTACATGGAGACATGAGCGTGATCCAGATAATGTATGTATTCCATATTTGACAGCCATCGGAGACCTGCTTGGTACTGCACTACTTACTTGTGTCTTTCTTTTACTACCGTAATCTACTTACGTTAGGCTTATTTTATTTGTATATATTATCAAAAATATATCAGAGATTATTTGTTATTGGTCGGATTTGTTTTTTCTATAAATTGTGAATTATTTCCTTTTTATTAATATATTTATCTGTTTGTTAAATATGGATATTGGAATAAATTAATAAATAAAAAAAAAAAGAAAGTTTTCAGAGTATTTTACATTTTTTTTTTCTCAATATGGCGACTGTTGTCTATTAATATGGGAGAATAGACATACAATTATTTATGTATTTATGGAAGCGAGAGGAATCGAATGGTACAACAATTTTTTGCTTTCATTTTGATTTCATTGTTGAGACTGAAAATTTCTTTAAAAATTGTTACAGTTCTTTGATTGTATACAGTATTTATATAAATGGTTTTGATTCAATCATAGTCCTTATATGAAAGTTTCCATATGATACTAAGAAGCCTAAATCTTGCTAGGTTTAAGCATAAATGTTTGAATTTGACTTTTCCGACCCAACGTAGAATCAATAACAGAATAATATGCTTATTGGTTAACCAGATGGTTTTATATTTCTCTGTTAATCAATAATCGGTCTGATTTTATTATCTTTGACTGTATCTATCTGCGTCGTAAATATATTTTCCAATTACTGTAGCTATTTTTAGTTTAAGAAAACAAAGAATACTTTGACTTCAAAAAACAAATGCTTTATAGGATTAAAGATGACACCTAAATAAATATATTATTCATCGCTGATTCACATACTAATTTAGATCGCTCTATAGTGCACATCTTGTGAATCATAATTACATTGAATCCAATGGTAAAAAAGGCACTACTTATGATTTTTTGATTATCGTGCATATTTTTAACATTACTCTGTAAAAAAAAACCACTTTCCTGAAATCGATCTTTTAGAATATGACAGTCATGTATATGTATTTTGATTTATGGGAAAAAAAATATATATGTATGTATATATGATTGATAGCAAATGTTCTATCAAAATTGTAGCCATATTTCATCCAGAGTAGAATATGCCGTACTAGAAAAAAAAACAGTTTTTTCGACTTTCTCGAATTGACAAGTTTACGAAAATTTCTCTCTCTCTTTTTTTTTTCTTTTATAATGATTATTTGTTTTTCTTACATTTCATTTAATGATAAAAACTACATGATATGTGTTATTGCAATATCTTATCCACATTGATAAGTAGACTTCTCTTCATATGTATAATATATCATTGATTATCAACAGTAGCACACAAACACTACCATTCATATGTCAAACTGTTAGAGGCTCGAGTATAACTGACAACAGAATTACGATCATAAAGATCAAGTACATGTATACAAAATAATTCTTTAAAACGGCACATCTACTTCAATATCGAACGATATAATAATGCTGAACCTTTCTTTTTTTCTTCTGTTAACTATATTTTCAATAATCAATATTGGTATGTGTAAAATTTATTTTATCAAAGAAAAAACGATATAAAATAAATTTTTGTTTTTTTAGTATCATCAATTTCTTGTTATAAATGTTCTTCAATCAATGGTAGCAATCCATTATGTGAAGATTTCTTTCAAGGCGATATGACGGGTACAACATCACTTCTTCATACGCCTTGTTTAACTAATTTACGCGGACGTCAAGGTCTTTTTCCTGCAACACATTGTATTAAACTAGTTGCTTATTCAGGAGGTATAAACAATTCTTCTTCTTATTATTATTAGAAATATTTCTTATAATAGAATCTAAATCTGTTCAATATACATATCGTACATGTAGTAGAGATGAAGGTGATGATAATGGAATAACTCGTGCTAGTCATTGTGGTTTTATTAAACTCGATTGGATTAATCAACATCGACGATTTCGTGGATGTTTAAATATATGTGATAAAGATGCATGTAATCAAGCTAATTATCATTCAATTTCAATATGGAATATAATATTTTATCTTAATTTATTATTACTACTACTTTGTATGTAAGATATTATTGTAAATGTCAATAAATATTTCATGTAGAATTCAAACCAAAATGTTAGCGCGAATCCCTGTTGGATTACAATGTGAAACACGATGCAGCTACTATTGCAAGACACAAAAAGATTATTTTATTCCATCTAATTTAGAACAAATTTCTTCACCATGTTTTTACTTAATCTTCATGAAATGTCGTAAGGAAGTAGTTCATTTATTATAACGAGACATTATTGATATACAGTCTGTGATCGTATATTGACATTGATCACGATCTATGGTAGGGGTCTTCAGATGTTTATATGTATCCTTCAACATTCTTTTTGTATCGTGTTTCGCAAAAATATTTAAAATAAATCGTTTTAATAGAGAAGAATATATATGAAATATAGAAACTAGTTAGAGCTATGTGTCAACACTTATTTTTTATCTAAAATTTAAGTAAGATGTAAAAATAAATTTTGACAAGATAGATGAAATCATGAATTCATCTGACATGTCAACGTTTTCGAACAGATGAGCAATTCTTGATAATCGCTGAGATTCTCTCATATGTTTATTCTCTGCGTTATTGTTTCTCCTAGCATATGACTTGTACAATTTCGATATTTTTCTCATGAAAATCATACTTTGAAATTTCTTGAAAATTTAACTTATTCGCGGCGACATGAATATTTCTTTTTCATAACTCGTGAAAGGTTTCATTTCTTTATTTGTTGCAACTGTAGTACTTCAAAACAAGTTTTATCAACGTTTCTCTTATCAATATGATCTATGAATATTCCTTTATCAGCGGTAAAAGAATCAACCCCTTTGGTCAAAGTATGGCAGAGATATTCAATTTTTTCTGGGATAAATGAGCTTTTGGGCCACCCTATAGTGGGTCCCACCGGTGGGACCCATCGCCTCGAAAGGGTTAAAGAGCGTACAAATTTATTCATTGAGAGTTATTAGTGACGTGTATATGCCTACTTTCTGTTCAATTGTGAACAGAAAGTAATTTATATGAGTTGTCGAGCAAAAGTAAAACAATATTTCATAGCGATTGATGTCGAAAGTCTTCGACACAAAAAAAAACTTATATTGAATATCAACCAATAGAGAAATCCTTTTGCTTACGTAATTAACCTTTTATATCAATGTCGCAGTGTAGAGCGAGCTACATCTCCCCTCCCCCCAAGGAGACGCAATTGATGTTTGTTTCCGTATATATAATGAAATCCACGTTTTGCTAAAGTTCGTCTTAACCTAAAGCATATGATGCGCTATAAGACTTTCTGGGTAATTGACTGAGTTTCTAGAAACTAAAATGGCTTCCCGAAACATTGAAAGGAGTTCTAAAATATCTAAGAATAAACTGACGACGACATTAGTCATACTTTTACTTGACGTAGAACTAACAGTAGTACGGAAGGCATAGACACGATTAAAATACATCAAATTTTTCTATTTGAGTTTTTGTGACATCTTTATATATTGAGCAATGATATTTGTAAATATCTAATGGCAAGAAATTTTATGAGAGAAAGTTTTTTAAGAATATAAATTATAATAAATTTCAATGTATATGAACATGTTTTTAATTGTTTTCTATGATCAATTGTAAATGATTAGATATTTTATCTATCATTTGTGTTTCGAAAATTTTTTCCATTCTTGTGCGTTTTCTTCTTCTGATTCTAACGATGTATCAAGCACTTTCCTGCGAATTTTTTCGCAGGAAAGTACACTTCATACATTTTCAGTACCTTAATACATCAGCAAATTTACGATCGGTATCTACTGATTCTATACAACGATCTATTCCATTTTCGTAACTGGTAGATATTTAAGATAAAATTTGTCATTCAAGTATAAAATATTTTAGATATAAATATATTTCTATTGTGTTAAAATAATCCTTCGTCGCTTGGTCGCGATTGACTACGTAATAAACGTATTAAGATGGTGGAAACTCAAAATTTTTGTTTTTCATTTACTTAGTGTCACTGCATAGAGCGCATTGAGTTACCTATGAAAAACTACTTTTCCTACTTTTAGAAACAATGTTTTCCTGAAAATATTGAAGAAACGACAAAATTCTAAATATCATGATTAGAGTTGACC
>CAJNSZ010000018.1:1175644-1194804 GCA_905329745.1 Rotaria sp. Silwood2 | reverse complement strand
GATTAGAGTTGACCATTATCACAAATATGAAAATATTTTATTTCATTATTTTCACTTTATAGAACATTATAAGAGTTTATTTCTTGATTCTGTAGACAGAATTGACCAAAACAAAAAGCTTATTTCATAAGCTTTTTTAGTCAATTTCGTTTGCAAAATCAAGAAACGATCCTGATAATATTCGACAAAGAGTAAAATAAAATAAAATATTTCTGTATCTATGATAATGAACGACTCTAATCATGATTTTTAGAATTTTGTCTTTTCTTCATAGGCAAATCGATGCGTTCTATGCAATAACTCACTACATAAATGGAAAACAAAAGTTTTCTAAAGTTTTAAATTCCTAGCACCTTACAAAAGTCTAATACGGCAATTCACGTATGTTAATCTTGTCCATGGATTTCAGCACTAGCTTTAGCTTGAGAGTTGAAAGTTTGAAAAAATTAAAGATCTTGGTTAGATATATATGGATTTAAAAAATTTCAATCTCCTACGTCAAGAAAAAATATGAAAATATCATTGATAACTTATCGTCAGTTATTATGCGACATTCTCTATTGATTTCTAGGAAATAAAATAAATTTTTGTCGAAATTTATTCAATATGGATGTTATGATTATAGATGAGATTGGGGGCGAAAATACACACATACCACTTATCACCTATAAGTGAGTATAATGACGGAAACAAACATATAGACCTTGTCACCTGCGAATGCAGATAATGATAGAAATACACGCATACGATATATCCACTTAAATTATCAAGGCAAAGAAAATGACGTAGTTTTATTTCTCTGTTATGATCAGGCATGTTAAAAATACGAGTTTCTTGTGAATAGTTTTGAAATTAATTAAGTTTCTTGAAAACAAATAGAAAGCATTAAATCATCTAAAGAAATTATAATGAAGATAAAATTTTCTCTTTTACTTTTATCGATTGAAAACATTTTGTTTTTTTTCTTAAAAAATTTGATTTATTTTACAGATCAAGTTACACAGTTACTTTTTATTGTCTATCATTTATTCTTATTATAATAAGAATGACTAATGAATTCATACAAATAGATATGTACCGACAGAAGAAAAAAACTACTTTCTGAACTACAAAGAGAAATATTAAAAATTGATGTATTCTCCATTTTTGCATAAATATAAGTAATTCGAGTTTTTATTATTTTTTTTTTAATGAAATGAATCAAACCATAAAACAAAACGTCTGTGAAAAGATTTAATTAAATGTAATAATTCATGACGATATAATGGAGTTCCTAATGTATAAATATAAAAACTTGTACAATGATTTAAATTACAAAGAAGTACAGAACATTTAATAAATAAAATTAATTGATGACCAGAATGATGTTGATGAACATCAAGTAATATGAGAATAGAAAATGGTAATGTACAAATAATATTTGTTGCAACATAAAGAAAAAGTATTTTTAGTAGTTGATAATCACGATTATAACGACGTTTATGTGATAATATTATTTTTAATTGATATTTTTTTTCTTGTTTTTGACGATGACGATGTAATAGTATTAATGTCCAACTGGAAAATATCGACATTAATATAGGTGGTAAAAGACAATAGAAAAAGAAAAGAAAATAGCCAAGAAAACGATAATAAGAAAATTTTAAAGGATAACATATTGAATGATGTATAGTAAATTGCAATGGAATATGAAAATAAACAAGAAATATTATAATAATCGTTATTAGTATTATTTTACGAGCTTTACATGGAGTAGCAATATTTCGTAAAGAACTATATTTCGATGTTCGACATAAACGATCAATACAAACCAAAACAATACAATAAGGTGATATAGCATATAGACAATAGATCGCATATGTTCGAATTTTACAATACCATAAATAATTAATACTTGGATCAATATGAAATTGATCATTAAACCATTGTGTTAATACAATAATATACAATACAAGAAGATCATTTAATGATAAAACTCGCCAATAAACTGTACATGAAGCTGTTCTTATTAATTTTCTACGATTAAATAATATTTGATTTAATAAAGCACCAATTGTGCCAAATAAAATTAATATTGGTTGTGTATAACGACTTAATTGAGTATAAATATTTTCATTCATTAATATGCTTTTATTTCATTCCAAACAATATATTTATATATATATATATGCTAGATTTCTAATTCTCTTTCTATTTTATGTCAATCTATTCAATGTGACTAGGTCATTAGATATTAAAGATTTTCATGACAGAAAAGAAAAAAAAGGATGACAAGAGACATAATGCATTAAGACTCTCTAATAATTATAAAGAACAAGAAAAAGATGACTGATGAAAACATTGGAAAAATTGACAGACTATTGAGTTATAGATGCATATTTTGTTGAATAATTTTCTTTTTCTTTCAATGAAACTACATCATACATATAAACTTAAAAATTAACGAATAATTCTTGTATTAAAATATTTAAAAGTTATTTTTTAATTAAATGTAAATATTAGGAATACTTGAGAAGAAAAAAAAAACAGTGCATCTATTTATGCAATAAATCCTGTAAGCGTATTCAAATAGATAATCCATCAAGTTCATATATTTTCCAAAATGTAATATAGTTAGAAGAAAGCTAATAAAAATCTCATTTGATTATTGATTTATTCAATAATATTCTTTTATGAGCCACTCTACGCACGTCATAATAGACTCAACTCAATCAGACATCTCAAACTTGTATTTGCACGCTGTGAAGTAGCCATTAACTTCTTAGTATGTGAAACGAAGGTTTGAGCAGTATTTCATCAATATTTTACAAGAAAGTCTGTTTAAGCATCTCTCATAAAAAGTCAATTTTCGTCAGCAAAATCGACATTGAGACGGCAACATCTAATGCAAAAATTTGCAATGCTTTCTGCGTCATGTTTTTCTGCTTGCAAAATATGTTTCTTTTTTACTTCTTTTTCTGTTTATACTTTTCTGATGACGTAAGCCAGAGTGCTCTGTGAGCACCATGCTATACATAATTAGTTTTCTTTTATGTTTGAAAAAGCATGTCAAGATGCAGGAAATGACGAAATCGCATTTTTAATTGAAGCTTTATTATTTTTGTATACGCAAAGTACTTTAATAGTTAGAAGACCATTTGTTGAGTATTTTTGAACATTGAAATTTTCTCCACCTAAAAGTAAGAATTTAAAGTGAATGACTCCGTTATGTTCTACATTCTGACATGCTCTCTCAAGCAAAAAACAACAAAATATTTAAAATGAAAGTTCACAGAGAATTTTGTATGAATGAATTATTTTAAACCATTCTTTGTTGAATATTTCCCGAAAATGTCAAGGTATAGGACTGAAAATTCTACCAGAGACTCTCCAGTGCAGCTCCAACCTATCCTCCTTAGAAAGTAATTTTTCTACTATCGTTCTAGCAAATGTTGGTTCTATATGTAAAATAGTATGCTTGGCAAGATGGAATCGATTTCGTGCAAATCCAAAAATCTTATTGAACATCCATCTATGGTGATAGATCATGGCTTATATAAAATAATTTTTGTCGTAATTCTGATAATAGAAGACATAAGAGCTAGAAGATATGTCAAATCGAATTTAGCAACTACAGCAAAAAGGGATCGATATCAATTAAGAGAATTTATGGAGTAAATCTTCTTAAGAGATAAACATCAACATTTTCTAAAATGATTCATAGAGATTGAACTTTGCTTAGTAACAGTAGCCGTATTAGAAAAATAAGATATGTGAATTAAATCTTACCTCTCCTAAAACATTCAAAATTGATTCTAAATGTCTCGAGTAACTCATTCAATAACAGACATGCTATTTTGTAAAATTTCATCAAGCTATCTATACATATCAACGCCTAAGAAAATGTGTAACCACTGATAACAGTTGTCGATTGTAGACACGTAGAAAACCATAGACTATAATTCTTCATATCCATTTTTTTTCTCTTAGGATTAATCAACTACACAAATAGCCTCTTATATTAATATCGACCATCTCTAAAAACGAGACGTAATTACTCATAAGCAAAAAAAAAGGAAGTTGCTAAAAATTTTTGTATTTATATTAAGACCACCTTCATTACATATGAATTCATGTACAGGGTGGGAAATAATATTTTGCAAGGGGGGTACCGCTATAGTTTCAAATAGAAGACATAATGAATTTTATATCAAATGAAAGCTTGTCAAAAATGGGGTTTATCGATACTAAATAGTAAGGATTATGAACACTTTTTAATATCGAACTTAAGAAGCTTCGAGAAATTTTATACTTTTTTTGCGGTGGAAAACTAAAGTGCCAGTAATTGAAAAAAGAATTAAAATGTTTTTCTTGGATATTTTTACATGGGTCGATAGAGCTCGTCGAGCTCTACAAAACTGTATATACTAAAAAATTTTCAAACAGAGTTGTTGGGTTAAAATTCACTGAAAACTGTCTAAAGAATGTACCGAAAAATCCTCATTTTTTACACTTTTTATAGAGAAAAAAAGTGGTCCTTTTTACACTAAATTCAGCTGTTTTTCATTAGTATCCTTATGTAAAATGTTTGAAAATATACTCATTCGATGCAGCGTGAAAAACTGCATCGAATGAATATATTTCGAAACATCTGAGGAAATAAAAATAATCAGAAAAAAGGAAATTTTATTGAAAATTCGAGTGTTTTTCTTCCATATCAAAAATATGACTTTTTTAACATTTTTTAACATTTTTCAAATAGTTTTTTGAAATTTTTATCAAAAGAAAAAGACTCAAAAAAATTTTAATATATACAGCTTTGTAGAGCTCGACGCGCTCTATCGACCAATCTAAAAATATCCAAGAAAAACGTTTTAATTCTTTTTTCAATTACTGGCACTTTACTTTTCCACCACAAAAAGTATAAAATTTCTCAAAGCTTCTTAAGTTCGATATTAAAAAGTGCTCATAATCCTTACTATTTAGTATCAATAAACCCCATTTTTGACAAGCTTTCATCTGATATAAAATTCATTATGTCTTCTATTTGAAACTATAGCGGTACCCCCCTTGCAAAATATTATTTCCCACCCGGTACTAATATAATGAATGAAGTTGAAGGGAGCACAATACGGGATTAGTTGAACGATGATGCGAAAAAAATGATCGAAAGAAGGCGGGTCACGGCACCAAATATTAGAATATCCCCTTTCCATCTCCATGTTCGTTTTATTTAGAATTAACAACTATCACTGACTCAAGTGAGAGAAGAGAGAGAGCATTATATAAGAGAAAATACAGCATCAAGGAATGCGACTTGAATAAACAAATATTGATAAGAACGAGATGAGTCAAGGAATATAACATATGACTGTAACAGGTATAAAAATGCGGAACTTATAAAGTTCAGTAATATACCTATTTTTTTTTAGAGTGTAGTATATCTACTATCAAGTTCTGCCGTGTACCGCTGGTGTCGATAGATGGCGCTACATTCTATGTATTGTAAAGTATAAGGTAGCAAATGTGGCGCCATTTATCGACATCAGCGGTACGCAGTAGAACTTGATAGTATATATACTGCTGGATCGACAAAGTCTTCCTCTGTAAGTCTATATATATTCTGTTTTTTGGTAAAAAATCAACATGTACCTTATAATCGCCTTTACTTGATGTCGAACCATACTAGAAATTCTTTCGTCGTTTTGGCATGCTTGTGAAGCATATAGATAGAGAAAAGTCATATCGTGATGTGCTATACCTATTCTTGAGCAATTTTTGCAAAGAAAAAGTTAGTTCTCAGACGAGTATTGCAAACAGCAATATTGGTATCAATCCAGATTCAGCAGACATTTCTATTTTTCTTATTGTCTTTGTTTTTTAATTGTTAATTCAATGCCAAAATTAAAAGAAATTGAAAAATATTTATTTCATGAACATTAAAAAACGTTTCTAACTTTGACACTCAATGATTGGGTCAACGATAAAACATTTGCGCACCTTTGTTTACGAATAAACACGAAAATTCTAATTTATACCAGGTCGATCATGCCGACCGTCTGAAACGACGTCTTAAACTGCCTAAACGATGAAAAACGACCGCAGTTTTTGACCGTTTTCCGTCAGCTCGAATTACGGGCCGTTTTCCCTTGGAACGTAAACGACGCCGTTTAAAGTCATTGTCGGTGAGAAACGATGAGTAGTATTATGATAGTATTCTTGCCGTACAGTGTTTTATTTACACCATTTTTTCTCGTTTACGACTTTATTTATCTTTTACCACCTGTCCTCAGTGAAGAGGAGCACGACATTTCGTCTCCTCTTCACCTTCCGTAGACACAAGAAACAATATTTATTTGTTTAAATAAAATACTTTCAAATGTATATTTCATTGAGATAAATCTAAATAAAAAAGAATAAATATATTTTTTTAAATAAAATACTTACTGTTAAATATTTCAATGAGAGAAATCTAAATGAAAAAAAAATACTTATTTAAACAAAATGCAGAGTGTCCCAAAAGTCCGCCGAAAAAGTAAATTCGAATAGCTCGACTATTTATTAAACATGATTATCTAATTTTTTTTTCAAATGATAGGTACCACTGTAAAAATTTTTTTGGTACGGATACACTTCATAAATACAGTTGACAGTTATTTCTTTCGAGTACAATATTAAAAGCACTCGTTTTTCGGTCCCCCCAAAAAAACTATTCAGGGTTTTTTTCATAACATGACAGTCTCTTGCATTTTTTTGTGGGGTTTAGTTCAGTTAGAGATCGTACTCTCATTTCTATGTATTTATTTTGGTATATCCCTGCAAAAATAAATATAATTTTGCTAAGTCTGGTAATTACCAAGCTCATCAGATCGCTTTATGTTTTCGATAGATGACTGGTGACCTGGACGATGTAAGACAATCTGATGGACTTGGTAATCATCCGATTTAGCAAAATTAGATTTATATACCAAACAAATGCATAGAAATGATAGTGCAAGCTCTGACTGAACTAAACCCCACAAAAAAATGCAAGAGACTGGCATGTTATGAAAAAAACCCTGAATAGTGTTTTTTTGGGGGACCCAAAACCGAGTGCTTTTAATATTGTACTCGAAAGGAATAACTGTCAACTGTATTTATGAAGTTTGTCCGTATCAAAAAAAATTTACAGTGGTACCTATCATTTGAAAAAAAATTAGATAATCATGTTTCATAAATAGTCGAGCTATTCGAATTTACTTTTTCGGGTGAACTTTTGTGACACGCTGTACTTACTATTAAATATATTAATGAGATTAATCTAAATTAAAAAAACAATAAATTTATTTACCTGAATAAAATACTAACTGTTTCAAATCTCATTAAGATAAATCTAAATTAAGAAAACAAGTAACGCTCGTCTGCAGACTCGTTCAGCTCTTTCTCGTAGAAGGACTGTTTTTAGATGTTAGTTTTTTAATATATTATTGCGTATATAAGTTTATTTCTAATCTAAATTAGATACTTTTACATGAACAACAGCAGGTATTTATACGAAATGTTGGATAGAGGATTAGATATTTCAAATAAGTATCAATACAGATGGGAAGATTCATATAATTACATCAAACAAAAAANTTTAGTTTTCCACCGCAAAAAAAGTATAAAATTTCTCGAAGCTTCTTAAGTTCGATATTAAAAAGTGTTCATAATCCTTACTATTTAGTATCGATAAACCCCATTTTTGACAAGCTTTCATTTGATATAAAATTCATTATGTCTTCTATTTGAAACTATAGCGGTACCCCCCTTGCAAAATATTATTTCCCACCCTGTAGTATTTAATCGTTGTTCAAATATTTTATTATGAGCTTGAAACTACTGTAGAGAGCTGTCTTAAAATAACGATAATTTCTCAATAATGTATTCTAAATATGGTGGGTTTATTTCAGATATGTCCATTCTCCTTGTAGAGGTGACTACGCCTCTATCATATCAGCTGTTAGACTCTATTGCTTGCGAGTTTTTAAGAAGCTGTTAGAGCAATTGCTGTGGGATTAAAATATGATATCCGATGTAGGTGCTGCTGTCGCTAATCACCGCGAAATTGTTTTATTTCATCCATTTTCGTACACATTTCTTCACCGTCCTTTTACTTAATTCTCTAGACATGCAATAAGCAGGTAGTTCATATATTATAACTAAACGCTATTGATATATGGTTTGTGAGACTTTAATGATTATGTCTGCCACATCTACGAAGAGTAGAGTTCTTTGAGTTGGTTCTTAGCCCAACCAGGTTCTGGTAGTGAGATCGAAATTCTTACCTTCATATTTCACCATTCGTTTTGAATCGTGTTTCATAAAATAAATGTGCATAAAATGCTGAAAAATTAAGAGAACGGATTCAGTCGTTGACAGACCCATTCTTGATTAGATATCGTTTATTTTATTATCTTATTTTGATACTGATTTGTTAAATTGATGAATTAAGCATAATGTCTAAATTTATCTATGTGGTATTTGTCAACTTGATATAGTTGTTTATACGCCAATGTTCTTAAATAAAACACTTTTTTTTCAAGAAGTATTACAGCATCAAAGGATAGGAACAAAATTCTTCAGTTATCTTTAGTTGTGAACATCAGACAACCGTTCGTTGGCCTCATGGCGCGCCAATCTCGTCTCTTTTTTTTAGTTTTGGTACACCCTCCGGTTTATTTAACAAAATATGTTGCTAAAAATTATTATCATAAATTATAACTATGACTATAGAATATTTAAAAAAAAAGGACATGAATTTTTTTTACAATTGTTTTTCAACAGTTTGTACATTATTAGTATTAATGTCCAATGCAAGTGATTGTATGTCTAAGACTAATTTACCAGTATATTTATATTCTTTATTGTATTGATGAATGTCTCGAATTTGTTTCAATATTTTTTTACTTTTAACTAATGCTCCTGGATGTTCATGTTTTGCTTGACTATGATAATATTCAAGTATAGAATTATTTTTATGTGGTATTGAATTATGAAATTCAGGTATTTCATCAATGAGATATTCAACAAATGTTCGACAATTATTTAATAACACATGATAATTTGGATGATCTCGTACATAATTATGTGCAGATTGAATAAGTTTTTCTAATGCATTTTGAGATTTAATTTCACCAATAAATTCAATTTTTGCAAGTTCTTTAGGTATTTCATCTAATTCAATAATATTTAATTTCATACTTTTACGAATACCTTTTTTACTATCACCAACATCGATTTCAATTAAAACTAAAGGATATTCATCAGTTGATGCTAATAAAAATGTATGAAGAGCACGACCATCACCCCATAAACAACGTTCAATCATATGTCCGAGTGAACCAATACGATCTTGCATTGGACGCCAGCAAAGAAACAGATGCATGAGTATAATGGTGTGATGTTGTTGAGAGTGAGAGCAAAGTCAATGATTTATATCGTTCTTTTCCTTTTTATAAAACCAACAAGATGACTCAAAGTCAATACAGTTATTACAGAGCATATAAAAACATTTCTAGCAGACGCATCACGCCATGATTAAATGAGTCAATATGCATGATATATGCAAATACTTTTTTTCTCGACTCGAGACTATGCATACACCTATGACAATCTGAGTTATAGAAAAAAAACAAAAATTAAGGGTTGAAAACAGATTTATTCAATTTTAGTTTTTTTTCTGTATTTCTACACTCTTTTATCACAATACACATAAATATGTAGAATAATATAATAATATTGAATATGTTATTGCTTGTTGTACACATTTTTGCTTATGATTCGATCGCGTTTCGTCGAAATTTTTTTTCCTTGTATTTCCGTGTCATGAAAAAATAAAAGTGCATTGGAAAGAAAGAGAGTAGGAGTTAAATAAAAGAAATTTTTCTTCTCGGAACAGGCGAAAAAAGAATGACTTGATCCGTTTATTAAAAAGAGAGGAAGTGTCGTGTTGATGAAAAAAAAAACGAAAACAAACAGAATGAGCTTCTTTGTTGAAGAAGGAATCCGAACAAAATAATGTCCTTAACTTAAGAAGAAGAAAAGAAAAAAATGAGTCAACGGATTGACGAACGATAGAAAGGAAGAACGAAGGAAAATGAAAGAATGAAGAAGAAAAGTCAATATCGAGCAGTTATACATAATAAGGAATGAGGAATGATCCTCAATCACTTATTATGTAACAGTATGTTATTCTGTTTAGTTACATTTTTTTGAATACACTAATCGAAGACAATATGATTTTTTTCAGAAAAGTTTATTAGAGAACAGTATTATATACTCAAAAAGAAGATATCAGAAGAGAAAATGTATAAAAAACAAATAACAATATTTTTTTTTATATCAATTAATCCCACAGCTTTTTCAAGATATTCTTCTAACGTTTATGTTTATAGGTAAGGGTGTGTGAATGTGGAAGTAGATGTGGATTTCAGTGAACTGAATGTTCACACCCACTCATTCACCCTTGCCCACTCCCTCGTCCTTAATCAGTTTCTTTAGAAAAAATATTGTTTAACATAAAGCAATTAAATCAGTTACTTTGATTCTCCTGGTTTTTCGTTATAATTTAATTTTTCGGCGAAACAGGAATTCACCTTTGCTTATCCCTCTATGATACAACATCACAATCATGATATTTTCTACTCAATGTTTTCTTCACTATTTTCACCGTGTTCAATAATACAAGTAACATTTGAAATTAAGAACAAAAAAGTGAACACTACATCTGTTGATTTAAAAAAGAAATAATAGATTCAATCGATTTGATTTTGGATTGAATATCTGTTACCATGTTCTGTCGTATTTATTCATAACCTAATTCAAGAAAAAATAATAGGTACCTCGTATACTGGTAATAATAACATTCTTTGTAATGAATATACAATAAATAATATTGACATAACAAAAAGGTGTGAAATGAACACTTAAACATCAATAAATATTGTTTTTTTTTCTTTCTTTGATTCTATTGAATATTTCATGTTGTTTTGTATCTGTTGCTTGATAATCTAATAAAGTAAATAAAATTATATCTGCAATAGTAAATTCTTCAAGTTGCCTATTACATATTTCCATTTGATCAGAATTTTTATTTATTATTAAAATATCATTATCATATAATGATGTATAGCACATTGATATTTGGATTATTTCCATCAATAAAACACCAACGATCGTATATTGTATGATCAATATTAAAAAAAAAAGTAAAAGAATTGCATAAATTAATGGAGATACTTAGAATACATATAACCATTCTCAATTCATTTCCAACCTCACTTTATTTATATTATAATGCCAATAATTAAATGACAAAAGTAATAAATACAAGTATAACTTATATAAGAACTGTTTGTATGCGAAATACATTAAAACAAGCTATAAACAATGATAATAATAGAAGTACTTTTATACCTGTTAGAATTATTAAACAGATCTACTTGAGATAGGCGTGCTATGAATGAAACATTATTTGATGATCATTTTACAATAAATTATTCAAGAACTAAAAAGAAAAATATCATATGACATTTTTTTTTAATTAAAGATTTCGTAAATTTTTTTATCTGATTTTGCTTACGAAAGAATCCTCACAACTAATCAATTTCATTTGAGTTGGATGCATGTACATCATATAGATCCTAATGTATTATGAATAAACCGCAAAGAGTTCGAATCTATACCATATTGCTATCGATATCTATTACATTTTTACGCTTTCTTTCCAAACAATGTCGTGGTCTCCCTCAGAATCAGCAGGAAAGGTGATTTTTTAATTTCGACTTGAATTTTTGTATAGAAACAAGTTGTAGCAAAAATAGTTAATCGTGAAAGTATTAGATCATGTAGTCTATTTCTGTTTTGAAATAAGAATATTGAATCTACAGATGCATCCGAGCGATGTAATACATGTACTTTTACCATGACTGTATTTTGGGATAAGAACAATGAAACTATCTGAAGCTCTCAAAATAAACTATTCAACGACATTGTATTGAAAAATACTGTAAAAATGCAATATATCAGCAATAATAATCAATAGATTAAAACTCTGTTCGGATTATTCAAAACCTATGAGGAATCTACACGATGTGAATAATCACAACTCAAAAACAATTAATCATTTGATGAAATTCTCTCCTTAAATTATCATCTTTACTATCCAATAAATTCTATAATAATTTTTCACAGTTCTGCGTGATATCGAATGAATAGCCTCAGTTTATTAACTAAGATGAACTTGCGTGAAACTAATATTCAGGATTACTTATCATCAGTGTGTTCTGAAATGAGTCCAAAAATAACAATCGCATATTCTATTTCGGACAATCGTTTTCCATTTCATATTCAGCATGCCATAATTTTTCTGCTACAATAGTCTTTATATACTTATTTTAGTTCATGTTGTAAATATCACAGGCTCCATCAGTGTTATTTCGTGACTATGAGTAACACATTTTCGACTCCTCGGATTTATCAGATGTAGCCACAAAAGCAGGGCAATAGTTGAATCAATTATTTAGAATTTCTGAAAAAAAAAAACAATATTTTGAAGAACAACGAAAGATAGCATCAATATTTACTGCTTAACATGTGGATATTCGTACTAGAAGGATCGAATTTCTTTGAAATCAGGATCAATCTTTTCCTCAGAGAAAGGTTGTGAACGACATGAAATGTACTTTATCTCTATAACCTTGATGACAGCTAACGTGCAGATGCAGAAGTAAAATTATCCTCATACAAAATTTCCACAAAGAACTTGGATAAAATCAAAAGTTCAAATTAAGGTTTCAACTACTCTCAACTTTCGATTCTTTATTTTCGAAAAATTATATATCTTGAATAGGATTTTATAGGATTGAATTTAAAAAAAAAATTTTATCTTTATCGATCTTTGCTCTCTCCAGTTAGGTTTTTCTCTTTCATTTTAATGGCTTAGGAAGAAAAGTTCGTCCCAGCTAAAAGATTGAAAACAAAATAATTTTTCAAGAAAAGACATCGATTATATTACTATTAGGAGACAGTCATGGTTTATAATCATCGGTTTTTACGTCTTAATATGTGCCGGCTGTTATTGTAATTAACATGAAAGGTAGAAAAGAAAATTTGGCGATTATTTTTTTCATGCTGTTTTCGTTTTAATTATACAGAGGTCGGGAAAAAAATCAAATGTTCACAAAAATTTGCTTTTTTTCGACCTCTGTATTAACAAACGTAACGTCAGGCTCAATATTTTCATCGCGCGTTTGAAGAACCAATATTCTTTGATTTCTCATTTGTTTCGATCGTCGCATCACAAAATAACGAATTCTGATGCGTACCTCTAATAAATGAACAAATAACAAAAACTCACGCTGAACCACTATATAATTGTTTCGTGCCTTAAAAAATTGTAACAGTCTACATAAATGCTGTGTTTTACACTGAATTTATCACGAAGAGCAGCATTTTGTCTTCTTTTTTAACTAACTGTTGATTTTAAATTTAGAAACAAAGGAAAGACTCAATTTGACATACAAAACTAATATGCATAGTTTCTAAAGACGAATGAAAAGATTACCAACATTGAATATTATTTATGAAATAAATTATTTCAGTTACAGGAGATGTGTATCAATTTTTGACATTGACAATTTCCTATTGATGAGATTTTTCGTTTAGAGTTTTGAGAATCCCTATACTGTATGTATATAGCACTGCGTGGATATCCTTTGAGTCAGAAGATGGTTTTGCTTTTCTCTTGGGTAAGTCATTCGTACATAAGACATTGAATGAACAATAGCCGACTAAGAAAAAAAAACCAAACAGAATTTCCTTCAAAAATGTGTACTGCGCTCCTAAAAACCGAAACTAAAAATAGTTAATCCCTTCATGTTCAATGAGGAGAATTTCTCTGAAGTTGAATTTTTTGACTGACAGTATTTGAACCTGAAGCGCTTGTGTATTCAATATGAGCTCAAACGGATATTAGATACTAAACGAATCGAAACATTACAGCAAGAAATCTTAAATGTATATCTACCTCTATAAAAATAACCTGATACAACAATATAGTAGAATCTTGTATTGTTTGATTTGTATTGTAACTTGATGCAGTCTTGACAATCATTGTCAAAAATATTTCTATTGATGTTGCTTTTGTTCTCTGAGCGTCTCTCTCTCCTTGAGAAAAAAAGAACACTTTAATGTCATTTTATTCGTATTTTCGTCCATAACGAACTTATTCACAAGGATTTTTCTTTACTTAAGTATGTTGAATTTAATTGGTTAAAAAAAACGCGATAGTTTTGTTTTCAAAATTGATTGGTCAATCAATTTTTCTCCTTTTTACATAAAATCGATAATGATGTTGACGGTCGAATGGTGAGACCAAATTATAACACCTATCAAATAAGCGAAACACATAGACATAAAAAACGAATATGAAGATTGCATCTCTTATCAGTCTATGTCGGCGACATGCGAGAAAATTGAAAATGAATATGTTTCTACTGCTCTATCATTTCGTCAAGTAAATTGTCTTTTTTCTTTATGTTTAATATGCGTGAAACTCACATCTCACACTTTAGATATAAAAGAAAAACGATGGGCGATCTATGTACAGATTGTTAACTATCAAGTCAGACGCTTCATTGAAAATTTTTTTTTGTTTCCATAAATATTTCTCGTCGATCCAAATCTATACTACCATCGAGTGATATAGAAGTCGATTTGAACAAGTAAATAAAAGCCGGAAAACGTGAAACGATCAAAAACTTATTTGCTGGTGTGTGTGTGCCTCATACTGTCAAGTTCAACAGAAATAACCAAAACAATGAATGAAGTCACTAGTGCATCATCAACAAAGATCCACTATCCAAATTCTTTGGCTTATGAAGGTAAAATAAAAATAATATTTTAAAATATTTGAAGATTTATATAAGGACAAGGTCGAATTAATCAATTGGGTGGCATATTTATCAATGGACGTCCATTGCCTAATCATCTTCGTATGACAATCATTGATATGGCTGCTCAAGGTATTCGACCTTGTGTTATAAGTCGACAGGTATTGATGAATTTCTTTATCTATTTGTGATTTCATTTTTGTTTTGTTTTCTTTTTGTTTTCTTAATAAAGTTACGTGTTTCACATGGATGTGTATCAAAAATATTATCACGTTATGCTGAAACAGGTTCAATTGACCCTGGTTCAATTATCAATAATTCAAAATCGAAAAATCATCTTTCAGCTGATATTGAACAAAAAATTAATGAATATAAAAATACATATTCAAATAGTTCAACATTTGTTTGGGAAATACGTGAACGTTTAGTACGTGATGGTATTTGTAAACCAACATCATTACCAAGTTTAAATACATTAACACGAATATTACATGATGATAACCATGATGAAGAATCAAGTGATGAACAAAAACCAACAGACAAAGCAATAAAAAATCGTCGATATCGAACTAGTTTTAGTCAAGATCAAGTTGAAAAATTAGAACAAGTTTTTCAAGAAACACATTATCCTGATGTTCAAACAAGAGAAAAATTATCCAAATATACAGGATTAACTGAAGCACGTGTTCAGGTATTAAAACAACTACTTCTCTTTTTTACATTAAATTTATTCAATGTAAAGGTATGGTTTTCAAATCGTCGTGCTCGTTGGCGAAAAATAGCCTCAGTTCAACAAGAACATCGACAACAACAGCAACAGTTATCAGCTAGTACTAATTCATTAGTATTTCATAATGGACCTATTGCAACAAGTAATGTGACTGTTACAGAACCATCGACATCATCTTCTTGCTTTCATTTTACTCCATATTGTTTACCTACTGTTGAAAAATCATTATCAACAACTGATTCAATGTTTCGTCCATCAAATGAATGTATGAGTAGTACGAATACAAATAATCCTGCTAATTTATTTTCGCATCAACAATTACCATTTTATGCCCGGTATAATAATGGTTCGTCTATTGAAATGTTTTTTTTATCTATTAATTAATGTAGACTTCTTTTTTTCTCTTGTTTCGGAATATTTAGATTATGAACAAATGTATCGATCAACAGCAACATTTCCATATACATCTTCGAATGTATCTGGATCAATATTTTCATCATCAACTTCGACCTCATCACCATCGTTTTATACACCGAATATATTCGATGTTCATAATGTTTATTTATAAACTTTGTTAATTAGTTATGAAGATTTGTTCCCAGCTGGTGGTCTATATTGAATGGAATAGTTTTTTTTTCTTATTTTTTTAGTCATTTAATGAAAAATTTGAAGATTCTTTAAAAGTTACACAATATTTTCTTTTATTAAACTAGAATTTAATATGATGATGAGTAAACAATGGTCTATCCGTTGATCTCATCTGCTGTACATTAAGTTAAATGAATTGGCACAATAATTCATTGAAAATTTTAAGTAATCTATTTAATACCATCGAGTGAAATACGTGCAACATTGAAAAAAGTCAAAAAAAAGCTTCAAAAATTTCCGTTCGGTCTAAAAAGATATTGTCGAAAACTAGTATCACCAGTTAATTCAGTATTTCATTAACTAATGATTTGCTTCGAGTTATCTGAAGTGCCAACTTTGTCTTTCAGTTAATATATCTCAGTCTATCTTAAACAAAATTCGAAACGAATTAAAATTGTTAAGTTTCAGTTTCTGCTGCTGCTGTATTGAGTAGATGTCATGTAACTTATTTCTGTTTAATTTATATTGGAAAATATGATCGCAATCGATAACATCTACACATTATTTCACAGTCATACAATTTTTCTTGCTATAATCGAAAAGTCTACATCCTTTTAAGTTCGCTCGGTTTTTCGATGAAGAAACATTGATGATCAGTTGTGTAAGAACAACAAAGTTATGTGAATCAATTCAATCTGAAATGATCTTTATTTCTAAGAGTAATAAATGAAATACATGTTAAATTTATTTTTTACATTTATAAAACAAAACTAGCAATCACGATTGACTCGATAACATATCACTCTACCTTAATTTTATGAGTAGAAGAATAAATGCATGTTCACAAAAACTTGCATAAACACTTCTATATAAACTTTATGGAAACAAAAGAATGGAAAGAAAACAAGAATTCATAATGATGAAAGAGAGACATATTGTCGAAGATTAGAAAGATATAATATTACCGTTAACAAGCTGTTTTTCCGATATAAAAGATCATATGGGGGTTACAAATTTGACTGGTACCCCGTTTTGATGCAGATCCTATTGTAAGAATAAAACCTACTATTGTCCGGGCCATATAAGAGAGGGTCCTACATAACCCTAGATTGGCCCGAACAACAGCATGTTTTGTCCTTACAATAGTAGAGAAAAGCTACCAGTCCTTATCGTGTGAGCTGGTAGCTTTTCTCTACTATTGTAAGGACAAAACATGCTNCTCTTATCCTGGTGTTCCTGAGGGGCACCATGACATTCTGTTAAAAGTATGTTTTTTATGCCGCTCACATATAACGACGAATTCTTACCAATGTAATTCCAGTTGTATTAAGTACTTCTTCAATAGGTCGTTTAACTCGTTGAAAAAGATCTTCACATAAATGTTCAAATTGTTCACGTGTTATTCGATGTTTAAAATCAATTTCATCAATTAAACCTTCAACTTGTGCTGTATATTCATTATTAGCACTTAGAACATTTTTAGCACGTTCAGCTTCACGAAATAATTTTGTTAATGCTTTTGAATTTTGAAATAAATCTATATTTGGATGATGTTCATGAAATTTCTTTGCTAAATAATCACGTAAACGTATTTGAAATTCTAAACCACCTAAATCACGATCAAATGCAACCGATTTTATTGTTAATTGTGGTACCTCTTCAACATAACCATTTTCTTTTGTTTTAACAACATTATATGTTGCTATTGTACATGTTGTTGATTGTGAACCCATATCATAAAATAAATAAGTTGAACCTGTTGAATTAAAATCTTTACGACGAAATATACCATAATTAAGTGCAACAGCTGTATTATCATTCATTAATTGAAGTAATTTTATATTGGCTAATTCACATGCACGTTTAATAGCACGTCGTTCAGTTTGTGTAAAATATGGTGGAACAGTTATAACGGCAGCATCAACTGATTGTTCAGCAAAATCTGTTGCATATTCACGAGCTTTTTTTAATATCATTGCAAGAAGTTCTTCAACAGTATAATTTGTTTCACTAGAAATAAACAAACATTCAAGAAGTATGCATGAATTTTCTTATGTTCAGTTTAAATGTATTTAAAAAAATTTAATTGACGCCATCGAATGTTCAATAGATTTATACAGTCACCCTAAGATTCTAAAAAGAACAATACTCTGCTTTTCGGTAGCTCGGTGCTGCTTGAAGACAATTTCGTTAGTACAATATCTTGCCTACAACTGTTACTGGCTATAGCTCTACATAGAAGACCGGCCTGTCTCAGAGTTCTTGCGCGCAATTGCTTGAGCATTTCATACTGACTGACTAAGCATAAAGATTATTCTGTAGTCAGCGTGCTATCGGACGAGTACTCCGAGATAAACTGCTGTTCGTTACTTGATTAGATTCATTCCACGACTAGTGATGCCGAAGCATAGTATTATCATGTTCATGAATAGATATTTTATTGAACTACAATTCTTAGTGTAATAATATTCTGTTAGTAAGTTTTCATGGCCTCAAAATTGAAACATTTCTATAGACTATATTCTTTTTAAATGTAAAAGAAATTAATAAAAATTTGATTTACCTATCATGGTCAAAAACAAGTTCATTTGTATGTGCATCACTTTTTAATTTATAATATGGAAATCGTTTTAAGTATTGTTCAACAACCGGATTATTTAATGATTTTCCAACTAACTCACGTAAATACATATAAGATTGTGAAGGAATTTTACTTGACTAAATAAAGATAATATTTATGTATTTGAAAGAAAATAAATAAACAAGATTTATTATTCTTACTCGAGAAATAGCTGCTTCACCGAATTCACGATCTTTGCCTTTAATAGCAACAATAACCGGTGTTTTTCGACGACTTTCTCTATATTAAAGAAAAAATTATTATTAATTTCAAATAAAACATCAATATATATATTATCAAAATTTACTTATTTAATACAATTTCTATTCGT
>CAJNSZ010000018.1:1063432-1175560 GCA_905329745.1 Rotaria sp. Silwood2 | reverse complement strand
TGGCAAGAATATTACGCGTATGGAACACAGAATATGATATAGTACAACCAGCACACGTCCGACCAAAACAAGTCTTATAGAAATTTTATTATCATAGGATTAGTCTGAATAAGATCAAATAGCATAGAAAAATAGAGCTTTCTTTTCTCTAGCAGACTGTATAGAAAAAAAAATTATCGAACCCTCCTTTGAAGGATTATCATACCTCCGCAACTACTTTTGGACTGACCTAAGTACTTTGTTTGATTTCAAAAAATGTCATATTTGAAACCAATACAAAAGAGTGAGTCGACTCATACACCTTCCAAACTGTTTCTGCAACTTTCTTCTTTCGGTCAAATTTTCACCCCTGATCCTCCTCACAGATATGTAATAAGATGAACTTCATCAAGACAACAATTTAAATATCTAAACACATTTCTTTTTGTCTTCGAATAACATTTTACAAGTCCAGAACTGCTTTTGCGCTGCCAAAATAGTTTTTGGATGAAACTCACTTTTTCATATCTCTGGAGGACCAGGAGTGAAAATTTGACCGAAAAAAATGTCGCAGAAACAGTTTGAAAGGTTTTATCCGTAATGTGACACGACATCTTCCTGAAAACATATATGATTTCATGCCGTTTTTGACACTAATTTCGAATATGCTATCTATTTTGCTTTTAAAGAAGTCATGATAATAAAAAGCACTTCATGCGATGACATTTTTAATTCTTTTATATAATTTTGCTACCAAATAGAAAAAAGTTCAATTGTCGCAACAATAAAACAGAGCCTAAAAACAACTGAACAAATACTTTTGTAGTTCACGATGTGACTTTTTCTAATGAAATAAGATACTTTCTTCTATCTCTTATTACAAAAAATCAGATATGTTTACAAGAATACTAACAAAGACGTGGCATGAGAGATGCTGCATCTATTCATATTGGATAAGATTTTTTTTAATCTTATTATCTGTAAACCTAATTAAATAACATTTTTCTATTCAGTTTTTAATACTGAATCAGAACATAATATTTTCATAAAGTCTCAAAAAATAACATAATTGAAATTTGACAACTTCTATGAAAGAAAAACAAGTTCATTAATACTAATGTTACATTTTCAGCGAAATAATGATCGAATCGAAATAAAAACTATATGTTCGTAATCAGCTTGTCAAGCTCTATCAATTCATGTATAGGCGAACAAGGAAAAAACTTCATCTAAGTATTTTCAAAGATTCAATGTTAACAAACAAATATGTATTAGAATAAATAGTGTAGAATTTTCATTAAGAGTAAGTTTTGTTTTCAATGAAATTTATAATTTTATCATATTTTTGATTGAGAAAGAGTTTTGCCATATATATGTCTACATTAAAATTTCGGTAAAATATCAAATACTATAAAAAGAAAACTTCTTTATATAATTGTTAAAAAACAAAGATAATGCAATTATTTCTTTAGATTAGTTAGTAGTAATAAGAATCCACGATATTAAATGAAGCATCATAAAATGCAACAAAACAAAATTCATTTGAGCATGCAATACATGATTAGAATACCTTATAATTACAAACACTATTTAAAATATATAATCAAAAATAATCATAGTCTAGAGTTCGAGAAGAATTCTCAAGAAAATCGGGTTGATGAGTATGAAAAAACTTTAATTAATGACAAATGTTGAAATTACCTTATGTTAAGAAGTACTTATAAAGTGTTCTTATCAATGTGGTCGTATACAAATTTGTATTGTTGATAAGATAAATTATATTTGTTTTATTTATTGAATTTATAGATAACTAAAAAACAATTATTAGTGTAAGACTGATATGTTTTTTGAAAAAAAAACCAACAATATTGTCAAACAAATAATACATAATAATCTTTGACAAGTTAATTTCTTCGAATGAGTTGTTTTTAGTGAAAAAAAAAAGAAAAAGTAATTGACAATTCCTATCATCCGATTTAATTAACATATGTTTCTAGTCAACTTTACTGACTGCACATTAATGGGTCAATATGACTTGTTTTTGACTTACATAAGTACTTTTTTAAATTAGAAAACAAAAATGCTTTCACATAAATGAACTATTTTATTTATTAGTCCATTATTGCATACTAAAATAAATGCTTAATTTTTCTTTCTTTTCTTTTTATCGGTAAACTTCTATTTACAACTATCATTTAATTAAAGGCAATTTAAAAAATTGAATTTTCATTGATCATATTTGATCTTTCACAAAAAGTTTTATTTTTAAGCATTTAATTGATGTAAAAAAACACTTCATTATGAGAGCACATGGCTAGCACAAACATCGTATATGTTTATCAAATTGAAACATGAACCATGTCTATTAATGAGAAACATCTATATTATCATTATAAAATCTCTCAACATACTTTTTTGTCTAGTCTTTTTGAAATGATAAGATAACTCATATTTTGTTGTGATTTAATAATTAAATGTATGTACATTTTTCTTCAGTAATCGGGATCAATATTCATCATAGATAATTAACTGCAGTTGTTGTCATATTGAATTAGTTTTACTTTTAAAATACTTATGAATCTTTTATTTTTTCTTTCTATTTATTGAATAATTATTTCGATCCATTCATAGACATTTTTCTTTTACCATTAATAATTCAAATAAATAAATAGAAAGAAGAAGAGGCGAACAGAAAAAAAAACAAATGAATACAGCATAAAACAACATTCAATGGAAACTCTGTACATCTGGGAATACTGATCAAGAAAGAAAAGAAAATACACAACGACAAATAAAACCGGTGGCCAGCAACAGAATTGTAAATATTTTAATCTCTCAAATTTGTTTTCTTTCTAATAATCACATTCGTTTCCTCAACATCAATTCAATTCTGTAATTAACAACAGAATAAACGAACATACAACAAAAGATTACACACAACATTAATTTTTTTTTTTTAATTTTTTCTTTTATTATTACTTTTATATTTCATTAAACTTTTTTCGGTCCATATTCCATAGCTTCATCATCCCATTCTAATTGATGATCATTCTTTTTCTGATGTATTTGATTATTGTCATCATCATCTTCATAATCATCATCGTCTTCATCAGATGAATATTCATTATGACTATGATCATCATATTCATCTTCGTCAGAAGTTGTACCTTCATATTTATCTGTTGTCTGTTTTATATTATGAACATTCATTGGTTGGACGGGTTTCTGTAGAATAGATGAATATAGAAGAAAAAGAAAAGACGTAGATAAACTATAACATAAGATAAAAATTAATCAACTAACTTTTGTTGTATCCAATGGATTGACAATGATATTAAGTCCAATATCATCTTCCCATTCCATTTGGGAATGTACATCATCCCCTGTGCCCGTTAATGGACTAGGTTGTCTATTACCAGAACGCATGCGAACAACAAGATAAAGAACAAGTACACTAGCAAGACCAACTGATACGCAGATAACAACAAGAATAGGCCAACCTGCAAGGAAAGAAAAAGAGATCAATCTTATCATTTCAATGATATAATCATGTATGTATAATACACCTGACTAGAAATATTTTTTTTTCCTAATAAACTTATCGATCAGTCTGCGATGGTATGCTTATTTATCTTTCAATGGCTACTTTCTTTTTTTATTGCTTGTGTAATCAGTTAGCATTCTTTCATTCTTATTACTTGTTGTTTCTATTACTACCATGGGCACTATCAAAGCAAATTGAGCAATCAAATAACAAACAAGAAAAGGGCTTGTATATATAGTAGATGAAGTTAAAGATCATCACCTGCTGATGCTCTTTGTTGGTTATAATGATCAAATTACTAATTAATAGGATATGCGCAACTAGAAAATAAAAACCTAGTTTTCTATTCAACACATTCATATATTATAAAAGTATATGACATCTGTCGTATGATGTTTTCTGACATAAAGTTCAACAATAATATTGATCGATTTTTAATTTGTTTAGCAAAAAACAAACTTACTTAAAGTTGGTGAAAGAAACATTCTTTGTCTTTTTTGATTCAATAAAGTAAAAATGTTCTAGTTAAAAATGAAACAATATAGTACTGAATGGTTGTCGTAAATAATGATAATAAAATAGTTGAGTAGATGCTTGATGTAGGAAAGTTCTGATGATGACGAATAGAAGAACAAGCAGAAGAAGAAGAAAAAAAATGTTGTCCAACGATGAGATGCGCGAGCGCAAACACGCTCAGGCAGATACTCGATTATTTTACAATAGACTTGCACTCATTTCTCTCGCTTTTTTTTTTCTCCTTTCTTCATCTATGTATAAACCCGAGAGATAATGATAAGCGCAAAAACGAATAGAAAAAGAAAAAGAAGGGAAGAAAAAAAACACTCTTCTCCTGTCGTACGATGTCAGAATTATAATGTATATAGCGCAATTCTAAATCATTCCTTGAGAGCTTTTATTCTCGACTTAATGTTTAGTCTCAATACATGTGAACAATCCATATTTGTTTGTGTTCAATCAGTGTTGTTGTGTTTGATAGTTACTACAGTGAAGATTGATTGGTGACAATTATAGTTTTTCTAAGACATCCGTACTTTTCTCTTGTTTGTTTGACGTTAATTTATGTGCCTTTCGATGCATAAATATATATGATATTAAGCTAACATGTGAGAACAGGAAATAGATGATGGTATTATACGATACAAACATTATATGCTACAATCATCACTCTTCTATCACTTTGTATGTCTTTCAGCTGCTAGAAAATTGTTATAAACATCAAGCAATATGCATAGACAGAGGAATTATTATTATTTTTTTCTGTTAGTTTTGGTCTCCTGAACGAATTAATTATTTCTACATGCATGCATATTACTGATCTAAAATCATTTACCTGATAGATTTTTATTTGGTCGAGATCTTTCTCCAATATCAAATAGCGTATCACGAATTTGATCATTATCAACAAATAATTTATTCGATAAAGCAGCTGCAACAGGAGCTGGTGGAGGTGCTTGTTTTTCAATAAGAATCTAAGAATGACGAAAAAAAAAACAATCAATAATTATATAAAATAAATAATTTTACTCGAATAAGAATTTCATTTGTTGATATTTGATCATGTGTTCCAACACAAACAAGTGAAAATGTTCGATCATTATATTTTACAGGTGATTTTGATACATAAGCTATATGTTGAATCATATATTGATAAGAATCAATTGAACCCGAACCTAAAAAACAAATAGAAACACAAATGTACTCCAGGTATTCCTCTTCTTTATTTCAATACAATAGGAAACAAGAAGTGTAAGCACAAGAGTTAATTATATTATAATTATTATTATTCGACGACGAGTTTTATCGATCAGTCATGTTGTTTTTATCAATATTCCTGATCAAATTGCAATGTCGCCGATATTAAGACTCGAACCTTTTCATTTCTTATTATTAGACTATTCAACTATAGCTACATACCTGATAGTATTAAACCAGTTTGTGTAAGATCTTTTTGAAGATTATTTATATGAAAATTATCATCAGGTACAATTAATAGTTCATTATTTGTTAAATCAGGTGATGTATTAATACTACAATCACTTATATCAACTTGATCATTTTTTATACCATCAGTATAAATTGATAAATTTTTAAATAAATATATTCCTTGATTAATTATTTGTTCTGATACGAAAAAATTTGTATCACCTTTAAGTGCAATATTTGTTGGACGAATAGGTTCATCAATTGATAAACGTCGAATAAATTTTGGTAAATTATATGTATAATTTTCACCTAAGCATTTTAATGTTGTTTGTATGGATATTGTTCGTTGACCCGATGGACCAATAGGTTCAAATGTATTACGATAAACAATATGTTTTAATAAGTCTTCATATGATTCACTTGAATCTGTACGTAAATTCCATATAGATCGATTTGAATTACTAATAAATTCCTAAAAGCAACAATAAAAAAAAAAAACAAATAATTTCTTTCTTCTTCTTTTTTTTTTTATTATTCAAATTTATATACAATGCTCGGTTGAATTTGAATATCGGGCATATCAAGATATTGTTGACAATCTTGAATACATGAAATTGAATCTGGTAATGCTTCTTTTTGTTCAATCGAAAGACCCGATAATTGACCATGAAAATGTTGAACCATTTGAGATGCTCGAGCTAAACAAACATTTTTTTTGTTTTTAATATAATTCTAAGATACAATCGATTTCCAGGCATCGTTGTAAAATCATGGTTGACTTAACATGTCAAGTAAGTTCTTTGTTTTTCCTCAAGAGACAAGATTTCATTCACCTAAACTCATTGACATGACAAAGATTTTTTTCCTTATGCAGCATTATCTACTTTAATAATCTAATGCTTTAATGTTTGACAAACGAGTGAAGAAGAAAGATCAAATAAATTTTACAATAAAACAGAAAACTTGAAGAAAACTTAAAACCTGGATTTCTTTTTTTGTCTTAACTGTTTCAGTATCTAATTGGGAGATGATATCACTGTTTTACTACTGATATCATGTGGGGAAATTCTTCCGCTTAACCTTTATATTTACAGACAAATTTTATGATTTCATAGCTTCATAATGATGTGAGTTGTTTTTATCAAGGACAAAAGTACTCAAAAAAGTTGAATGCATGCATAGCCATGAAACTTTGATATGTAATTATTTTTTAACGAATATCATTAAATTGACAAATGACTTTTTTTCCTGTCAGTATTTTATTCAAAATTTTTTCTACTAATTCGATTGAATAATTAATTATTTTGTTGACTTTGATAAAGTATTTTTTTATGAAATATGACAGATATTTTCTTATAAAACTATAAGAATAAAATTTAAAAATTAACTAAAATGATTTCCTTTTTTCTTAACGGAATACAAAAAAAAAGAATAATATTATTCTTATCAAATTAAATTTAACTTACCATGCCAACAAGCACCGACAACAAATGTTGTATCTTGAGTTCCTTCAATAATTGATAATGGAAAATCTTCAATAACTTTAAAGTTGTCATTCGTTGCTATAAATAATTCATCATCAATATATAAATCAATCTTAAATTTAAGAAACAAAAAAAATTTTATATGTACAAAAATTAACTTTAGAATTTAATACTTTATTTGGATAATTAACAAATAACTTATATGAATGCCATTGATTATCATTTACTTGTGGTATTTTCCACATCCATTCTGATGCATAAACATCTTTATCATTTATTGATACTGGATCTTTACGTATTAATAATTTTAAATAACCATCTTGAATAAATAAAGCAGTATGATGACGATTTTTAACTAGAAAATAAAGTCAAAATTAAAAACAAAACAAAAAAAAGAAATATTCTTTTCAATAACAAATATATTCTTACGTTTTTCATCAGTTTTACAAAAGATATTTTCTTTTTCATCATTTTCTTCATCAGCATGTTTCATCCACATACGTATAGTAAAATCATTTTTTAATTGACCTGAAAAGTCGTTTTTTTGAATAATTGAAGTTTGCTTTATACCATCAAATGACATATAACGTGATTGAGGTGCTTGATTAAAATCAATATCTTTCGGTATTAAAACATATTCACGATTAATTGATGCTAAATAAAAAATTAAATTTTAAGAATAAAAGAAAATAAAAGGATCTTTTTCAAATACATACAACATTGTTCAAGATTACAACCACTATCTATTCCATTACTGTCCAGTGTAACTGTACCAATAATATTTTCAACGGCACATGTTTCTTCACATATGTCAACATGTAGAGTGTCGAATATATGAGTATGATCAGCATGAATTGTTGATTTTGTTGGATAATCATCTATATATAAGTTATGTTTGTAAAAATTTTATATAGAAGATTAGAGAAAATTCATATTTCAATATGATATGTGATTATTCTATTTTCAAAATTAATCAAAGAATATTTTACTTGATAGATATAGATCATTTATACTTACAGTGATAGTCAAAATATAAGACATACTAGCTTTTTTCTACGATACCGAACATTTAACTCATGTTTAAATAGTGATATGAATAACCCATGAAGTTCACTATCAAATACATGCTATACGGAAATTGTATAGATGGACTATGAGAGAAAGGTTACTGAAAAACCAAAAATGGTAGCTTTCAGGTCTTAGAAGACTATGCGAAAATTAATTTTTTAGAATATCATCTTAAAAAGCAAGAAATTCTGATAAAAAAAATGAAGAAATGCCATATTTCCTATGACCTTCTCTTAAGAATATTATAAGAATCACGAAACGACATTTATCATTGCATTGCTGAAAAACGCATTTTTTCTTTATATTTATAATGCTTACAACTTTTCAAGAAAAGATTATAGGAAATATCATAATCTCTCATTGTATTTAGAATTTTATGTTCTTTAAGATGGTAATCTTAAAAGCTAATTTTCATGCAATCTTTCAAGACTTAAAAAAAATACTCTGTTTGATTTTTCAGAAACTTCCTCTCATTATCCATCTATAAAATATCGTAGAAAAAAAAATGTGTACCAAATTTCAATCATCATAAGTACTTAGAAAAAAGAAAATTTGCGTGACCATAGTCCGTCAAAAATACAGATTAATGACAAAATTCTGCTTCGATAGCTTAAGGGTCTCTCACTCTCACAATAGATTTAGCACTTAATATGATCCGCACACTATAAAATGTGGCACATTTCGGTGCCACAGACTCTACTACGAAAGCGTGATGTAATAAGAATGTGTCATATTATGAATATGTCATGGTCTGTCTACTAATTATTCATTCAATATTTTGTTTTGCGCCTGCAACTACATATAATCAACTTAATTGAACGTAATGAGCTTATATATTATTTTCGTATGTCTTTTTTTTTTCTAGGTTATTTCTCGATTATTTATTGGTTGAGAATATGTCGAGGGACCGATCGATCATCGAGATCAAACAAACTCGATATGACTAGATCTTAAGATCTGATTGCCTTTGAGCTTTAAGAATAGATATCAAAGTTCCGTATGGCACTGGATATAGATTAATTATTCCTTTTTCTAGAAGAAATGATAAATGCACTTAAGACTGGATTCGAATCACATTTTTTAAAATGTGTTGTGATGAACATCTCACATCACACTTTTATGTGTCGTACATGGTATTGCAAAGTACAACACATATTATTTTTTGTGTATATATAAGCTGAAATTTTCAAAAATAAATAATTCTAGCGGGAATCATTTCTGATAAAAAATTCACTGAGTTACAGAGTTCGTAGTGGTTTTAGCTCTAGTCGAACGAAAGTTTGCAACGACTTTCAATTTTTCTAATTAAAAACCATGTACAGAGAAAAAACGATATATACTCAAGTACATTTCTTTTTAAAATCATGTGACAGATGACGTAAGGTAGCACCATCTGTCATACTGAAGGGTAGGCATCAACCAAGCAATCTTCAGAAAAGTGATAAGGTTTAAAAAAATAACACAATAATTTCTCGGGAAAAATATGACAGTAGGATCGAAATTTTTTCTAATAAGTCTGTTAAAATTTATTGGTTTTTGCAAAAAGTCATAAATATTCTGAAAAGAGAAAATTTTGCTGCATTATGAACTTCGATTTTTATTCGAAAAATTAAATTTTCTAAAGGAGTGGCCCTTAAAAAACAAGTGAATTATCAGTGATAGTAATGAATAGCAACTATTGTATCCTTTAATTTTGTAACTCTAAAAAAAAAAAACAAGTGCTTTATGGATCCGCCGACAGTTCATTGTCGAGTGCGATATTTCAACTAATGTCATAAATATCTTTGTGTGAATCATTTCTATAACTCAAGACATTTTTCTATATACATTGATGTAGAAGAAAAACAAATTATCTTCTGCTTTATGAGAACAGAACTTTGTAATAATTCAGCCGATAACTTTTAGAAAGACTTTGTACTACATGGAAAATGACTATAGTGTTGATAACATAGAATTTTTCTAGAGAGAAAATTATTCAACTGAATGAACTCATATTTTGAATAAAGGAAGATTTTGAACTCAAAATCCAAATAACACAAAAATGAATGAATACTTATTTTTAATTAGTTTAAGTGGTTAATGAAATGAAAAGATATTATTGAAAACAATTCTCTTCGTTCGTAAGTAATTGAGGGAAACAATTTTTAACCTTGATCTATACTCTTAGTGGAGTACGTCAACATAAGTTTTTCTACTTTTAAACACTTATTGTGACTAAAATACAGTAGAGCAGAGACTTTCTTTTTTATTATTGTAAATTTTTTCTAACTATAGAATTTATTATTCGGCTGAGAAAAGTATCATGAGGAATCCGTTATTAAGCTTTCTTTTTTGTTTTTTTTTTGATAATTCATATAAAAACTTATGTGGATTAAAGTCTTATTAATGCCGAGAAAAAACCATTCTTATGTTGAATTAAATTTTTATGAAAGAGAATATTAGAACCTATAATCAAACATACCGAGCTAGAACTTTCTAATTTACTAATCAATTAAATTTCTCTTTCTTTTCGTCTAAGTAGATTTTTTTTATGAAGTATCGTCATTGAATAGTAATCGGAAATAATCATTTCTTCTTCTTTTTTTTTTTCACTGAATTCTCAGGATAGAAAACTCGAATAAATCTCAAATGGTTCATTGCAATTTGCATAAAACATCATATATTTATGTTCATTGGTAGATATTTCTATAAGAGAAAAAGCTTTTATACCTGTTATTGTTGGTTTACATGATTTGATTATTTTTATAGTAACTTTTGCAGGTTCACTAATTTTTTTTGTATCATTATCTGATGATGATGGATAACAATCAATAGCAACAACATCAAATTCATATGTGTCATTCATTAAAGGTGTTGTAATAGATATTGAACCGTTTGAGCCAATAGAAAATGGAACATTAGATGTTTGTATTTGATAATCACATACACGATTATCTATATTTGAACAATCATCATCAATTGCTTCAACCTGTAGAAATAAGAAAAATTAAACAACAATAAAGACTTATTTTGTTATTATTATTATTTCAATTATCTTTCAACTTACACGACATGATAAACAATTTTGATCTTGATGTAATTTAAATAAATAATTCTTATGCGTAAATATTGGTGCAAATTCATTGACATCATCAATTGTAATAATTAATGATGCTCTATAAAAATGTTTCTTTCTCATATTATTTATTTTCTTTTTTCTTTATCAAAAAAAAATAAATTTACCTTTCCGAATAACGACGTTCATTATTATTTGCACAATCATATGCACGTATAAATAAACGATACGATTGTTTTATTTCACAATCAAGTTTATCTATATGTGTTTTAAGTTGAATAATAGGTTGTTTATTAATTAATTCAACGATAAATGGTATATTTTCTGATGTTTCATCAACAATATCATCATGTTTATGTAATGATAATTCATAACCACAAATTTGGCCTAATGAAAAAAAAAAATAACAAGCATTTTTTAAGAAAAACTGATTATTGAAATAATAACAAACCATTTAGAGAATTTGATGGATCAGCATCAGATGCATATAAACTAGGTTTAACTTCAACTGTACGTTCATTTTCTTTTATATGACCAACATATTTATTCGATGAAATAATAGGATCAAATAAATTCGATTTTGTTTTTATTATTTTCATTTCTATTGGCGTTGCTTTTGTATTGAATAATACTAAAATAAAAATAAAAAGGATTTTTATTAATTGTCATTGAATATTAAAAAATGACTTTGTCGTACCAATCATAATTACAAAAGGAATTGACCACAACATTGTTATAAAATCGTTGTCGTTGCAATGCCTAGAAAATTATTTATTTATTATAGATTTAGAAAAACGATGATCATTATTCTCATTAATGAGTACGAGAAAGTAAAAAAAAAAATGATATAATGACAACGCGTAAAAATGATGATGGCTATATTACTGCTTTACTTATCGAGAAACGAGAAAGAATGAGGAAGAAAAACAGCGAGCAAGCTCTTTTTTTTTTTATGGCAGTTCATTCCACTCGTTTGTCGTCTTTTTTTTTCTCTTCTGTCGCTCCTTTTTCTCATCTTTTTCTCTTCCTCCGTTTCCATATTTTTTTTCGAATTCCACACAAGATGTTTGACATGCAAGACTCACTCAATACTAATACTTTTCCTACCGAGTTTTTGTCTTTACATATTCTTTTTTTCTTCTACTATATAATATGTTAGCATGAGAAGAGGAAGTGTTAATAAGAAGAAGCAAAAAAAAAAAGTGGAAAAATGGAAAAATGGAAAAAAAAAGTAAGATGAAATGATAAGCTGTCGTCATCAGTGACGTCTTTTTTTGCCGGCTCACATCATTTATAGATGAATAGAAATGCGAAGTAACTTCTACTTTTTATTTATTTATAGTATATAACAACCGTAACACAAAAATAAAGAAAACAGATAATTGAAAGAACTTTTTTTTTCTACAAAAATAGAAGAAAAAAACACAAGAAATTTTTCTTTTTCTTTTTTGTTTTAATCAAAAGATCCTGTAACACATCGAACAACATTTCCTTCAGATACATATGATGCTTTTAGAATTTCTTTTACTGATATTTTTTTCGTATTATCTTCATTTTCATTAGATATATCCGAATGTTTTTCAATAATTTGTTCGTCTTCTATAGTATTATTTTCACTTATTGTTATAACATTAGCTTGTTCCATAAGTTGTTTTGGTAATAGCATAGTTTCTCCATCTAATGTTTTACCAACAAGATATGTTGTATTTAATTCTAAAGCATCGCGATATGTTGTTTCTAATGCAACAATACAATGTTTAGAATCTTCAATTAATTTATAATAATGTGAAGTTTTTTTATGTTGAATGTTATTTGAAAATGATAATTTTAAATTTTCAAGACGTTGATTAAATGTTGAAGTTGGAATATATAATCTTGATTTACAATAATTTTGAAGCTAAATAAAAAGAAAAAAAAAACGATAAAGATTTAAAATTTGAATAGAATCTTGGCGTATTTTTTATTAATTATATTAACTATTGTTAAATATTTATTTTATACTCTTCAGTATATTAGAGTCATTTGACGATGCGGAATGAAAAAGAAAAGAAAACAATAGACTGCTTTATACTAAAGAGAAAATATTCACTATTTGAAAATCTCTTTGAAGTTCGAGAGTCTATACATAAGTTAGACTCTAATGAAATATGAGAAACTTCAAAAAGATAGGGGCACTTTGACCATTACTATAGAGTTGCAACTGTTTTACTGAAATTTTAGCCTATAACGCAGTACATGCAAAAGAATCTAATGACAGTGTTTTAACCTAAAGTTTTACTCATAGATAGGCCTACTTGTAGTTAAAATGTTCTATAATATTCAGCTCAAAACAATGTTTCCTTCACAAGATATTGAATTTCCAAAAATTACTCATATTTGATGAAAGACTCAAAAGTCTCATATTTTTTTTTTGAAACTTAATATCTCATGAAGGAAACATTTATTTGCCCTGAAAATTTCAAGGATATGTAAGCTAATCGGCTTAGCCATTGTCAACGTTCAAGCGATTCAACTACATTACTGCTGCGAACGATTACGTGTTTCAGTTATGCTGCCGTCGTTGCCAACGCTCAAGCGATTTAATCGTGCCCCCGCTGCCGTTAACACTCAAGAGTGACAATCGCGCTGTTGCCGTTACCCAAAATAGTTGCTTAAGATCCCAGCCGTCACCTTTCTGGATCAGTTTTTGAAGGTCCTAGCGTCTGATTTCTTGTCAATAAGTTTTCTACGATTGTTTTCTCTTCAGAATTTCTCGAAATTAAAATTAAAACAAAACTTATTGAAATATTTTGATCGCTGATCAAAGCATTGACTTACACCTTTACACATAGACTTATCTATACTTAAAATATTATCATTCGATTCTATTGTACATACCGTGCTATAGACTAAAATTTTAATACAACAGCTAGAATTTTCCAGTATTAATTTCGGCTAATACCCTGGTTAGTATTTTTTTTAGAAAAATTCAACGATTACAATCAGAGCAACCGCTCTCTTTTGCTTTCATTATTATCATTTAAATAAGACTGTATTTATAGTTCCGACGAGACGGTTTATATCATTGTTGTGAGGGTACAGAATTAACATATACTCGTTTTAACATATCACAATATATTATATTAAATTTCATTTGTCCTTTGACATGTTCTAACTAGTATGTTCCTGATAAATAAATCTTTCTAATTTTGTATGGATCGACTCAGTGAGATTGGAATTTTTCTTTTCTGTTTTCGTAATAAATTATCATCTTAATATCATTTGAGTCTAGACGTTAATGAACAATATTATGTTGGGCACGATGTGTGATATTATTTTCTTCATTATCATTAATAATAGGTATCACTTCATCACTTAATAATTTCGCTCCAACACGATATACCATATAGAATGAAGTTTTACCTATGACATAATGTTGTCAGACTCGACATGCAATTTATACATGATTAACAATAGGAAAAGTCTAGAAGCTATTAAGGTTTTTTGTATTTTTTAATATCATATTCACAAAGTTCTGAAGTCATAAGTGATATTTAAGTTTGGAAATATTTTCTTGTGAAAAGAATTTATTTTGTAATTATATTTACCTGACGAATTTTATTTCGTATTTTAAGACAATTATTTATTTGTGCAATAAGTAATTCAGCATTTTCACGTTGTTCAAGTACAATATCAATACGTTTAATTAAAGAAAGATTTTTATTTAAAATTCTTTTTTCTTTCCAATAATTATAAATTTTTGTTGATATATATTCATTATAATCTTGTGGACATTCATCATTTAAATGAGATGATGAAATAAATGTATGAAAATTTTCATACAATTTTAATAACCATTCATCTGTTTTCAGTTTTTGACGATGATAAACTGTTAAAGGTATTATTGAAGGTAAACATGAAGAATCATCTTCAGTATTTTGATTTGATAATGATATTGTTGATGAATCAGGTTCAGAACGTTGTCGTGCTTCATGAGAATGTTTAAGACAATAAGCATTAAATTGTGAACGTGATGATGTTGTTCTATCAGATGATGTTTGTTGAACATCAAGAAAATAACCAGCAGAAAGACCACAAGTGACCTAAATATAGAAATTTATTATCAGAATTAATTTATATAAATGTTAAAAACATATTAGTGAAAAATCACATCAAATGAAGTAATGTATTGAATCGTCGGCAAAACTCACTTTAGAAAGTGAATAAAACTAATGATAATATTTATGAAGGAATTTAAAGTTAACCGTGTTTCAAACAAAATATATCTCTTAGCATTCTGATTGAAATATGAAAAATTGAACAAAATAGAATCCAGATGGTACATGATAATAAATCTTTAGAGGAAACGCGGGCTTTTGAAGAATAATATATGGAATTACGTAGTTCTATAAAAAATACAAAACATTTACAGATGTGTTCTCTTAAAGTCAATCATTTTTTTTTTTTACTAATTATCAATTGAAACATACATGAAATGGTGTACGACAATTTTTATGTGCACATTGTACGCAAGCACCTTCTGATGTTGAACAAACAACACAACGAAGAGTCCAACGTGCATGTGGAATTTTATCTAAATTTAATATTGGTTCCTACAAAGATAACAAATCATTAATTAAAAAAAAATCTTTGCACAATATTATTTCTTACCATTTTTACATAATCAGCAAATTTTAATTCTGGTAACCAAAGTGCACATGTTAAATGACACCAAATTGTTCCACTTGGTGTACATTTCATTGGACCACCCAGTCTAAAATTATCAAAATAAAATAATTTTTGTTTTAATTTAAAAAAAAAAAAACATTTTACTTTGGACAAAGTAGACAAGCAGGTCGTCTTAAAATTGAACATGATTTACAAAGCCATGTACCATTAGGTACAACTGTTATTCCATAACAATTTTGATGTACACATGCATTACAACGTTCACAAAAAACCATTTCATTTCCATCATCAGCATCTGGTAATAAACATATATCACATACAATATCATCATCTTCACATGATTTTTGTTTAAGATTTGAACGAATTTTTTCAGCTGTATAATATTCTAAAATAATTATTGCATTTTCATATTCTTCTTCACTTATTATTCGTTCTTCTAGACAATAAAATAAGAAGCAGAAAAAAAAAACATTGTGGAAATAAAAACAAAAAGAAAAAACTTACGATGACTTTCCATATATTGATTTAATTCTTCAAGAAATTGTAAATCATCATCATCCATATCATAATCAAGTTCATGCATTACTACTTTCATTATTAATGCAGTTGTATCACTAAGAAAAAAAAATGTATAAATAAAAGTATTCAATACTATACAATGATCGTGTAAATTCAAGTTTATGTTCTTATAATAGATGTTATAAAGAATTTTGATAGAGAAAATTGTTTCGAACAAAGCTATAAAGAAATTATATGCCTCGGTATATTCTCAAAATCAAGGATTTCGAGAAAAAATAGAAGTCTTGCTTTTCAGCACCAACTTCCCAATAATAAACCTTGTTTTGACAATGAAGAGTAATAGAGTAGAACATACAACTGACATCTCTTCGATTCTAGTACAGACATTATTGAGTAATAGAAAAATCTAGAATGATTTGGTCTTCTCTACTGTCGTTCTCTAGATATGAAAATCATGCTAGATTTTTTAAACAAAAATCTGCTGTCTGCCTTGAGTGACATGGAAAACCAACTTTCGAATTTCGACTTCAAATTTTGCATGAACGAAGTTCTTAATGATATTAAATGATTGTGTAAGTTTTAGCTTTTCTAGTATATCCTTTCTGAACATGAAAAAAAAATTGACTTTTACACATGAGAGCATTTCGAATATTTCACGATAGGAGATAATAGAAAAGTTACACTTTTCACTGTGAACTGATATTAGTGAGGACTTCGTTCGTACAAAGTTTGAAGTGAAAACTTGAAAGTCAGTTTTCTATGCGACCTAGGCGGATCACAGCCTTTTGTTGGAAAACCCAGGTAAATTTCGATATCTCAAGAAGAAAAGACTAGAAAACTAAACCATTTTGGATTTTTTTTTATTACTTATTAGTACTCATCAAATGAACATTGTCTTGGTACAAACGCGATTCAACATCTGGAAAGCTCCCATTATGAGCTACGCCAAACTTACGGAAAGTCCAATAGACATTATTTCGTTACGACTTTTGGACCTTCCGTAAAGTTGGTGTAGCTCAGCAAAAACATATCAGACAGTTTGCAGACATCTCATTTTGATGAAATTGATCCACTCTATTGTTCTCCGTTGTCAGAACAAACATGCTTCGGGATTTGAAAACTTATGATTCTGACAGTAGACTGAGAAATTTATTTTCTTCACAACTTATTTTAATAACAATTTTCTCTATTAATATCATCATTTACATTCTTTGCATCATCTACTGTAAAAGCACAAAATTAAATTTACACTTGGTTAGATAATTTTGATATATATAAGATTAGGTAAATATCACAAGCCTCCATTCCAGATTGACTAAAAACAATTAATCAAATTTATTGTATTCAATTGATGAGAGAAAAGATACATCTCAAGAGTAATCAGCATAGTTTTCCTAAGGATATGAGAAAAATCCATAAGGAATCAAACTTATGTCATTCAATTTTTTCTCTCTTTCTATCTTGAAACTATTATGTGTTCTACACTTCTTACTATTTACTATCGTGCACAACTGAGATAAAATACTTCTATAACACAACTATCAATATTCATTTTTATGTAAAAAAAATATATATATATGTTGATCGATACGAATGAAATTTGATTAATTATTTGAATTCAAATCTCTTGTTATTCGTAGTCGTCTAACTTGTATCATAGAAAGTTCTTTTCATATACTATTAACAATGATTAATGTCGTTTCGATAAAGTTCAATTAACTTATATTGAAGGACATCAAATCTCTTGAGAATAATTATAGTCTGCATTAGTCATGTTATGATATTGATTACTATCTATTTCAAAATATAATTCATCTCCGATATTTTTTTGAATATCTCAGGAATGAAAATAGATAGAAAGCTGCAGTTTTCACTATTAGAAAGAAAAATGTTCTACTAAATTTGATGTATTCATCTATGTTGAGTTCATGATTTTTGTAATTTAATTTATAAAAAAAAAAAAAAGAAAACTTTTAACGCTAGATAGAGTATTTTCAAGATCTTGTCTTTCCAACATCAGATCGTTTGAAAACTAAAAACAAATATCACCATTGGACTCATTATAGGTGAATACAACAAATTCAATAGAGTTTCAAGTGAACAGTTGGTCGATTTCAAAGCTTCCAGTAAAACGCTTATAACTTGTGAATGGAATAAGTTAGAAGGATTGGTTTTGTTTAAATCGGTAAAGAAATGTCTTCGCTATCGATTCTTTAATTCATGAGATATTCAAAAAATATCAAACTGCATTATATTTTGACGTTGATAAAAAATCACTGTAATCAAACGTAAGAAAACTTGAGAATACTCTCTAAACTAATAAAAAGATTTTGTTTTTCTATGAAACTCCTAAAAGATTTTTCCCGTTAATTCAAATCTGGAATTTCCGTTTCGAATTTATTCACAAACATTTATAAAAAGAAATTAATTTCACCGTTTACGTACATTAATTCATCATTATGATCATTCAGATTTAAATTTGATTTTTTTCTTTCTAATATATTTGGTAATAATCGATATGGTACTATTAATGATGGTTCTTTTATATTATTACTATTATTATTTGTTGATTGATTGACTGGTATAGTAAGTTTATACCATTCAGCTTGTCGATCCGTTACTGTCCAATAAGATGATTTTGGATTTAATTTTGATGTTTTAAATACAAGTTTATCTATATATACAGGTGTAGAAGATTTTTCTTGTTGTTTATTATTATTTTCTTTGGTTGTTTCTAATGAACATTCATTTGTACAACTATTTTCTTTTAATATAGTTGTTGTTAATGAACTACTTCGCATTTGTAATTGAGGATTCTATTATATAATAACGAGAATTATATATGAGAAAAATAAATTTTAATATTCTTTTTTTTTTTAAATCTTACTGTTCGTCGTCGTTGTGATCGACGATTAGAAAGTGTTGTCGATTGAATTTCTATATTATTATTATTACTATTACTATCATTTGATGATAATGGTGAATCAATTTGATGATTACTTGTGTCTGTCATTGGCATTAATTTTCTTGTCTAGACAAAAAGGATATTTTTATATAACTACAAACAAACAGAATAAAACCTTTGTTTCGATAGCAGGTTTCAATATATAGGTATGTAAGGACATCAGAAAGAAGACGAATCAATTGACATTTATATACAGACACACTGATTAAATATGAAAAGAAAATCTACAAAAAAAAAATAGAAAGTAGATAATTTGAATTCGCATGTATTTCAAGAGAACAAAAAAATAATTAAGTTATTACATTCTGTAAGAGAAAATCGGAATGTTCTACGAAATGTGAAATGAAAAATAATGTGTGAGGCACCATAACAAATTATATCAGTCAGAATTGACTGTCTTGGTCTGCGTGAAGAAAGAATTTAAATGCATACATAATCGTGATTCATAAAAAACTAACATTTTACGTTCTATTTTTCTTTTTTTTGATCTATAAAAGATCATTGAATTCAGCTATAGTATATGACAAATACTTTTTTTAAAAATAACAATTTCTATCGAATTAATTGATAGATCCATGAATAATGAAGACACAATCAATTTGTTCTGACAAATCAATTAAACATCGGCGAGTGCTTTTTTTTCATATATATTTAAATCTAAGGAAATTTTTACACGAGGTCTCGCAAACCATTCTTCGGCATATTATTTTGATATAAAAAAATGAAAAATACTTCATTTATTTCGAAGAATATATAATCGTTGAAGAAGAATTCTTCATTCCGTTGATTTAATCTTTCTATATATTTATTTAATATCACGATACAAATCAATTATACACTTGTTAGTGTTTTTGTTATCATCAAGTTAAAACTTCTCAATTTTTCAAATGATTGTATACTAATTATAGTACATCGATATTCAATTAGCTTTCAGTATTCATATTATTTATTGCACACATAACATAAATCTGTATCGAACATTTGAAATTCATAAAATAGTACTTGCGAAGATTTTCCTACAGGATTTTCTTTGTAGGAAAACTGAGTTAGGTGTTTTAGTGCCAGTTCATAGCTCCGAATAAAAACCCATAGCCTTCCCATGTTGCAAGTTTGTTCGCACTTCCGACAGTAGATTGCCGACCGGAAAGCAACTTTGGTATAGCACACATTATACCAAACAGTCTACCGGAGACTTTTGTCCGGTTTGAATCACGTGGGCTCTTACGGAAATTCAAACAGGCATTTTTTTCCAATTCAATATCGGAAAAACACTTTGTTACAAGAAAAAATAGTAATTTTTATTACAAAAAAGTGCTTTTTTTTGCCAACAGCTGAATTATATGTACAAAACTTGAAAAAATCTATTGGATTTCAATAAAAACGCTTTGGTAAAACCCATGGTCTCCGATTATGGCTTGTGGACAGTCTTATATTCTTAGTCGTCTTGGGGGACGAGGGTTAGCGAGACTTGGAAAAATCTTAAATGAAATTTATACAAAATCTTCTTCTTTGATTATATACAAAAAGAAAGAGAAGTCCTTTAACAATGATCATTCTTTAACTTTTTTATTCGTTTTTTTCTTTGTGCTTATACTGATTTATAACAATAACAAATAAACAAAAAACAGAAAAAAAAACAAGATTTAATAAACAACATCATAATCAAGATAATCATTATCGAAATAATGTATTCGTACAAGACCATCTTCGCCTCCACTAGCATAACTGAAATTGAATATCAATATAGAAAATAAACTAGAAAAACAATATGAATGTTTAACAAACCTTTTCCCATCTGGATGTATAGCAATAGTATTTATAGGTCCAAAATGACCTTTCATTCGAGCAAATTCTTCTTCAAATATTAAATGAAAAAATCGAGCTTCAAATTTACCTGTTTGAACTGCAGTTTGTGTAACCTGAATAAAAATTTAAAAGAAAAAAGAAAAACAATATTTGAAACATTATCAAAATGAAATACTTCAATAGCTTCTTGACCACCACCAAGTATGACATGTTCTTTAAGTGGTGAAATAGCTGCAGAATTCACAGGACGTTCAGTTGTATATGTTTTTAAATGTTCTAATGTTTCAATATCAAACAACTAGAAATAAAACAAAAAAAAAACGTCTTTTCATTTTATTTCAAAGGCAATTAAAAGTTTCTCGATCATTTCTGACTAAAGAAAGGAATATATGTAGATTTGTAGAGAACCACACACACACACTCTATCTAATAATGTATGCAGTAGAACCGTCGTCAGAAGTGAACCAATCTCAACTTCATAGTTTACTGTATTTTATTGTAATATCAAAAGAATTTTTTCAATAGGTATCCTTTGTGATCGAATTCATCTGTACAAACTTGAAGCATTATTTTGATAATTTGCTCGAAGTCGAATAACATTATTTTTTTTTGTACTACAGTTTTCACTGGTTGAGCTTCGTATTAGTTAAGTTGAAGTAGCTAGATACTACTTGAGAAAATATTTTTCAAGTATTGCCTAATGATATAAACTAACGAATTAAAAGTTTTGAACAATAGGGATCCTACATGCAAGTTATTATTGTATATCTTATTAATATCTACCTCTCTGTTTAATGAGAACCATGTTCTTATATGTCCTAATTAGAAAAAAAGTTCTTGGTATATAAATAGACTATTCATTAGTGAAGCAGTGAGTTTTATTATCTATTTGCTATTCACAATAAAAGAACTTCTGACACAGGTTTAGAAGATAACTAGCAAATGAACTCTAAATTATTTTTGGCTTATAATCATGAAAAAAACGAATAAAACATTTCAACTTCATTTCTACTGATTATTTTGTGGATACTAAAGAAAATGATATAGTACATAATGTCTCTGAAATTATGTTGATTTTTCAATTGATCTTTGTTTGATCTATGGAAATTCAAGTTTTCGTATTTCGTACTAAATTCTTTATTAAATTGATTGAATTTCTAGTCGAATCATTGCTATGAGAATATATTTGTTTCACACGTTTTCAATCGAGTTCAACATGAATACTAACATCAAAAGTTGAACCATACAAAAAAACAAAAGACAATCGATTCATCGTTCAGTTTGTTGATAAATTCCCCAGGTGAATGAAATACAATGAGAAAACTCTGGAAAATGATAGGAACTTGAAATCACGAATCCGATAATTGGATTCAGTGACAGGATTTATCCATTTCCGATCAGAAATGACGTCTTACTTACGGGTTTCCGCTGGAAATTAATGAATCTTGGCATTGAAATTATTGACCTGAGCTGTCCTTTACTCACGACAATACTTCTTAAAAACTTCAGTATAAATAAATCAAAGATTAACAGGTGAAAAAATATGAACGAATAATAATAAATTTTAAAATAGCGTTGTATCTCAACACTGTATCACTGTCTTCTTATATTTCAATTGAGTGAATTGATCCTATTGACTTTGGTTCAATTTTGCAGACCCAATAGAATTGAATAATACCTACAATCTCTAGATAGATGAAGTCTTCCGGAAGAAGTCCACATATATATATATATATCCTGTTCCTATGATCAAAATCATTAATCTTCATTAAATAATTTTACTTTAGCTGTACAATCTTTTGATGATGAAATTAGAAAAGTTAAATCGTCATTTGTTTGTAAATCCATAATTTGTCCTTGATGTGGTTTTTCTCTACGTACATCATCCATAGCCTAAAACAATTGATTATCATCAAAAAATAAAAAATAATAAATCAATATCTACTTTAATATCCCATTGAACAAGTTCACCATTATCATGACCAGTTACAATAAATTCATCTAAAGTACCCCATAAACTACTTGTTACTTTTCGAAGTCCTTTTTGTGTTATATTAATACGAACTGATGAACCTTCATTAGCTATAAAACAAAAAAATCTTCAATCAATTATTTACAAAACAACATACGTCGCATTCTAATATCTGTTAAATACATTTCACATGGTTTACCCATAACATCATCATTTGTATATAAAATTATATTTCCATCATAACTAAATGCACAACAACGACATGGTGTATCAAGTTGATAAAGATTTCGTTCACGTCCTGTTTGAACATCCCACACACGAACAGTACTATCACCAGATGCAGATACAAATGCTGTTGAATCCCAATTAACATCTATAGACCATACAGCTCCATTATGTCCATTATATGAACCCAAACGTTCTCCATTTATTGAATACCATACAGATGGAAATTTATCTTTACCTGCTGAAAATAAAAGATCACCTTCACGATTATAACGAACTTTAGTTAAAGAACGTTCATGTGCTTGAAGAAGAATAGGTTTCTAATAAAAAGAACAATAATGAAATAAAGAAGAAATAAAAACATGTATATTTTTTTTTTCTTTTTTAATTTTACCATTTAGACTATTCGAGATTACAACAACAAAAAAAAAATGTTATTAATCTAAAGTGTTATTATATAGTTCATATAAATGAAAATCTTATTATTGAAAGAGATGAATTTATTTATTGACTAGTCTTTATTTTCTAAATGTCGAACATAATAATGATAGAACCAGAAAGAAGCAATAAGGGTTGCAATACACAATCTAGGAGAATAATGATATTAAAAAAAAAAACATGACTATGGAATAAATTGATCGATTACAAGCCATACGTCATCATTCCGCAATTTTATATTTTAAAGATTTCTATACTATATGAATGGTTTTAAGAAATTCTTTTAATTTTTTACGTTCTATCTTTTCCTATTTCTAAAATAGAATAAAATAAGGAGAAATAAAATATGAATGAATCAACTATAGGGTCATATTAAGCTATCTAAACGTTATAATGAATGTTTGTCTTTATTGTTTATTTAGCTGTTGGTGTCCATTTTCTATGTTTATTAATAAAATTGATTAAACCATTTGTTGATGAATCATGAGCCGTAACAGGTTGAGTTGCATCTAACTCTGGTAAAATAACTTTGGCTAATTGTTTACCAAGTTCAACACCAAATTGATCATAAGAATTAATATTCCATATTTGTCCTTGAACAAATATTTTATGTTCATATGCAGCAGTTAACATACCCAATGTAAATGGTGTTACACGTGGTAAAACAAATGAATTTGTTGGTCGATTACCACGAAATGATTTGTGATAAATAAGAAGTTCATCACTTGTATTCGAACTTTTTCGAACCTCTTCTTCAGTTAAACCACTCATTAATGCTTCAGTTTGGGCAAGAAAATTAGCCAATAAAATTTTATGATGAAGATTGTCACGTATTGGATTATGAGTTTCAACTGGAGCAATAAAATCACAAGGTATTAATTTTGTACCTTGATGAATTAATTGATAAAATGCATGTTGACCATTTGTGCCAGGCTAAAAAGAAAAATCAAAACGAATCATTAGCATTTTATTAAACATAAATAGTTTTATCAATTAGTTCATAGAAGAATAAAGAACATCTGATGAAAATTTAGCGTAAACGAATATTTTTCATAAATTGCCTGAAATATACATGGAATTAAATAATTCGATTTCGTTCATAGTTCTAGATGCGTGAGATCACCTTTTATCTCGGTTCTGACTTCAAGACTAGAACCAAGACCACGGGAAAGAGAGCTTGCCGAAACTTAGAATGGGGCTACTAGAAAAAAATTATTCTAACAAGAACTAGAGATTATAGTTAAATATTCTATGATTTTCAGTAAATTATCTTATTAATCAGAATATAACTGAAGAGAGATGACTCCAAAAAGTGCTAGTCGTTGATTTAATAAATCAACAAATGAGTATCGAAGAATCTTTTTAGCCGTGATGCGAATAAATTATGGAATAGTTTTCTCTATTCTGGGCCCAAAAAACTTTGATTCCGTGCCCCTCCAATCGCATTATATATCAGAACTACTAATAGGCCAATTTTTTTTATCCAGCCTGCTGCTGGTCAAATAAGGTCGATTGGCACTTCTGAGTTTTCGAATATATTTTATTCTATAATTCTTGATTAATGTATAATTCAAGTTTCAATATTTCACTTTTAATTTATTTCCATAGAGTTGAGATGATAGCCCGAAATCTGACCTTTCATAAACGATATGACCTCTTATTTGGCGCCTCGTTTTTGATGATTTGTGTGACCTTCTACTTGAAACCTATGCTATTTCTTTGGTTATGCTTTTCTGATCGTGCATTCTAGAATTCTCGATGGAACTTCATTGTAGTCAAATGATATTCGCTTGAAAGAGCATGTGAAGCTGTAATGCTCGTGCATATGATCAGGCATACCACATAGAGATAAACGAAAATGTAGGGAATAAACAATACTTATACTTGACAATAAATTTTTACAAGAGCACATTTACAATATTTCCTATCCAATTGTTTTAGTAATAAATCAATATTTAATTTTTAAAACATAAGAATGAGAACAACAGTTCTGATATATATATATAATTCGAACGAAAAAAAGCAAAATTATTTCCTTCTAATCTTGATAATATTATCAAATTAATTAACTTACTTCACCCCAAATAATTGGACCAGTTGTATAATCAACTTGTTTTCCTTCTTTTGTACGATATTTTCCATTACTTTCCATATCACCTTGTTGAAAATAAGCAGCAAATCTATGCATATATTGATCATAAGGTAAAATAGCATGCGTTTCAGCACCAAAAAAGTTATTATACCAAATACCAAGTACAGCCATAATAACAGGTAAATTTTTTTCTAATGGCATTTCTTGAAAATGTTTATCCATAGCATGTGCACCAGCTAATAATTGTTGAAAATTTTCAAAACCAATAGCACATACAATTGAAAGACCAATAGCTGACCATAGAGAATAACGACCACCAACCCAATCCCAAAATTCAAACATATTTTCTTTTGCAATACCAAATTCCGTTACTTTTTGTGTATTTGTTGATAAAGCAACAAAATGTTTTGCAACATTTTGTTGATCTTTAGCTTGCTTAAGAAACCATTCTTTAGCTGATTCAGCATTTGTTATTGTTTCTTGTGTTGTAAATGTTTTTGATGCAATTATAAATAATGTTGTTTCAGGTGATAATTTTGATACAGTTTCACTTATATGTGTACCATCAATATTGGAAATAAAATGAACATGTGGACCACTTTTTGCATATGGCTATAAGAAAAATATTTCTCTTTAGAAGATATTATTATGATAGAAGAAATGATGGTTTGAATATTAAATTTATTTTGAATTAAATGAAGATTATCGAATTACGTATGTTTTTTTTTCTATCTAAATAATTCATCTATCATTCATTTCAGCCAAAGCGAAACACATTCACCTTCCATTTAACTTTGATTCTTTACAAAGGTTATTTTTCTGAAGAAGTACTTTTAGTATAAGAATATTTGAAAGACTATTAACTAAACAATAATTAGTGAATATCTATCAAACTATACGAAAAGAATATCTGAAAAGATGGAACCGGTCTGAAATTTTCACAACCGGTACCGGTACCGGTCTGAAAAGTTCAGACCGGACCGGACCGGCCGGTCTACCGGCAGTCGGCCGGTCTACCGGCGATCGACCGGTCTACCAGCAGACCGGCCGGTCGAAAGCTCGTACCGGTACATACCGAGTGATCCGACATTTCTTTTGTAAGTCCATGGAACAAAAAAAAGAGTAATAATGATATAAAAGTGATCATGTAAAATCCTAAAGACATGATAATATTCGAACAAATAAGAAATTTTCATATAACTATATATAATAAAAGCAGGACAGTAAACTAGACACACCAGTCATCGACCGGTAGACCGGCAATCGATCGGTAGACCGGCAATCGACCGGTAGACCGGTAATGAACCGGTCTACCGGCAATGGACCGGTCTACCGGCAGACCGGCCGGTCTAAAACTCGTACCGGTACCGGACCGGACCGGACCGGCCGGTAACCGGTACCGGTTCCATCTCTGCTGAAAACGTCAAAATAGACTCTAAGACAAATAATTTTTATGCTAAGAATTTCAGTAAGACTGAACTCCAAAGACTTTCTTCTTACAAAGTGGCTTTCTACAAATCCAGTGAAGCCCCGGAATTGGAATTCGTTTTGAACTTTTCATTTAATAATAAGAGCATTTTATTTTGCAATATTGTCACGTCACTAACGCTAGTTTTTTCACTGATAACTCCTCTGAACAAAATTTTCATGGTATCTAAAGTAACGTAAAACACATCTAACATTTAAAAATTCTCTCTAGAGGAGTTCCTTATCCTGAGATGCACATGTTTTAATATTGCGAAGTCACGTGGCTAATGAATGAAATGACTCATATAAAATCTATTATATTTTCATTTCGAAAATGTATATGTCTATACAAAGAAAAGGATTCATTTTTTGTTCATAACTTACTTTCAATGCTTCAGAAACCATTAATGGACCAAGATCAGATCCACCAATACCAATATTAACAACATCTGTAATAGATTTTCCTGTATAACCTTTCCATTGTCCATGACGAATAGCTTCAGAAAATGTTTTCATTTGTTCTAAAACTCGATGAACATCAGGTATAACATTTTTTCCATCAACTAAAACTTCTTTTCCATCTTTTGGTGTACGTAATACTGTATGTAAAACAGCACGTTTTTCAGTAAAATTAATTATATCTCCAGTAAACATTTTTGTTCGTTTTTCTTCAATATTACATTCTCGACATAATGCAAATAATTCAAGTAAAATATCATCATTAATTAAATTTTTTGAATAATCAAATAAAAATGGTCCAACCGATGTATTAATATCTAATGTATAACGTTGAAAACGTTTTTCATCATCAGAAAATAATTGTCGAAGATTAAGATTAATTCCAACAGTATCATAAAGTTTTTTTAAATTTTTCCATGCATTTGTTTGTACTAAACCTGACATGTTTTTTGCTTTTCTTATTTATCTACAATAATCAGCAATCAATTTTTTGATAAGATTAATTAAATTTTTTTTTTTTTTTTTTTGTTTTTTTTCTTAAACAATTCATATTTATTTTCAAATACAAACAAATGAGATTAATGGTCGAAAATACATCTGACCAAAAAGAAAAGCAAAGAAAACACATTACAGAGGGACAGAAAGGATATAAAACAAAGATTTGTCTGTTTTTTTTTGTTTTGATTTATCTGACAAGACTTATTTTTGCGACTTTACATGCTGTTTCGATAAGGACATTTATTTTCTCACTATTATAATTATGATCATATAAATTAAGTGTTGAATGTAACCAACGAGAATGTTCATCTGTAAGATGATTATCGGTTGATGTAAATATAGTATGTATAAGTGATAAAGTAAATTGAAATAATGATGATGATTGAGCTTGTAAATGTATAACAAGTTGTTTTGATGGTGGAATCCATTTAATAGCTGTTGTTGTTGTTGTTGTTGTATTACTACTATTACTTGCTTGAGAACAAGATGAACGAAGACGTTTTGCTATATGTGGTTCATCATTTTCATCAATGGAACGTTTATCACTTGTAGATGGTATTATGGAATTTGTAGAAGGAATTGGTTCAGATGATGTCAAAGGCGGATGAACATATTCTGTATTATCCATTATTCCATTTGAGTTTGTTGATAATTGAGCTGAAGGTAAAACAAAAGAAAAATCCAAGGTGAATAGTATACGACTGGAGAATGGCGTGAAGTTGGAAACATGTATTCAATGTATGGATTTTTTCTAGTTCTGACTGGAATAGAATAAAGCGAGCCTTTAGACTAGTGATGTATCGGATCAACTTTTAGTCTCTCGGCTCTAATGACCAGGAGAGTCAATAAATGAAAAAGCGAGTATTGAAGAATTTTTTAGATACAATTCGAATACAGCTAGGAATAGTTTTCTCTAAGTCGGAATCGAAAAAACTTCGTATCACACGTCTCTATTCTGGACATGATCATCGAATTTCTGATTTTTTTCCAAATGTACTACTTAGAAACCACATCGTTTTAATCCTGAATCAATGGAATTGGGTGATGGAATCTTTAATGAGATATCTCATGGAAAGCGATGAGAAGAGTTTAAGTCTTTTGTAGTTTACATTTTCTGCTAGCTAGAAAAATGAACAATTAATAATAGACCGGTGTAGGATAAAAGTAGAATGTACATAAATATATAAAGAAAGCTTTTGATGCATTTTATGATGAATGAAGGCACTTTTCGATGTTGTTATTTGGTTAATAAGCATAGGATCTTCTGCATAGGCTTCTTGTTCATTCATATGATTCATTAACAGTTTAATAATTTTAATATAACAAACAATTGGAAGTACATTGAGATAAGCAATAAGCCCAAAAGCGTTCTAACCCATAGCTTACCAGAAGCTTCCGGGGATGTTTTTATGAAATCCCTCTATAGATGTGTTTGATCATTAGGCGGGATGGAGTAGGCTAAGAACAAGTACATAGTTTAGTGTAAGGGCAAGAACAACATTCAGGGCGACGTACCAGTTGCTAACTATTCTGAACTGTAGCTTTTTGTTGATACAGTTGAAACTTATCATATGCTATCAATAGATAAATCTAATATATTCCAGAAAAATAAATCCCAGTAGTTCGTTACAGTAAGGGAGTGTTTCTTCGAAATTGAATATCTCAAGAAAGACATGTTTATTTTCGTTCGAACTTTTAAGTCGAAATTCTTTATTTTAGTTTCTTGTGGAATACTTGGCTCTCAGAAAAATGGACATTATTTTTCACCAGTAGATCAGGAAATCGAACTGTTTTAGGCTTTTTCTGATGTCAATTATCCTCAGTTATGAATAAGTGAAAATAGAACTGAACATTTTGCAAGTACGAAATCGTTATTCTTCTTATGCTTATTTTTAATGCTTACAATCGGTAGTTTGCTGAATATGATTTTTCATTTTAAGAATTTGTGATAAATTAGCTGATGTAATTTGTTCTTTAAATTGACTAATAATATTTAATAAATGATTAAGTTGATCAACAATTTCATCATTATTTGTTGTTGATTCATTTAATTCAGTTGATAAATGATTAAATGTTTGAATAATTTTTTTTGAATTTTTTTTTGGTGTTAATTTAATTGTTTTTTTCTTTTTATTATTAGTATTATTCGTATTATTAGTATTAATATTATTCATATGAAATGTGATTTGTATATTAGCTTGTTGAAATGCTTGTTGACATTGATCTTCATATGTTTTATGTTCATCATTTTCATCCTCATCACATTTTTCATTTATTATTTGTATCCATATTTGTTGAAAATAATATTTTATATTTTTAACTGTACAATTTACACTTTTTAATACATGTGTACGTCGTTCATCTAATAATTTTTTTTTCCATAATTCACTCATTAAATTTGTTGAACGATTATTTCGTACACGTCGTTCAAATAAATAACGAAATGGTAATGTACGTGTATATGGATAACCAAATGGATAGATATGATATTTTTCAAGTGATGATAATACCATTGATGATAGAACAGGTAAACGTGAACAAAAAACTAGAACTATTGGTGAATGATCTAAACGAAAAGAAAAATTATATTTATTTAATTAGATAATAATAATAGAATTTACTTTTTTGATTAAGATTATTTTCAATCCATGAAAGAAATACTTGGGGTGTTAAATGGCCTAATTCATTATATGAATCTTTTTCATTTTCTAATGTATTATCAGAAAGTGAAGTGGGAAATATAAAATATGGTTCAATTGATTGACCACTATTAGAAAATGCATAGATAACAGTTACTTTTGGTGTTAAATTCATTGGACGTAATTCATTCCATTCAGGTAATTGAAGTACAGTCGATTTTTTAGTTAACGGAAATTCAAATGTATCTATTGTCCATAATTGAGTCTAGAAATATAAGGAAGAACTTTAATTTGTATAGATGCCAATATCATGATTATAAGACAATTAAGTATGAATCTTTATAAAAAAAAAAAAAAGAAAGTCTAACAAGCCATTGATAAAAATTAAAATAACCTACTGTAAAGATTCATGTGAATATTCAAACAAATATTTATAGGTGGCCACTATGCAGTAGAGCTCATGGAAGGCGAAAATTTTCAGACTTGGTCAAACAATCTCAATGAAATTGTTTGACTGAAATTGAATAGTCGCCCTGAAAGTACGAGATATTTTTTTTTGTATTCGCTCACTAGGGCACTCTATACATTCTACTGATGGGCTCTCTACTATTCAGAAATGCTTCTTGTGTACAGTAGTCACAAGAAGTCCCGCTATCAGGTAAAAATTGCATAAACTTCTATTCCTTTGCCTGATATTTTAATTACACATAGAGCTCAATACATCCTTATCGCAAGCAGTAACTCAAGATCGATAGATCTTAATGAAAAGAATTAATAATGAAAGCACTGATTTCTTTTTTTCCCAAGGACCCAACAAAGGCTTTTTTGACGTTTTTCTACTATATAAATGCGTTAATCACCATTTTCTTATTAACAAATAGAGATTCGTATGTCTATATTATGCCACAGATAGGACACTTCAATCGGCTGTAATGTTGAGGCACGAGGAAGTCTACATTATCTGGTATAGTCTCAGAATGAATCTCTTCTCTATCGATGATTGCAAACGTGAAATTTTCAAGACAAATAATTAAAATTAGCCGAAGATATTGATCACTTTTCAACTATTTCCATCAACTTTCCTGAGATATCTTCGTCTGAAGAAAAACCTAAGTGAACTTTCTATCTTCTCCGCATCAAGATCGATCAAATCCATGCAATCAAAGTTCAACATGTTCTATTTGTTGTCAAACTATGAGATTATAGGATTAAACGTCAGGTATTATTTACCCGGTAGCGACTACTGTAAGAAGAGGAGTAGAAAAAAACAGCATTGAAAGATTAAGCAGCTATCAATTTCGAGCAAGAGATTGCTCCACAGGCATTGAGAATATTCATTTTAACGAGTTATTCACATAATGAGATGTTTACAATGGAAAAATACAGAAATAGAAAGACAATAAAATCTAGTTTTTGTTCAGAAACAATATTTAATAAAATTTATCTTACTTTTTCATTATTTAATTTATTATTAATAAGATATTGTTGAAAATCATCATGCCATTGATCATGACCAATAGTAGATTCATTATCAAATTGAATTTGATGAATATCTTCAAAAGCTCGCCAAAAACTACCTGGTGATTGTAAATCACAACTTCTTATTGAACCAATATTACCATGACCATACATATTCATTGAACGTTTACGTGTTATTATACCAGTTAATTGATAAATTTCTCTTAAAAATAATTGTTTAGCACATGGCCAATAATATAATGAACGTAAATGACGTAACCAATCAACAGTTGTTTGTGATTGCATAAATGTATTTAATTGTACAAGATGTGAACCAGTCATTAAAGATGAATTTGATTTATACGAAAGACAATATTTTAAATAATCTAATTTCATGCCACCTAAAAATTTACTTGCACGTAATATTGATAATTGTCTTTGAATAACATATGATAAGATTTGTTCCGGAGTTGAATCATTTGGTGGATCACTCATCATTGTTGATGAAGATAATTTTCCTTTACTTCCTTTAAAATATAAATAATTTAACTAATGTTCTCATCTCTTAGTTAAAGTAAAAACAAAAACAAGATTAGTACGATTTACTTGTTAAACTTTTTATCTATTTATTTGCAAGTATTGATTCTTGATCGGATTACAGATGCAAATATTATTAATTTATATGTCTCAAATAAGGATCTATTTTGAAACAAACTGATAGATGAAAAGTTTTTAGATTAAAAAAAACTGATTGATAATACACATTCCGATGAAATTTATTTTTCAAAATATAAGCTTAGCAAAAATTCAGAAATATTATCCAATCTTTTGAATATATATTAACATCAGTTGTATATATCATCATAGAAGACTAAGATCGTCGAAATAAAGATCTATATCAGTAATATTCTTTTTCGTTTACTATTTTGCATATATTTATCGTATAGAGAAAGATACTGCAAATATCATCTCCGAATATCGGCGATGTGACTTTTAGTGAAGTGCATACGATCTTAATATCAACAGTTTTTTTTTTTTATTGGCTCTTGTTAAATATCAGAGAAACAATTTAGAAGTTCGAAATGATTAAAATATTGTTAATGTTGAATAAATTGAAAAGGTTATTCTGTTCATTATAAGATGTGTTTTGATTATCGACATATAGCAATCAACAAAATAATCAAACTGAAAAATATTACAGCATTTTCTTTTCTTCATGACATATAATATACTATATAGATGCTGCAAAAAAAAAGATGAGACGAACTACGCAAAATCAAATATTGAAAAATCAATCATGGGCACCATCTGACAACGAAACTATCATTTGTCGTCTCAAGTAGCATTGATTTCCCTCGATATTACACTACGATAGCTTGAGCAAGAGGACAATAGAATGTTACTACTAAAAATAACAAAACTTCGTTTTCAAGGCAGTAATAATACAAACTCCTATTTAGCATTACCCTTGTCTAACTTCGTATCATTAGTCAAAATTCTATAGATATGCTTTAAACTGAAAAGGGTGAAAATGTATAAGTATTCGTTTAGTCCATTCAACACAAGCACAATATCATTCGATAGTAATTCAATCAACATATGCAATAACTCAAGTTTAATAGTTCAAATGACTAATACCTGTAGAAGTTACTATTGGAAATTCAATAATTAAAATATATATAATATAAATGTTATCTTTTGTTTTCTAATTAACTATTATCAATACCTGTTTTAACGAGAGTTTTTTTCTTTTTTTTCTTCGGCGATGATGATCGTCCTATTGAACGTAATGATTGTAAATACAAATCATCATCATGTTTCCATAAAAAAGTTTGCTTAAAAATTTGATACATTTGTTCATTCCGTTTTAATGTTCGTAATGAATGCCATATTGTATAAATAATACGTTTTAAATCATATGCTGATTTTAAATACATTTTATCTAAACGAATAACTTCTGCACATTGTTTATCAAATAATGAAAATATTGGTGATAATATATGAATTAAATAATAATTTAAATCAATTGTTAGTAATTCAATATTAGATTTTAAACATAAATTTTCAAGTTTAGGTGTTAATAATGTTGTTCGCGGATCAAAAAGAATAGCACTAAAATAAATAAAAATCATACATAAGTATTTCATAATCAATAGATAATTTTTACATATCTTCTTATACTGTTTTTCTTAAGTTTAAAATATTCACTGAGAACTTTTGAAAAGTGAGAACGATATGTTATCGTGATAAATGGCTTAAGATGTTCTTTTCATCTTTTTCGGTCATTTCTGATTCCGGAAGAAGATACAATAGATCTCCCTGAAATTTTTTACCAAAAATGTTCGGTAATATTGCCCACAAGTAAATTCAACAGTTTCGTTTTTCGCATGTCTAGAGTCCTGAATGCCAACATTCTTGTTTTATAGCGGCATCTTTATGTATTTCTCCCCTAGAAAAATAAAACAAGCTTTTTGATAAAACTTAAAATCACACAAAATAATGTTCAGCCCGATCGGACTTCCAAACAAGGTTGTATGCTTTCTAGAGAATCTTATTTCAATTTTTTTCTTCTTTGAATTCGTATCTCTCTATTAAAGATGCTCTGCATATGGTGAAATTCCCAGGTCGATCGATTTTATCTTCTTCGAGAAGAAGAAATGGCAAAAAAACAAGATCATGAAGTTTATAGAAAATATAAAGCATAATAGATCGGAAGCCATGCAATGAATAGCATCATTAAGAAAAATAATCACTCATATGCATTACAAAATAAAATGTAAAATAATAAACCCTTCGTCTGAGACTGTATTTCATTCATATATCCAAAAACAAAGTATTCACGAAAGGTTAGATAACGCTCATAAACTTAAAAATGGTTTATGTCAATAGTAATAAACGAGTATGAGAATTTATTATTCTATACTCATTTTTTTATAGTGTATTGCAATCAAAGAGCAACAACGAAAAATAAAACTGAAAGATAAATTTTATGATAAGACAAAATGCATCTAATATCTATTTAAAAAATTCAATTATTGCGAAACTTCACACGATTTAACATTAAAAGGTATCCTATCACATGCACAAATAGAAGTCTAACAACTGATAAATAGCTACTTCCTCTGATAATCGGAAATATCAACGAATGTAAAAAAAATCTAGGCGAATAGATTAATTAATTTTATGACATGTTTTTTTATATTATAAAATAAACTACAAACATAGAATATAAAGATCGATGATTTATTATCAAACTAATATTCAATAAGATTTACCTATGATTTTTTTTATCGGATAATGAAATAAAATCTTCAAACCATTGTTGTATATGTTCATGAGTTATATCTCCTGTTGTTGTTTGTATAATACGTGTAAATGTTGATGAATTAAAATTCATTTTTAAACCTTTTCCTTGTTTACATATAATTAATTGATTAGAAAATTTTCCACTTGGTGTTAATGCAAATAAGCAATGAATACGTGATGATGTAGTTTTTTTTTGTTTAGTTGATAAACGTGTTACACCATCATCAAGGATAAGTGTATCAGCAATTAATGTATCATCATTAGGTGGCATACGTATTGATATTGAAAAAAAAAACCATATTTGTTTTAAATGTTCATAAGATTTGGAGATATTATTATTATTATTAAATTCAAGTGTTTTTATCAAACGTATTATTTCACCTAACGATTGAATATTTAATGAATAAATTGAATAATTTTTAAAATAATTTTTAAAATCATTATTATCTTTTTCATATAATATTAACCAACGTGTAAATGAACGTATTGATGGACAATTCGAATATAAATATTTAAATGATGTATATAAAATTGATAAAGGATCAATAAAACCTTTTTTTCCAAGATCTAATGCATATGAACGACATTGATTCCATATTAATTCATTTATATCTAAACTATTTAATGGTACTAGAATGGATTGATGAGTATATTTATCGAATAAACTTGAAGGTAATGGTTTAGGTAATTGAGACCAATCGATTCTATGCATTCGAAAATCAAAAAATATTTATTAGAGCAAGCGAAAAAAAACAATAACAATCATACTCGGATGTTTCTTTATTCATCGTTTGATTGTATATTGTCTTTGTTTGTTGGCAAGATTATATAAAAAAAAAAAACTATTCACCAATGATGATTCGATATGCATGCAACTAATTAAACCATCAATCATAGATGTCGTTTGAAGTGGAAATAACTTGAACAAAAAAAGAAAAAATCAATGATATGAATATTAAATATGCTAATAAGATATAACTATGAAGTGTCGCTATATATAAATATTCAATTGACTTGAAGAAATTTTCATTCTTCTTACTTAATGAAATAGTCTTCAGTTTTAATAGCATTTTCTTTTTGCACTATGACCACAAGTGATCGATGCCGTAATGAGAATATCAAATAATTGATCAAAATCTAGATGTGATGTACATGAATATTATCAATGTAGTCTGTCATGTACTCATTGAATAACTATACTATACAGTTTCAACAAAGACCATCGAAGTTTACTTTGTGATAAGATGATGAAAAGAACTGAGAGCTTCTAGAAATGCTTTCAAATTTTGATAGAAACTTTGAAGTCTGAAGATGATAAAATCGCTATCAAATCTGCACTAAAGATTTTCGTTCGGGTGCACTGAGTTCCGTAAAATTAACGATATTTTTGAGTTAAGAACTTCTTTTTTTTCATTTCAAGAAAATTATGAGAGGAATCATATGATCATCAAGTATACGAGGTAATCGATAAAATTCTTTTTTTGTGCGTTCAATGCATCGATATCTAAAACCACCAAGCCTAAAATTGTAGTATTCAATATCATTTTCTTCAAAAGTTAATCCATGCGAACTTTTTACCGTCATCATATGCTTATAAGAAAAAAAAATATTTTGTAAAAATTATACTTGTTCTCATCTCAATGAATCAACAGTCAAAATGTTTCAAAAACTATACTAATACATAGAAAATTAAAAACTGAACGTAGTAAGCTTTGCCAATGCAATAGTATTCACAGATTTAAGTTTTATAAGAGTAACATGAATGAAAAATGACTCTTTCGATGGGTCCAAAATGTTAATTTGACAACAATCTATTTCCAGCCGCAAATCACAATCAGATGGCTGCAAGCTAAATGTTATATATGCTATATAACCTTTTGTTTCCTACAAAATGGTAAAAAAATATATAACAATAAATGGCATATTCGAAGCGCAGTGGAGTTCACAGTTCTCTCATCAATTGCCGCTCCACGTGCAAAAAGCAAAGTAAATAGGATATTCTGAGTCAACATTAATAGCTATCTTGGATCAAGTAAGTTTTAGAAAAAATTTTTCCTATGAAGAATTTATCTGTAGCTTCATCAGAGATCAATTTTTCGTAGCAAGAAAAAATCCCTCCAAAATATGCTTGACTCAATATAGGTTTTGATATTGATTTCAGATGTTGTATTAATTTTGCTTTAAAATTATGTCATGGCAATGAAAAACGCTGAAAATATTTTCTTTGTTCTATTGAAAAATCATTCTATAGAAAACAGCTATGAAATCAGCTGATAATAGGTAAGGAAACACATGAACAATTAAACGATTAGTTATTGAGAGTGTTTTTTTTCTAGAAGTATGTAGATAAGCATTTATGAAGAACTCGTAGTAATGAATTTGGCCAAGTCTACTGTTCATTTTCTTTTCGCTTTCGCTTAGAGGGTGGGTGTAGGCTTTTATTGTCTATCGCAGATGTGATAGAGGGCCGTTCCCCAGATCATCTGTGGTATTGAATCAAACTTAGCCTACTGCTTTAGGGTGTAAAATCTGTTTTTACCTATTCATGTATTCGCTCTAAAAATATCAGTCAGACACGAAAGACAGTTTATTTTGTTATCACACTAGTGTCTTGCATTCACCATATTCCTTTTTTTCTTTTTTGTTTCAGTTTCTTACAGAAAACTTCTTTTGATTTCTGAGTTCACGAATCTTGTTGTGTAATTCTGATGACCGTATGGCAATATTAGCATTTTCTTCTACATAATCTGGCAGTCATAACATCTCAGAGCCACCGTTTCTGTACTCGATCACATTCAATACATAGATATAGGGTTCTTTATTCCACCATGCAAAAGTAGGACTGCCACTGGATCCTCGCCCACCATCACAATCGTGTAGATAGAAATTATTACGTGGTTTTTTCCTAATATGAAATCCGACCTGTGCTCCTGCCATCTGCCCATTTTGAAAATTCGACGAATAACCAACTAATGTGCCGTTTGTAGCCATGATCGAACTATCGTTCAGTATTTTAATCTCGAAATAGCCGTATTGATCACCAAATGGATTGAAAAGACGTAACAAAGCCCAATCATTTTCATGAAAAATGTTTGGATTCGATGTATCCCACCATACATAAATGATTGGCGACGCGACAGGTGCATTTCTCCTTTGATTCTGTTCGGATAGAATACGTTTATATCATTAAGTTGTTGAGTGTTCGAATCTATCACACAGTGAACAGCGGTTTTAAGATGTACACAAAAGATGTATGTAATATAAAATCTATGGATCATAAATGATACTTAAAAGGCGACTTAATGATATAGAAATGATCTGTTTCTATCAAGAGACTATTGAAGATCTTCTACAAGATACTTTGTTGAGCAAGACGAATATCTGAAGAGTCTTGAAACTGATCATTGGCTTTAAAAGACAGAAATGATCATTTGAAACTCTTACAGTGAGCGCTTTATTAATTTCGTTACTGAATCTGACGCGGTATTGAATTCATAACGTGAAGCATAAATAGTTTCTTGTAGGAAGCAGTCAACATACCGCGTTTTATAATTAATTGCAAAGGAACCATTCATCTTTTCCATAATTGGAATAGGCAATTGAGGATCTCCTACAAATCCGCCATCACAAGCCATATTGTTATTACTATTTCGCTAGTAAAGATTCTTGTTTTAGAAGACACAAATCTGAAAGTTTCAGAAAGTTCATATGTCGATTAAATGATAAAAAAAAGCCTTTCTACTAGGTTTTTCCATCGATTGCATGATATTGTAGGTCAACATTAATGTACTTGAGGTGAGAAACAATTTATTTGTGGATAGTATTCGTGTAACAATGCAGAATTATCTAAAACATAATCAGAAATATCGTGAAACAGTCATAATAAAATGGTCTTATGTAAATGATTACTTTGAGATCCTTACTTTCATTTTTAGAGCTGTTTCGATAGAGTGTGAACTTTAAAGATATAACAACCATACAAATGATGTTGTATAGCAGACTAACACAATTCTACTGAAATTCTTGAATGAATCTTCTATTGACCATTTAAGAATCGTTGCCATCAGTAAGCGTAAGGGAATCTGGCATTCTATGGAAAAATAAGTTTGAATATGCATTGAAAAATTGTATACAAATTTGGTATTAAATCGTCTAAATGATTTTCTAAGGCCGACATCTTTTATGTCTATTGCCCTAATAGTAGATCTCGTCCGCCTAACGCTTTAGTACATCCAGTATTTAAGTATCCTATTGTTTTCCAAAGATCGCTTGTTGAAGTGACTTCAACTCGATCATATCAGTACCAAACACGTTCTTGGTCTTCTGATTTGGAATACATATTAAATAACCGTTTTGATTCACAGCTGAATGGCGCATTAGAGGTTGATACTCAATATCGATCGTAAAGTTTTGAATATAGTGGTATCCAATAACGCATTGTTGATCAGCAGTTCTGAATCTCAAACAGAGCAAAGCGGTAAGAAATAGAAGAAACGTAACCATTCTTAATATTATTTTTTAGCTGTATCGTGCGAAGGTTTTAATTCGATGAACTATATGTAAGCAAATGTAAGTATTCTCACCGATACAGAGGTAAGTAAATATTTTTGTTTTTCTATAAAACGGTTTTTCAAGACGCTATAACCATTAAACGAAAGTAAGAAGTCGAAGACTTTTGTGGAGTACAACAGGGTGTTCCTAAATTTATAACCACCTAATAAAATGCATATAATTCAACTACCAATCATGTTTTATCCAAATTTTTTCATTTGAAAGAGAAGACCAGCAATCTTTTATTCGCAAGCATACCTCCTCTTGTCAAAAATCGATTTCTGTCCCAAAAGAACCAATCTAGAGTATGAGCGTGCATCCACAATCAAGCCATATCTTCACCTACACCTACACCCTCACTGATGAAACCTAAGCAACATTTGAATATGTAGAAAATGCTGACACATGTAAGCTATAATGATATATTCATTTGTCTATAGCTAAAATTATATCAAAATAATCTCGATTATTCTTATCCATTGAATATTGATTCCAATGTAAGTCTTCATTTTTACTTGTTTCTAAACTAATTAAATAATAATATTCTAGTAATTAATTCAAAATCATGAAAGAATAATCAGTAAATGTATAGGATATAATTGTATCTCAATGTTTTAGTAAAGTTAAGTCGAGCAGACTTGATTCAACACCTAGTTCGATTATATATCTATACAAAATCAATAGAAATTATCACACAATAGTTAATGATGAATAATTATTTTCTAGAAGATGTATTTTTTTCATTAGATAATCTTTAAGACTAATCGATGTAGGGTTAAATTAAAAGATCATGACTAATTAACGTGGTACTTTGTCGATGGATAACATATTGTTTAGATTTATATTTGAATGTGAAATTTTATTTAGAAAATTGTATATAGTAGGACATCATATTTGTCAAATATTTTAAAAAAATGTGAAATTTATGAATACATTTATACATTTGATTATTATACAAAATATTATACCACTGTGAACAACTCAAAAGTATTGGTGGAGTTAGTTTATTTCTGTATAGAAATCTTAAGAAAACTTTTTTTTATATATAATTATAGTAAACATAATGCTTTATTTTTCTGTGACATTTAATCCTACTTCAACTAATGTCATAATAATAAAATTTCGATAAGAATTGTTTGTTATAATATGTGATGATAAAATTAGAACATATTGTCTTCAATACGTATTGTCCTTTTGTCCTTCTTTTTATGGATGTTTGTATTCTTTTCTGTCGTATCAGCATTTCACATGTACCCTTGATTCATATGGATCAAATTGACATTCAATAATAGACGATGATGAATATTCATAAGACATTTTATGAGTTATTACTAAAGTTTAAATCAATTCCCTGCTTCTAACTATTATAACAGGAAGAATAGTGTCTTGTGTTCTTTTTTTTATTCATTCATTGGTATCCATTTTTTGTACTCTAATAACGACAACTGCAAAGCTATTTACAGCATAGAATAAAATTTGCTTTTCGCTAACTCCAATAAAATAGACAAGAACGCTGTCTATAGGAAAAACATAGTTATATTTGTCGCGATTTTTGATAGAAGTATTAGTGTGGATGAAATTATGTTTGATCAGCTTTCTCAAATTATTAACCGCATCGTTGACAAACAGAATACATATTTATATATGCAATCAGACAAGAGAAAGAGATGAAAATAGAAATAAGAGAAAAGATATGTATAGTAGGTGTTGGCATAATGTTTTTCCTTATAGAAAATATTTATATAAGCAGCTGTTTATCCTTATCCCATGGAACGGATAGGACTGTCCTATCCAACACAGAGCTCTGGTATCAACATAACGAACGATGAAAGTATGAATAATTAGGTCATGTTGATTCATGGCTTTTACTTTGTATTGAAAAGAAGACGTTCTCTTCTTCTATGTGTCAACGAGCATAAGTGGGCAAAAGTCCAAGTTACAACATTCGAACGATATATATATATATCCGTGAGAGACAATCGTCGATCAAAAACGAACTACAGTCAAATAAAATCGTGTTTCTGTTATGGTATGTAGACTATTATATTCGAAATGAAGAGAAATAAGTTGACCTAAGGTTATACTTCTTTATCAATTTTATTTCCCGGATTTCCCGAGATAATTCCAATTTTTCAAAGAAGAAATTGAACTTTTGCTATAAATCGAAATTTGCAACAAAGTTCTATCGTTACTTTCTTTTACAAAACTTTTGAGCATATCATTTTCGATGAACTTGAAGAATGTACATGTTCGTTGCTGAGTGCTTACTGTTCTTCTCGACACAAGTATGTTTGTTTTGTGTGTTATGTTGATGTTACTAACTGTGCACCACACTTTCTAAGGTCTTTTATGAAATATTATTTGAAATGAGTTTCTTCGGGATAGAACTCTTTCAAGAGTTGAATAGCTAGTAGAGCATTTCCATTTAGTTTTTACCATGTCATACAAAACTATCTTCTATATTAATGCCCGTAGTTTAGCAACTCATTTGATAGTGATGTGATCGAAAAGACGTTCAAGTAGATAATGCCAGAACATCATGTGCAACGCTAATTTATTCGATTGTAACTCGGCTTACACGGAAATCTTCCAAGATATCCTCCTCCGATTTCAATAGTTTCTTTACCAATAGATGATATATAATGCTTTAGTAAAAACTCATAAAATAATTCGAGTTCCTATCGTTTCTCTCAAAAGTTATGACTTTTTTCCTGATCTATTATTGACTTATTGTATTTGTTTACCAAAAGAATGAAATAATCAAATTTCAACCAGCATTTTTGTTCATAAGCCATCCTATTCGATACTAGAACACCCTACAATTTTCAAATAAAATAAATACATTATTGTAGAGATCCTGAGTTTTGGATAAATATGCAATTGTTTTCAAAAGCATTAGAAAAATTGCAACTTCTTTAAAATGCCAATATCTCTACAAGAATCCATTTATTTTATCTGATTATTTTAGACCGTTCTATTATTGGATGGACTTCTATATGAACAAAAATGTGGATCGAAATTTGATTATTTTTTTTGTTCGCTAAGCCAATGCAATAAAATGAAAATCTAGAAAAACGATCATAACTTTTGAAAGAAGCGATAGGAACTTAAATGATTTTAGGGGTTTTCACTAGGACACTACATGGTATGTATAGGCAAAGAAATCATTAAAATCGATGAAGAGGTATATCTGGTAAAGTTTTCTCGTTAGCTGTTTTTTAGTTTAAACTTTTCTTTTATAATTAACAGATTTGAATTTCAAGTAGATTAAAACTCAACGAAAAATTTATTAATCACTTAATAGTATCGTATTTCTGCTTTTCACAGTGACCTTAAAGTGGAAAATACGAAAAACAACGCATTTGTAGTCATCAAGATGAATATCTGCTTCATTATCTTTATATGTATTATTCCGACGATATTTTCAGCACGTATTTTTCGTATAAATAATCAATGTGATCAAAAATTATGGTTCGGTATACAAGGTAAACCTTTGATTTACTCTGGTGGATTTGAAGTCAATGCTCGGTCCACAAGAGATATTACTGTACCAGACGGATGGGTAAGAGGATACACTTGACCATAGTTGTCCGCTTTTGACTAGATCTTGTTTTACGAACGAAACATCATTTTGTAGGTAAGCGGACGCATTTGGCCAAGAACGAATTGTCGATCTGTCAATGGCAAATTTACATGCAGTACAGGTTAGTCATTGATGCAAAACTCGAGTTCGAAGGCAAAAATAATGTTGATGTAGGCGACTGTGGTGCATCAGCGAATGGATACGGTATGACATGCAACGGAATAGGTGGCCAACCGCCAGCGACACTCGCTGAGTTCACTCTCAATGGATGGGGCGGTTCAGATTTCTATGATATATCGAATGTCGATGGTAACACGCTAAGTATGACGATTCGACCTATTCCTGGTCAGTACACTTCTGTCAATAATCCATCGTTGGGAAAGTACAATTGTGGCACAGTAAGCTATTTCGGGTATTTGACTATGATAAAAAGTTTTCGAGAATTTTCATGCACCTCACAAGATTCGATCCTAATTATATTATCGCAATCAATGCGCTCATTACTCTTTTGATAAGATTACTGTTAATGACAGATGAGGTTTCACAAGAGATGAAATTAGTGATTGTTTTTTTTTCACACAGATGTAACAAGAGTAGATTGGAACATAATTAAAAAAAAAGAATTCAATGGATGAAATTTATGCAGTTAAGATCGTTACAGAACCGTAATTACACTTCAGTCAATACACACATTTTATTTTTAATTGTATTTGTCGCATTAGCGCTTTTTTTTCTCGCTTAGGCAACGTGTATATTTGATCCGAATCGGTGCCCTCCAGAGTTGCAAATGGACGATGGAACTGGTCATAAAGCATGTGCTAGTATCTGTGCTGCTATTCACAATGCCCAACAACGAGCACAACATGTTCATCTTCAAAATATTTACAATAATCCAGATACTCGTTCGTTAGTTTGTTGTTCGTGTGATGGAAACTACTGCGTATGTAAAATGCACAGTTCAAAAGCAAGTCTATACTGATCTCTTGAGTTTAGGTATCACCCCATGATAAAGTAAAACCAGGTCGGAAATGCTATGTAGAACAGTGGCCACGGTCGACACAAAATACACGCTACGATGAAGTTTTTAAATCTCAATGTCCAGATGCCTATTCGTGGCAATTCGATGATTTAGCCAGTGAGAACACGTGCACATATACTTGAGTCCTCTTTACATTTTATTATTTTCTACAGGCACATATCAATGTTCAAAAGCAAATTATGAAATAATTCTCTGCCCTAATAGTAATTCAGTTGAACTAAGAAAACCTGGTTCGACCATCCAGTGGACCGGAAATAATTGGGCAACATCGTGTGATTTTCGTGGGAACGATCTGTCTAACGTCCAAATTTCATCTCATCATTGTGGCCAGAAGTGTGCCCAAACTCAAGGATGCACTCACTTTACGTGGACTCGATACAAAGGTGGTACTTGTTGGATGAAAACGGGTAGTGTTTCCAAAAACGATGCCCTCTCAACCAATGATCGAACCATGGTGTGCGGTATAAAGAATGACGGCCAACAAAAGGACAAAAGCTCAACTATCCAGTGGAACGGAAAGACCTGGGCCGTGGCCTGTGACTTCCGTGGAAAAAATCTGTCTAACGTCCAAACGTCAGCGGAACTTTGTAGTCAGAAATGTACTCAAACTCAAGGATGCAGTCATTTTACGTGGACTCGACACAACGGTGGTACTTGTTGGATGAAAACGGGTGCTGCTTGCCAAAAAGATGCCTTCGCAACTAATGATCGAACCATGATCTGTGGGGTAAGGGATGATGGTCAAGAAAAACTCCAAAGCTCAATCGTTCAGTGGAACCGAAAGAATTGGGCTATGTCATGTGATTTCCGTAGAAATGATCTGTCTCACGTTCAAACTTCAGCGGAGCTTTGTAGTAGAAAGTGTGCAGAAACTCAAGGATGTACTCATTTTACATGGACTCGATACAAAGGCGGTACTTGTTGGATGAAAACGGGTGTAGTTTCTAAAAGCAATGCAATTTCAACTAATGATCCAACTATGATGTGTGGTATATTAACCTCTGCATGAAGCATCTTGGCAAGAAACTTTTTCTAGTATTGAATTTTCATATATTGTCTGTTTTTAATCTTGCCTATCTAATATAAGTACTTAATCTTGCTCGTCAGTATAAAAATATCAAATTTTAATGCAGTATTTTAGTATATCGCTACTTTTGGAGCGACCTGCTATTGAGGACCAACTATTGATTAATTTTTTGCAAGAAAAAACTTGATATATTTGAGAGTATTAAGTACTTACTGATGTTGCTGAAACTCAAGATCACCGTAATGTTCCGACGCAACTTCGACATTCGATTGGCGACATTGAAACTTTTGAATGCTAACAAAAATATAAACATCATATTCAACAGGTTTTACAACATAAAATAATTCTGGTCGTTGGCCATCCTATGAGTCAGAAAATTGTGTCTTAAATTCACGACTTTGAGAATGCTGTCAATCTACATTTATACTTTCGACTGAAAAGAAGGTTGTATAAAATGAATAAACGACTTTGCAAAAGTTATCAAAAGATTTTTCATTACATCCATGTGTTCTAATACTTATAAATTGGTTGGCAATTAGACTTTTAATATTTATTTGATGAATCCTAATAAATCATGAGAAATATCCACAATAACGAAACTGAAAATTTAACAAATTCATAGAATTTCAAGGAAATAAAGTGAGATTCAATGGTTAGAAGACTTACACCAATATTGTATGTGCCAGTCTTTGTAACTCCGTCAGTGGGACTGTATGTTACAGGTTTTCAAGTCTTCTCGTTGTAAAATATTCTAAATTTTCTTGAATTCTTTGAATGATTGGAAACTCATTTAACTCAAGAAAATGAAGTGGAATTCACTGCTTGGAGCTCATGAATTGAAATTTTATATATCATTTTTAATAATTTCTTCGGTGAGGTTGTGTGCCTCAGTATTTTGATCTACATTCATTATAGAACACGTTGAGTTCCTTCGAATCCCATCTCCATTGCTGTTGAGTTTTCGATTTATGGATGGTCGTTATTGCAGTGGACTTGGGTTCTTTCAATCGTCGAGATAATTAAACTGAATACAGAAACCAAATTTGGCCGTCATTCTCTTGGTTTATATTCAAGGCCGCTGTTAATGTAGATTATGATAGAAAATGAATCCGGGAGAGAGAATCCAGCGATTAATCAATAGTATTCATTGAAAAACATGGTGATATTTGTTAAAAGAGTTTTCTTAGTAATGAGTTTTCAAATGACGACTTTTCACTTTCATTTTGACTTTGATCAGCTGATGGATGGAAACGTAACCTTTTCCATTTACAACAATAAAAGAAAATCATGATTCCAGCAGCACGTGAACGTTTTTTCATAAATCGTGAGAACGATTATTCCTTTTTTTATTAGAGATATTGATTTTTTTCTTGATAACCGATATTCGTAGTCTCGCAGCGCACTTCACAAGCCAGTGAAACTCGAATTTTATCTGATTTTTTTCTCTTTATACAGAAGTTGTTTATGCGATTTTGACATAAATATCGAATCTATTTGAAAACTAAAGCTGATTTTGTAATTAACCGAGCTTTTACCATTAGAATATTGTAGAAAATACAGTACAAGTTCCAATCATTGTACCAATCAAGAACCATATCAGATAGCATTTTTTCTCATATATTAATTGGAAAATAAGCATGCAATAGTATAGAATTTGTGAAATGTATTGTACTTTGTGTAAGATTGTGAATGAATGGTTTGAATCTAGTCGTCGTTGTGTTAGTTCGTTGTTTTATGAAAGTGAACGATTATTATTTTTTTTGTGTAACTCGAATAGGCAACATCTATTCTTGAAGTTTCAAGATAATGACATCTTCAGGTCGACCTATGTTGAGCATATTTTATTTCGGTCAAACCGTTTCGAGACATGTCATTTTTTTAATTCTCAATTGAGTTTTGGAACACTCACCAAATCGAGAAATGCCCTAGGAAAAACATATACATCGGAAAATATATAAGTTCAGTTCTTTCAACTGAGTCGGTTATATTTAGCGGTATATGCAAAACAAAGTCATAAATAGGTGCTTAGCACGTAGACTGATGAGCGAAATTTTCCAGATGATTAATCATTTTTTATGGCGAGACAATGTGCATCATGTAGATTCTCATGAGCTATGAATATTCTGAAGAGTTCGTGTTGTTAGCTAATTTCTGTCGATCAATTTGAAATGTTGTACAGACGTAAGTCTTAAACAGACTAGTTTATTGTGAAAGTTTCGTATCTTTTCATCGTGCCTATCTTAAGAACCGGATTTGATAACAGGATGTCATTTACATCATTCATATACACGCATAGAGTCGATATTCTCAAGTCAAGATAACAACAAATAAAAAGATCTTAAATTTTCAAAACAAACTATTCTATTGAAGGAACAGCTCTATGCGAAATTCCAAGTCGAAACTCGAAAATTATTTTTCCCGGTTTTCCTACAGAAGGATACGGCTTCGATCTAAAAAATACTGTGAAAATGTTGTATTTCGGCAGTAGGAAGCCAACAGCACAAATTCTTGTTAGAATACTCATTAACCACGATGATCTACATCATATACATTGCTCGAATTCAAAAGTCATTAATCAGCTAGAAGGTTTCCCTCCTCATAAGATGCATCTATCATATGACATTGTTTGTTTCAGTGTGTACTCTTCTTTGTAAGGATTCGCGAGCTAAGGTCTAATATACAATGAATAAAAGCAAAAAATATCTACTGATTAAAAGGATAATAGACCACTCGTTCCAATAAAAATATGTTTAACTAAATCAAAGATAGAGACAACAACACTTCATCTTTTAAAACAATCTCTGATAGAAATTTCAAATCATTAAAAAAAAAAAATAGTTTTCCCAAGTTCAAATATTCATTGGTTATTATTTTCATTCAAACTCATGCAATCTAAAATAAACATTCCACAATTGAATATTTCTAAATGTATGATTAAAAAACAACGAGATAAAAATCGTTGAATACCATCAAGAATATTATTATCAAAGAAATATTTCGAATTATATTGTATTTGAAGATTATATTTAGTTTGTATTACAAGAATTTTCATTAAATTTTGTATGAATATGTTGTCATATTTCTCGCTTCGAGAACAAATTAGTTTCGAGTGAATGCGTCATTTCAATATTCCATTCTGTTTTGACCTCTAGTATTATTCATTGATGCATACAAAAAAACAAGAAGAAAAAAAGAATGGAGCCTTGTAAATATATATTTTGCACGAAATGTCATCATGACATTTTTACAGTAAAAAGAAAAATTTTCAAAATACATTTCATTTCGCATATTCAAATTTTGTATCTTGTCGATAAAGCACATCATATATTCAATAGATAAGTATATTGAAAAACTTGTATACAAACTTTATTTTTATCACTAAATAAAATTCGATATTTTCTTAAATCATTTGTTAATTTCTTTAGGAGTTACTAATAAACATTTGCTTTTTTTTTTCTATCGATTAATTTTTAAAATCATCTTGATAACTTGAATTGAGATATGTTATGCAAAGTAGGCTTTGCCATAAATATGGTATACTAATAGAGGTAGAAAAAGACCTTTGTTTTTTTTTTCTTGTAATTATTAATATATACACTTCCCACCAGCGATATCTACAGAAAAATCTTGAAGCAATGAATAAGTTATGAATATTTTTACATGATATATTCAAAAACGGAAAAAGAAATATAATTATCATATGCTCATTAGAAGCATTGATATATTCTTGTCATGCTATCACTAATCGTTTCAGTGAAAAATATAGAGTGCAGCATAAGCAAAACATTTTCAATCTAAAACATATATTTATAGAAAGATGTTTCTAAAAGAAAATCTTCCATTCAATTGTAAACTAAATTTAGGAATTTTCGATAACCAAATTATTGCATAGAATCCATTGATTTAAAACCATGAAACATGTACATAAGTAAAAGTCGAATCTGCTAATATAATGTGGCAAACCTACAGTCTAATAGTATACCACTATAACTCAGTCTTTTGATCTTTTCGTTTTTTTATTACAATTTTATATCAATGAATCATCTTTAAATTTCTTAATTACTGTACAAAATTTAATTGTTGTAAAATGGCTATTGTTTCTTCGCACGAATAATATACTGTTCCCATGTTATTTATTTATGAGACGTTTTATAATTAATTTCTATAAATTTCCCATGAGACAATAAAGTCATAGAATTTCCACTTTCTAACCAATTACAATCTGCTAATAAGTTAGAAGACAAACATGCATAAAGTCATAAGTTCATTTGCGAGATTTTCATGAAACGATGAATATATATATTTTTTTCTTTTGACGTTTAGATACACATACACAAATAAATACATGCTTCCAACAAAGAGAAAAAAAAAGGTTAACACAACAAACGATATACAACAACCAAATATGTAGTAATAGAACAATATAAAAGAAACCGGTCAATGACAAGAAATATGCTTTTCTTTTTGGGTTTTTTAAAATATTTTTGAAAAGACGGGGTATCACAGCGATATAGACATAGGGATAAAACGTAAGACACACAAATGACAATAACACACAAAAAAAAAAGAAAATGAAAAAGAAAACTCGCACGCGATTTTTTTCTTTTATTTTTTTTTTCGTCAATTTTTTTTAATCGTGAAATATATTTCACAACTATATATAAAATAAAATAATTTTGTTGAAATTTTGTTTTTTTGTTTTTCTAATAGCTAATGATTTCGAATCAGACGTATAATTTCGGAATCAGCTGATTGAACTGCACCGGCAAAAAATAAATTTTCAATACCTTTGATACACCAACCTCGAATAGGTGGCATACGAAGAAGTAATTTAGCAAAACGAGCAACATCATCACTATGAAATTTTTTGCAATAAGTTGCTAATGACATACAAACTTTTTCGCGTAGTTCAGATACATGTGTTGTATCACTAACATCTTTAGCATCTAAAAAAGAAACAATAAAATAATGTTATTATTGTTTTTCTTTTTTCTAAGATCTTTGTTTTCATACCAGGATCATAAAGAAAAATAGCCTTAAGACATGTTATTTCAACTTTGTCAACATTTAATTCACGTAATATTGTCACAACATCATGGTATAGACGAGTTATAAAAAATTGAAGAGACTGATCAATAGCTGTATGAGGTCGAACATATGAACCATCCTAGAAGAAAATAATAATGTTTGTTTTTTTTTTAATTCTTAGCCTAAACAATTTCGATGGAGATCAATAAGAATATTGGTCAAAAGTGATCATGAAAACAAATATTTGTACGGATTCTAGTGAAACTTTTTGATATATACTATTTCTTTCTTGTTTTTCTTCTTTCATTAGGATTCGTTTGTCATGACGTCAAAATTAATAATCATCACATGACATGAAATTTTTATAACTATTAGAGAAAAAAAAGAATACTGGATAATATTAACTCAGAATATAAAATTAAAAAAGAAGCTTGAGAATGATATAGGAAAAACAATTAGCTAATAAATAATGTTCAATAGAGGTAAACCAGTGTTATAATATTCGCATAAGTTTAAGTAATTAAAGCTGTTAGCCTAATAAAAGGCAAATAGAAATTTTCGAACTAGTTTTTACTCAATAACCTCTAATGAAATACTTCAAAATGAAGTTTTCACAAAAAAAAAACAAATGATTTCTTTGATTCTATTTTCAATTACTCAACTATTGAACAACAAACAATGTTTATACGATATGATCAGATCCAACACACATTCAAAAGTTCTAACTTCAATAAATTCTCATATATAAAAAAAATCTTTCAAATATTCTAAAAGATAAAACTATACTCAAGTATTTTTCTTTCTAAAAGCTAACAAATAAAAAAAAATGAATCAATAGCAAATATAATACTAACAGATAAAATTAAACCACAATCAGGTGCCGTTATTGATCTATAAGCCAATGAACAACATAAAATATCTCTCCATGATGCTCGTACAAGTGCAACTTGATCATCCACAGATAAACTAGTGAAATATGGTACACGTTTAGACCAATCAATTAAATTACAAATTTGAGAATGACTTGTTGATGCAAGACGATCATATGAACATTCTTCTTCATGATATGAATCAATTTTGTGTTCAACAGATAATTCAGCAGCAATTAATTTTTCAATTAAAGCTTCTTCATCACCTATTGCACCTGTACTTGTATTCATAGGATTACTATTACTACCAGTACTAGCAATAGGTGATGATGGAGATTCACCTTCACCACTCATACCAGATTTTTGTCGTTCTTCTTGTACAGCTAAAAACAAAACAATAAAAAGTAGAATATTTAAAAGATAGAAATTTCATTATTATTTTTTACCTTCTTTTTTCATGCCAACGTTAATACATTTTTGATAACGACAATACTGACATCGATTACGTTGTCGTTTATCAATAATACAATCTCGATTATCTCGACATGTATATGTTAAGTCTTTGCGTACAGTACGTTTAAAAAAACCTTTACATCCTTCACAACTGCAAAAAGAACCACAAAACTTATTAGTTATTCAAGTAGAAAAAAATAAATAAATAAAATTTACCTATGAACTCCATAATGTTTTCCGGATGCTTTATCACCACAAATAACACAGGCATAACGAGATGCAGCAGCAGCCGCAGCAGCAGCACCACTTGTTGTTGCTGTGGGTGTTGAGCTTGTTGATGAATTTGAATTACCACCAATACCACTAAATGGACCACCGGATGACGCTGCAACTAGAAAAATTTCAATTAAAAAAACAATTTTGTTTGTTTTTTTGTTTGTTTTTGTTATTTATTTATTCTACCGGGACTTAAGGAGTTCGGTGAATCTCCACCTGAACCACTTGAATAGTTTGAATTTCCACTTGTATGTTGTATTTCATTTTGTGTTTGATTCGCTACATCCATAGTTGGTGAAAATGTGCCATTATCACCGTAACTAAAACCTTTAAAAAAAAATAAAAACAGATTATTGTTTGATGTCTTGTTTCTGTGATTCAAATAAAGCATACAACTTGATTCAGACATATTTTGGGGGGGAAGACGATTAATCTGAAAAGAAACGGATTTATTCAAATTTTGTCAACAGACTTGCTTACATTGTTTATTCTTTCTCACTCATTCCTTTAGCTTTTTTTATTCAAGGTCAAAAAAAAAATACCTTTTTTCCATTCGTTTTTTATAACCAGTAGAAATAAATTAACGCAATTCCATAGAGGACGCTTTAAATTTATGATATCTTTTGACCTATTAAAGAGCTTACACGGAGTATAATGGTAAAATAAATATTGAAAAACAAATAGGAAAAAGATTTCTAAATTCAAACCAATAAAAATGATGTACATAATTGAAACTGTATACACTTCGTACATTAAAGTACAGTTATATACGTCATATAAGAATGTATTTTTCATATTGTAGAGGAAATAAGAGTATCCCAAGCAAATGAGTCCAAAGAATGACTCTCTAATCTTCAAAATTCAAAAAAAAAATTTCCATTGACGCCCTAGTTTTTTATTGTTTCTTTTTCTCAATAATCCACAAATAAATGCTAAATCCTCATGCCCCCACACTCTGGTCAACCTTAGCAATAAATCTTCTAATCGGTCTTCTCAATAGTGACGACATTGACGCACTCGTATGGGCTAAAAATAACTTCTTTTAAAAGTATACTTTAAATAAGTAGAACTATAATGTCGATTGTTGTCTGGAATTTAAAATAAAAGAAATTAGCTAATTGATTTTATGAACAAAAAACAATACCGATTTTCAACATGATTTTTTTAAATAACTAACGTGTGAAGTGGTACATTTGATATACACAGTTGTTGTTGGAGAATGGTAAACAGTGTTTTGTTTTTCTAATGAAATAGTCGAATGATGTGATTTAATAAAAAGCAATGAGATGTTTTTTTAATATAAAATATGTTTTTTGTCACTATGTTCTTTAATTAAAGTGATGTTATATTATAAAAACCAAATGGATTTGTCATGTGCTTCAATTATATGACAAGTATTTATACATGAAACTAGATTCTTGGATTAATATAATATAAAATACATAGTTTATGGGTTTATATATCTGAAGCTAAAATATCCTAGAGAAGGAATACATAAAATACAAACCAACAGTAAGAGAAAGATTCATATCAATGGAATTGTTCAGAAAAAAAACAAGCATTTAACTTTTTTTTAGATCTATTGTTAGAAGTTGTCTTTTCAATATCCTACACAAACTAGACTAGTCATTTTCTAAGGAAAAAAAAAGTTTCTAAAATCGTAGAAAATCTCTTGACATAATCAAGACTGAAAATCAAACTCTTGAATCGAGTTTCTTTCTCGTTGGACATAAGTTGTGACAGTGACATATTTCTATTTCACATTTTTTGCACACACAGAAAAAAAAGCTTTTACATAGATGAGAAATTTGAGCTGAAGTAAGAATAATAAATTATAACGAACGTTGAATAACAATAAAAGAATAAAAGTTTTCTATATAAATAAAATAAAAGAGAAATAAGTTATTCAAACATCTGCTACATATTATATATAAATGACCCAAAGCAAATAGAAAAAAAGCGAAGTGTTGAATCAACAAATATAACTTTACACATGTTCGATATTTAATGTGGGTAATATTATCTTTATATTAAACATTGATTTAACCTGCACATGTTAAAGATTAAAAGCATAAATAAAACACCAGGAACTCAAATGCCTATATGATACCATAGAAAAAAAAATGCTATTTAACTCATTATCTAATACTTTCTAAGAATGAATGCATATTGATTCTATTAGATAAAATTTTTGATCAAAAACTCTGTAATTTTTCTTTTCTATTAATCACATGAAAAGATGTTTATGAGATAAATTTATTTATTTATAACAAATCTATAGAATTTCTTTTTATAAGCGATGTTTTAAATTGAAAGAAGAATGTTGTGTTATAATCTCACAAAATGGTCTAAATTGTATTAAATTTTTCATTGAATCAACAAAACAAAAACACGAATTCAATAGTTTAAAAAAAAGAATATTTCAATATGAAACGTATCATTTTCATATTGAAGATCATGTTTCACTTATTTTTATCAGAACTATTCTTGCTCTTGTAAGTGAACTTCTATGTTTAAACCAATAATAAACATTTCTTCCTTGTTCATGTAAATATCAAACGCTAAATAGATGCATTTAAGCATTGATTGGTTGTAAATCGCGTCTAGAATTTGGACGCAAACGAAATTACGAACACATGCAGACACGTTATTACTCAAAAAATATTTATATGACTGGCGTAATTACCATGTTAACATTGCATAGTGAGAATATAGCGTCTATCTATTAACAAAAATAGTTTTATTTCATTTTTTGGTAATTGCATTCAAGCCGTTTTTATATAGTACTTGTGTCAATTAATAAAAATAGTAATTATGAGACATCATAAATCTTTTTTTCATTTCTTCATATAAGCATATATTTACTATTAGAAATATATATATGCGCATGATGCAGGACTGGAATATTCTCTTTTGTTAGGTTGCACTATTTTTATATTATTTTGGTTGAATTGTGTATAATCATAATTTTATTGATTCAATCTAGAGAAATATTTTTCATATTTTAAGCACATAAAATGAAGTTAAAAAGCAGAATAATGAATAAAATTTATATTTAAGGTCACAAAATGTCTTTCATGAATTTTTCTTGCGTGTTTTTTTACTATAATTTTGGAATAATATTATTCTGATTACTTTGTATTCATCTTAATTTCATCAAAAGAGTTCAAACGCGATCGAGTAATGTCTACAAGTTTTATGCAAAAAATAAACAAAAGGATCAACGCAAAAAACTCTACACCTCATACAGAAGATTATGTTTCCTTTTACATTAATGAGAAAAGACTTCTTAAACATCATGTTGGACTTGTATGGGTTCTTCTTTGACGTCTAAGAAATATTATGATAGATAAAATAACATTCCTAATCTGCTTTATGTAGATACAGTAGAGCTTCTACATTGTGAGCATCATTGGGGCCAATAGAACTCATTTCTGTAAAGCAAAACGTTCATAAAGAAAGAAATCAAGCAAATGAAAAACAAAAAAAAACAGTTTTTATAATTTTCTGGCTCCTTTTAAGTGCTTTTATATTATTGTATTAAATAGCTTTTTACTTTTAGTACTTTAATTTTTTAAACAAATATATACATCAGAATTAATGATGAATGTCAGTGTAACCATAATGATTCGACAACAGTAACAGTTAGGGAGCATCGCTTTTCAGCAGTTGCAAGAGGTAAACTACAGTCGTTTCTTTATCTGATACTATATAAGGCTAAATTATATTAAAGTCTATCATATTTCTACAACATTCAAGAAAATAAATGAAATCGGTGTTTCGTTTCAAAGAAACGTCGTTGATAAAAAGCTAAGAAAGAATTTTACCGAATTTCGCGACTTACCTTGAACCAGAATAGCAAATATGTGATTCTGTAGAATAATTTGCTGTCTATCGACTGGTATATAAAAAATCAAATTATTACTTGGATTTTGATGTGCTGCGAGTGCATATGCTGGTCATAATTCTTCAGAAATATATATGGTGCTTATAGACACTATGGTTTTCGAGATGTTTGAAGATAAGTTTATACAAATTTTGCTTTTAAGCTCGATTTGATACAGTTATATGTATTCTTTTATGTTCTATAAGCAATAGTTTTCATTGTTACTTTCTTTATATTTAAAAATGATTCCTTTCGAAGGTCTTGGTTATTTGTTGACTAGATCAGATTCCAGTGTGTTTAAGTCTGTGCGACAGAATAAGAGATTATCAAAGCGAAACTTTATCAAAAACTACACACTATCGAGCAATATATACATGACACATAACATATTTTGGTACAGTAGGGAATCATTGTTAACTTGCAAGATTGTTCCCTAGATTAGGTTTTTTCTTCATGAAGAAACCAATACACTAAGTGTCCAAAATACCGATTTGCTGTTCAAATTTCTTCATTTCCTTGAGTTCATTTTGATCAAAGATAGCCTCATCCCAACTGGATAGTTTCCTCTTCTGATGGACACTTTTCAAACGGATCGTTCTCTAATGTTCTTCTAGTCAGTAGTTTCATCATCTCCAAAGATCAACCGCGCTCATTTGTTTCATTCAAAAACAATGATTAGGCACACAAAATCAAGAAACAAACGGTGCGGCTTCTTTTAAGAGAAATACTTCGTAGCGACCAACTCTAAGAGATGAATGCTGCGGTTTCTTTTATCATGCTAATAGAAATCCTGTTTTTATGTATTTGTTCTGCGTTTCGACTTGTCAGCATCAATAATTATTTAACGACGTAGTTTCAACAAGAATATCAGAAAATCTCCAAGATGAACAAGAAATTATGTAAGAAAGATCAGCACCAAAACAATACAATGAAACTTATTTGAAAAGAACAAGTTCAAATTGCTGTCACTAATATCAAGTCTGTTACTTCTTGATATCAATTCTTCATTGATTTCTAAATAATACGATCAAGTAATTCACTATGACGCTATTAATGAAAGTCGTGTTGTCGAACGAATGGAGATGATGAACCTTGAAGCCAGAAGACTTTTCTAAGCGACTATTCCCTATGATTTTGAATTGACTATCAATGATCATCCGATCACTATGATCGAATAGATACGAGTTTATGTGCAAGTGAAACTCTAAAATGTCGAAATAAAACTGTCTCAAGTAAAATGTTGATAAGAAAGTATAGCATCATTAATAACTATAGAATATATTGAAGAACAATTTGATAGTAATCTTTGTTAATGTACTAGTGATCGATTTATGTTTGATTCTACTAGAATCATTTGGTAAAATCGATTAAACAAATTCAAACAATATCTAATTAAATTAAGCTTTCAAATGAATTACGACAATATATTTCTCAATCGATTTATAATAAACATTTATTGAAATATAATCAATTATTTTCATTTCATTCTTTTCTATTATAGGCTTATTAATTAAACTCATCATTCTATTGATCTTTAATATAAAATCTCAACGTTTGACTCATCTGCGTTTTATTTGTATAAGACATATTCTCGACTCTCTAGTCATAGCAAATTTATTTATAAGCATTCATATATCAACAAAATTTCTTCGTTCAATGTTGTTCAATTTGATGTATATGCGACAATTTTATCTGATACATGAGATTCCTTAGTTATATATTTATTCAATGACATTATTGAATCTCCGCTTTTATTTACTGTTTCAGCAACACTTTCTCAAGAAACAGCTTTTTTTTGGATGATCGAGAACAAAAAGGTTATGCTGAATATTTAAAAACTTATTAGCTGGATTTCGTTGAACGATTTCATACAATTTTATGCTGATGAATTTACGAAAGTTGTATATTTAAATAAACATGAAATATTCTAAGGAAGAAATTTTTACTACATACGATTACTGTTTTATCTTATCTTTTAGATTTTGTTTTTAATAAATTCCTAAATATAAAAATGCTCGTTACTCGCGTACAAATATCATGAATATATTTTTAAATAAGTGTGTTAATTTGCATGATGCCATCATAAGTACTCTATTTTGATTACTACTAAAAAATAGTGAGCCATTCATGCAGGATAAAATTATTTATGACGAGAGATATATTTTGAGTTAAGTACACTTATGCTATTAGATATTCCAGGAAAAATAGGTCTCTCAATATTTCAATCATATTCTTTAATATTCGTCTTTTAATTCTCTACAAAACTATATGATTTTTGTCAATGTAAATAACATTCATTATTCCTCAAAGCAAGCTTCAAACGAACATTTTTGTAATAGAACGTTTTGTCCGAATTTTTATGTTATCATGTTTTAGCTCGTCAATAAGAATATCTTTCGATAGTACTTTTCCCATTTAGTACAATAATCAAAATTATATCAAACTGAACGATTCAATAAGTTTTAATGTGAATTATTCAGTGGTCAATGTATCTTGTTGATAAAAAGAGAAAAAGTTATTTTGACACTCTTATTATGTTCATTGAGTGATATGAGATGCTTCACATTGTCTTAATTAAAATCTTCAATCTATTTCGAAGATTTCATATCCATATTTTATTAGCGCTTGAATAACATTATGTATATAATTATTGACCGCAATTATAATGTCCCGTGATTAATATGACTATCACTGTTAGATTAGAGATTTCGTTGGGTCAATGCCAAAGTTCATATCACTCAATTAACACAATATTGATGCCAGAATAACTTTTTCTCGTTTTCATCAATGAGAAGCATTGACCACTGAATAAGTAACATTTAAATTCATGGGACTGTTCAAGTTTAGGTGATTTTGTTTGTTGTACTAAATGACAAAAAGTACCATCGAAAAATATTCTTATTAAAGAACTAAAACATGAAATCATAAAAATTCGGACAATATCTTGTTTTACAACAATGTTCGTTTGACACTTGTTTTAGAAAATAATGGATGTTAGTTATATTGATAAAAAAAAAATATATCATCTTTGTAAAGAATAACAAGACGAATATTAAAAAAAGATATTACTAAAATATTGAGAGATCCATTGTACTGAGGACACTTGATACTTTATATCTGCAATAAACGATGACCAAATGTTCGTAATAGCATACTGTCATCTATTGACATTCACTAATAGATGTTAAAAAATATGTATTAATGTTTTTTTAGCTATCAAAACTCCATTTACATTCCGTAACATGACTGATTGGTGAAAGATATAATTTCAAGTAAAACTTTTTTCCAAGCTGGAAAAAGCGAATCCTTGGATTCTGATGGCTTCCAGTAGATTCTGATAGGAGCCACCAGGATCCAAGGATCCGCTTTTTCCCTCTTGCTTTTTTTCTCTATTGACTTCCATTAACCTTATTAGCGTATTTCTACTTTTAGATTCATTTCATGTGTATTTATATGACGATAAGCTTAAGAAGTCTTTTAAAAAACAGTCTGCGTTAACAGATTTAGTTTATCATAAAAAATTCGTAGTAAAGAAAATTTTTGCATGTGATTAGTATCATATTATATACTCTTGAACTTTGCTGAATAAATTAATATTAATCAATACTTTAATTCAATATCACAACATAAGATAAATCAATATTCATTCGATCATGGATTATTGATAAAGAAAAAAGAGAGAAAAATATTTTTCGTCTCTATTCTTTCTTTTTCTTAAATTTTATATGTAGATTAACGAAAAGTAAAAAGCGTTAATATTAATCTATTCAAAAAGGTAGATCGTGAATCTAGGTGATTATAAAAAGAAGAGAAAAGGGAACAGGCACATCTATGTGAATGATTTATTATCTACGGAATAATTGATACATTTCATATTGAGTGTATCAAATAGAAAAATTTCATTTGAGTATTCCTATAATTAATAAAAAGAATTCCATTTCTTGATTCAATCATTTTTCATTGTTGATTGTTTCAATGATACATCTCCTATATGTTACTTACTACACATAAAAAGGTCGTTTATTAAAAAAAATGAATGTATTTGCAAGCGATTACGTTGCTGTTATCGTTGAAACATATAAATGATCGATAACCACATATTAGAATGAAAGGGTAAATGTATTTGACAGAAATATCGCTTTCTCTTTCATTTTTCGTTCTTTTTCATTTCTTTTCTCATCAACCATTTTATATAAAGTCTTTTTACAGGTAACGAAGGACATACGGAACAAAATTTACAATAGCAACATGTTACGTTGGCAACACATTTTATTATGCTTATTAATATTATCAATCAAATTTTCATCTGTAAAACCATCTATTCTATCGACTAAATTCAATATAACTTTAATAACCCCACACAATACATCATTACCAACTACAACACCTCATGTATATATTATTCTATTCTATTTCGTTTATGACCTATTTGTTGTTTTTAAATAGAAATCAGTGCTTGTTAAATATAAATTACCACATGATGAAAATCAATGGACTATCGGTAAGACAATTTGTGCCAATTTTTAGAAAGAAACATCCCATGTGATCTAAATCAGACACAAATCATCGGTCGATCGTTCGATATAATGTGCGCTATGTCGACAGCGGCTTGATACTTAAATGCTCGGCTATTTTCGGACCGAAATTCTGCCGTATCATACTGATTGTTGTTGTCTGGTCGGCAATTTGTTGTCGAGATACTACTGGTGGTACTGCAAACAAGCGTATAACGTGGAATGTTTCACTTCTGCTGTGAAATTAGAACATAAATATTTGTTTATGATAACGTCTAGGATAAGAAGCAAAGATCAGAAAAGAAAATACGGCCTATACGAAGATATTAGTTATTGAGAATATATGCTTTGATCAATAAATTAATCACTATATGAGTCAATTAGAATGGAATAAACGAAACTCAAATATTTTTTTCTCGTCTGATTCAATCGAAATAAGCTTCTTAATTCAATTTAATTCTAATGACATTTTTAATAGCATTTAAATTAACAAAAAAATATGTCCAATCAAAACCGGTGATCATTCTAATAGGGAAATCTTTTGAAAAAGCAGTCATATTAATAACATCCCAATGAAAGATATACTAATGTTAGTATTCAAATTTAAAAAATTGAATAAAACACTCATGCGAATGTAATGAGTCCAAAAAATATCCATGATAGGAGGAGAATGAGAATAAAATAATTCACAAATGGAACCGGTCTAAAATTGGTATCTGTACTACTTATATTTCTGAAGCAATTCATTTAACTTTTAATTCAGTTTCATTTTCGTTCCATTCTATATTCTATAAATGATTTCTGCTTTCAATGATAACAAATTTTGTTACTAAAAACTAATTTTTTCCATGATAAGAAAAATATTCTAGCCCTTAAATATTCCTTCGCTGTCAGACTTAATATGTGATTCATAAAAAAGAATTCGTCAAATATATTAAATTTTTTGACACTATTCTAATTTTACTGTATAGAGAATTTGTTCATTCTCAAAAAAAGAATTATTTATCTGAAAGGTTTAATGTAATACGTTTGGTTTAATGTTTTATTGATCAGTTTATTTCCGATCGAATTATCCATGAAATTGAAATCACAACTGTCGAGAAATTATTTTTGCAAGTAAAACAATTAGTTTGTAAATCTATTCCATCTTGTTAAACTATAAATTTCTTTCAACTTACTTTCATTACTATTAATTATATGTCAATTATATAGCACTTAAGATTGACGAAGTTTTTGTTTATAACAACACAATGCATTACATTATTATAATGTTTAAATTATCAAGTTCGAATACTATTTTTCTATTTGCACTAATTAAGTCATTGAACATGATTCGTATAATATTTTGTACAAAAGGGAGAGTATAATCAAAAATCACTGTTTTTGACTACTGACCTCCTTCAATTTTGTTTTCATCAACTTCCTCCCCTACTTCTGGATGTCCGACTTTAAAATTTTAAAATGCTCAAAATAAGTGAAGAATTCTTCGAACGTCTTTATGTGTTTGACTCCTTATGTTCCTTTGCTCGGCTTTGACTCATTTCACGTTCTTCCGGATGTCCTTTACAGATAACTTTCACTGCAATTTTCTTGTAACGGACACTCTTTTCTTTTAGTTTGACTATTAACTGCAACACGATCAATTGAAGGAAATAATAATTCAACGTTTTTTTTTTCTCGTTTAGTTGGAATCGAACCAATAATTCAACCGCATCGAAAAGCAGTGGAACACTTAACTGTTCATCTTTGTAAAACATCTATTCATTCTTCGATTTCGTATAAAAGAATATTTCAATGTTTAAAAAAGAAATGAAAATAAACAAAAACTTTATTTTAGGTATGATGAGAAAATAATGTATCATTGTGGTGAATCCATGTTAATCTATGAATGGACTCCATATTCATCGGCATCTCCTTTTCGTATATCTACTGGTAAAAAAAATGATTTCATAGAAATCTAATTTTTTTATTTTGAATAGGTTCTGGCTTTAATTTAACGAAATTTAAATCAATTGTACTTACAGTTATTTATAGAAAAGAAAAACAAATACACAAAGAGCAATCAGGTGTTAGACTATACATATCAATTCAATCGTAAGTTATTTTGTTTTTTAATCCCGATGTATTATTTAACAGAAAAGATTAGGACTTCCTCATAATAAGTATGTACATGTAGAGATGATTACTGATCAAACAATAATTTCTTTTTGCATCAAATTTTCATTTATAAGAAAAGAAAAGCAACTCAACACCAAATGAAACTATACATTTTCGGAAGCAGCATAGTATAGATTGAAAAGTCTATAAATAAAACTAAAAACCTTCATTTTATTCCTATAAATTATCTAAATAGTTCTATAATGGAGAAAAATATTATAAATCTCAGATTTTAGAAAGAAAGACTTATTTCTCAAATAAAACCAAATTCTTATTTTTCTCTTTATAAAATCAGAATAAATCAATTCGATCGAGTTGACTAATAAGACAGTGAAGAAATCCGATTGACGACTTTTATATGTTAAGAAGACTCAATAGTAATCATTTAGCAAAGATTCATTGCACACTAATCGATCATCCGTTACACATTGAAAGTCGCCCACAAAGTCCATTCAGGTAAAAATTACATCTTTTTGACAGACCTCACTTTTACTTGAATGTCCATATTCCAAAATTTTTTACAAAGAATCCATTCGCTGAAATAAACTAATGTGTTTCTTTTGCATAAAACGACTGATAAACTTGATTGATTCGTGAATAATGCGCCATAAAGTTTTAAGAAATTATCCTGTTGAAAATGCTTAAAAAACACGAATAAAAAAACATAGTCAGTATTCGAATGTCCAGATGCATCAGACACAAGGAGGAAAAACAGCGAGTTTCAAGACTTCAGAAGATTTTAATACTGAAATCTCTAATATTTGCCTCCAGCTTTAGTCTAACCTCCTCTCAATTTTCTGGACGCTCTTTACAGATGGCCGCCTGCCGCTATTGAATTTCAAACGCTTGGTGCTTAAGTGGGCACAGCAAGTGTTGTTCTCTCCACAAACTAATTGACAGATTCTAATATTCTAAGTAAAATTAGATGTATGAAACATTTCTTTTTTTTTTTCGAAGGCTAAGATATCAAATGAGTACCATATTAGTTGGTGATCAAGAAACAGGAACACGTAACTATATGATAAAGAATTTGTATTATATCTAATAAAATCTTTTTTTTTTGCTTTAAGATTTTTCTTGTCGTTCATCAAATGTTCCGCGTTTATTATATGGAGTAAAAAAATTAAATTCCAATGAATATAATATGTGGTGGCGTATGTATGTTATTCGTGTTCGTCAATTTCGACGAAAATTAATTCAATTAGTATGTGATTCAAGAACATTATCAAATATAAATCAAAGTGCTATTGAAATATTATCGCCCGATCTTTTTCTTATGAAAGATGATTATTTATTAATTGAATGTGAAAATACTCCACAAGCTAGTTGTTATTTTCTTATTTATTATACCTATAAATCAAACTTAATTAAAAATGACAATATTTGTCAAAAAAATGATTTTTTTGATTTATTCAAGTTTGTTATATTATTTTATTTTTGTATGTTTAATTTATGTATTTTAAATTCTATATAGACTTCTACCATCAAGAGATAAGCTCAATACAAATCAAAGTACAATGAAAAAATCGAGTATTCATGGATCAACAAGTAATGCGATTGATATTAAAAGAAAACATCTTCGATTGTTGTATTATTTTTTCTCTTTTTTTTTTCAGTATTCTTGTTAATATTTATATTATTATTAATCATTTGGATATCAATTATAATTGGTTGTATTATAATGCGTAAGTATTTTATATGTAATAGATTATTAATTGTATCATTATATTATTATAAGGACGTATACGTGGATTAGTCAATTTTCGTACGGAACCAGCATTTCCATTTTCATCGCAAAAATATAATTCAACAAGTGGAGCTCGAGGTGGGAATGATAATTATCAACAACGAACAGGTGATGCAGATCAAATTATGCAAATAGATGTTGAACAAGCTGGTCTTGCTAGTTGATAATTCGTATTGAATTTGTTTTTATGTTGATTTTCTTTTCGTTTTTGATAGAAAGTAGAAATAAAGATTTTTTTTCTCTCGGTTGTTATGCTTTAAAAGAAATCAAATATTAATCTTTCTTTCTATTTGATGTTTGATTTTAAATATTAATCTATATAAAATCAATTATGAATGTATTGCTTGATTCAATTAGTTTTGTCTGTTTCTTTTTTTAATGTATTGTATCTTTATGAAAGATTCAATATTTTTATTTTTATTTTTTATATTATTAAATATAGAGTATTGATTTTTCTATTTAGTGAGGAAAGTCTCTTAACTGATTACTGGTTTTTAAGTTGGGACTATGTGTCTCGTCTAGATTCAAACGAGTTTTGAATATATCTGAAAACAGTGCAGATTCTTACATCATTTTCGACCTGAAACTTTGTATAAAAACTCTCGTTAACGAGAATTGTTTATTGTGAAAGTGTCAGATATTTTTATGGTTCTTATCCCAAGATACAGCCATGACAAAAGTGTATCATGAACGTGCATTGCTTATATACAACCGCAGATTCGATGTCTTTATTTCATAAGAACAATAGATCAAATGGCCTGATATTGTCACGATTAACTATTCTCGTCAAGTATTGTTTCAGGACAGAATTCGGAAATCAATTTTCTCATTAAAAAAATTATCATAAATTTGCAGTACCTGAACAGCAAATAAGCTAAGGGCCTAAACTGTTTTCAGAGTATTTATAGTTCATTTGGTTCTACATAATGTACGTAGTCTCAACTCAAAAGTGATTTGTCAGTTGAGGAACTTTTCTCGTAGACATAAATATTGCGTTCATAGACATTTTTTATTAAGAACTATATCTGATAAAAAGAATATATTTCGATAGAAAATATTAAGCAATGTTTTATCCAGCGTGCAGACATTCTTAGTTTACCATTCATCCTTTGAGTTTGATGTATACCGAATACAAAAGGATAATTAGGTATCATAGAACAAGAATCAATAGAGATTAGTCCATGAACATTGAATCTGTCTGCAGTCGACCAGACTGAACTGATGTATACCTTTCTCGAAGCTTGTGACTATTGTACTAGATACTATGTGTTCATGCTCCCAAAAATAGGTCTTTACTTTCCCGTTCATGTGATAAGTACTGAGAAAGCATTGCCGGTTTATTTTTGAAAGTGCTGTATCATGGTATATTGTATCAAAACTGGTGAATATTTGTGAAGTCTATTCAAACTGATAGAATAGAATCGTTTTTTATGCATATTGATTATGTTGATGTGTCTGAGCCGCTTGGTTAAATGAATAGAAAGCCTTCTCTACAATCGTTTATAGTTGGAACCGAAAGTCGTAAGCGCTACCATTGGCAAATCATCGGTATACTCGTGTTAGTGTAAACACGCGTGCGATATAAGAAAACTTTAAATTGATCGTTCCAGAAGAAAAAATCCAAATAAAATGCTGATATTAATAGTAAAAAAATATATTATATAGAAAATATCCCGAGAGTAAGGGAGAAAAGCTTGTTACCTAGCTCCTTTGGGACTGAAATGTGAAACTCACATGTTCTTCAGCTTCTTTATATTAATACGAAATACAGAAGGTGTAAAATCAAGAATTTTTTATTTTCTGACGGGTGCCCTTTTTTTTTTCATTGTTATAGTTGCTATTCGCTTGTTTTTCATTTTCATAATTATTTTTTCTTAATTCAACATTTTTAATATTATAAGCATTGAATTAAATGGGAAATAGGACTGTTATGTATATCCATTATTTAATGCTAGTTGCTAAGGTCTGTAACGGGGACCTGCGTTGCTAAGTGTATGTAATGTGGAGAGGGGGGAGGGCGCAAAAACTCGAACTTAAAACTTACACTCACTATTTTCTTCGAAAATATATGCGAGTTCCACAATATACCTATTAAAGATCATGATACAAGGGATTCGCCTTGTATGACCTCTAGTGGGCTGTATTCTTTTTATTCGTCGTTTTTTTCCTGCCAATAATCGAAATAAAGAATAAATTGTTAGACCCCAATCACACCGACTTAAATTCAAAGTGAATACACTAATGTAATTAGCGTTGTTACGTAGAAGCACCAATCATGTTTCTTAATTCACTTTGAATTAAGTCAGTGTGATTGGTATCTTACTAATTACTAACTGCATTTATTCTACAACATTTAAGACACTCACGCAAGACGCGTCAAGCATCTATATTGCATTTATTTAGCTGGAATATCTAAAATCGGTTCTTCGTTGACACTTGACATGTTTAACTGGGACACTTGATCGGTCTTTTTGCTTGGTAGATGTCTAGCTGCGACATCTCAAGTGTCAACGGATGACCGATTTTAGACACTCTATTGAAACAAGACAAATGAATCACGTAGGAAGAAGTTTAATATTTTTAGAGTGTTCGTGAATTCTTATCAACGATGGCGTTTTCTACGAAGAAAATGAAAACATCAATGCATACAGAACAAAATACAGATATAAATATTATAATACAGAATTGTAAGAAGCGTAACCTTGAAAATAACCAAAATAAGTACGATCAATTATATGACAAATATTGAAATCATGTTTTATTTTTCAAAACTTTTTATATAGTTGTGTGTTGATTATAACTGGTTCTCTTAATCCAATACATTGTTCACATATAAAAACTCTTCAACTTGTTCGAAAGTATCTTGAATCTCATAAATCAAGACAATTGAATGTTCTCGCTGCTTATTTATCACCAACACAGTATGTTTTATATGTTAATTTAGAATATATAGAGAGAGTGTCCGAAAATTCTCTTTCTGTAAGTTGTTTTGTTTATCTTTACTATTTAATTTAACTGTATCAACTTCATTTTTTAAATGATAGATGAATATACTGAGTTCTTATCTATATAAGCACTCTTCAAAGCTATGACTTCTAAGTGAAATAGAAAGGTTTAGCCATTTTTCTATATGTTAAAAGACATAATACGATGATTATTATTTTAATTGCTTTAGTTTTTTCGATGTTATTAACATAGTCACCCTCTAAATTGATTAATAAATATAGCTGCCGTATTTAAACTTAAAATAATCGGTGTATCGCTTCGAAGTTGTAATGCACTCAGCAAAAATTACTGTGAGATGTGTCCTGTGAAGAGGACTGAAAATTGGGTCACTTTTCTTTAATGGTTTCAACGATTGATCAAGAATATAACTTTGATATGCTCCAAAACTTCTGTTACCTGATTTAATATAAAAAACAGACTGCTAAAAAATGCTTGTCCAGCAACATAGAGTATCAAGACACTGTTCTAAGACAATTCGGTACCGTGCGACCGATAAGTTTGATGAATATCTAGTTTGAAGAGATGCATCGAGCTCATGAGCTTTAAGGTCCCTAGAATCGATACTCTTGGATTTTTTTTATGGGAATAAATTAATACAAACGTCTATAAAACGACAAGTAAAGATCTATACAATTTAAAGATTACAATGATTGAAGAAATCGGAGTAATCAAGAATGAACAGTTGTCTAATGTTTTTCTACATATAGAAAAAAAAAGAGTTAAATTTTTTCATTTCAGTTAGGGATAAAAGATTTGAAAGAGATGTTTCTAAAGTTTTCTCGTTTGATTAATAACTCGGTATATGAACCTATCATTAAAAAAATAAACTTAGCTTATAAAGTTGAATCGAATAGTAAAGACAAACTGAAAAACTTTTGAAACACCTTGCATTTATACAATGGATATTAAAATGATTCAACAAGGTTGATTTTCAATTTTTTTTTCTGTTGACCTAAGCACCACAAAGAATCTAAATAGTAATTCCAGCAGAAAAAATTCTTTGCAATAAGAAAATAAAAATTATAATCAAATTTCGAAAGATAGTCTCTTTCAGAAAGTCAAAACTCTAATTTTTCCTCACCGAGTTCTCTACGATGTTTTTTTAGATGAGAGACAACAATTTAATTGAACGTCTGAAAATTCTACTTACATTGAATATATTAAAAAAGGTCGTAGAGAATTCGAAGGTAAATCATTTTGTCGATAAGTGTTTGCTCTACCATTTTATGTGATCTACAAAAAAATTTCATTTATGCATTGTACGTGCTGAAAAACCTAGGGAGCTTTGTTTTTTTTTCGAGACCGTATCTTAGAAAATCTGACAATAATTTTTATTTTCTTGTTGCAAAGAATGTTTTATGCTAGAGTTACTATTTGAATTCTTTGCAATAGAAAAAAAAAATTGAAAATAAATTATTTTGAATAATTTTGGTGTAAACTGTATAATTTTAAATGTTAATTTTTTTGAAAAAAGTGATTCGTATGTTCGCGATAAATTGGGTCGTTCGGATTGGATTACAGCTGCTGATCGATGTAAACTTTGTGAAGATGTTATCGGATCGGATGAAAATATAAAATCTTGGATTTCTGTAGCTAAAGGTGAATGTAATTCCAATGAATTCGTTGATTTTGATGAAGTAACTTTAAATTTGGCTGATTTTCTCAATTCTGAACTATACGAATCTGAAAAATTGCTCAAACATCCATTAAAAGTTGTTTATGTATGTGGTTTGGATCATTTTAATAAATGTCCTTATGTTAGACAATTGGCAACAAAAGAAAATGTAGCTTGTGCTGTTCTATATCGTCCTGGTGCTTCTGATAGTTTGATAAAAAGTTTAGAAACAAAATCACCAAATTTATATTATATTGCATTAGATGACGAACGTGAAACACTTGTTAATATTAGTTCAACAGTAATTCGACAACATTACAATTCAGCTAAGATAGATCTTACTCAATTTACTTATCCATGTGTTATTCAATTTTTAGAAGACAAATATAATGGAAAATAATTTTTCTTATTTTAAAATATATTAGATACAGACATTTTTTTTTTTCTTATTAAAAGATCGAAATTCTTCTCTCGATCATAGACGAAAATTCATTTAAAAAAACTATTTTATTTGACTTTACTGAGTTGAGTATTTACAAAAAAATAAATGTTTCAATGCTGGATTCGATAATTTTTAAAACAAAATTATCTATTTTATATTAATCATGTTTTTTTGAATATTGTTGATAGCACGTTGAATTTTCTCAATATCTTCTGTTTCATTTTCAAATTGTTTTCGTACTGTTAATGCTTGTTCTAATAAATCAAGTGCTGCTTGATTTTCTCTATGAACTGTATGTATAATAGCAAGATTAAATGCATAGTCTGCCCAATCAAGTATATTATTTGGTATAGAATTCATTGCATGTTTATAATATTCTTGAGCACCATTAAGGTTACTTTGGTTTTGTAATGATAGTGCAATTCGAGCATAATTTCTTGCTGTTTCTATTTGTGAATTTGTTGATGAATCAACTGTACGAGAAGTTAAACTAGGTTTAACTAATTCATCATTATCTATTGAATGTTTACGTTTTTGAACAATACGTCGTATTTGACAACGAATTAAAGCCTTATGTGATAAAAGTATTTGTTCAATTGAATCGTCTTGTGTTCTATCAAATGGTTTTCGTTGTTCACGATTATATTGTAGAACATCAAGTACACTTGGTCGTGTATTATCACCACCATTTATATTAGCATTACATTTATCAAGTAATTTAATAACAAGATTTTCATTTCGACGAGCAACAGCATAATGTAAACATGTATCACCAAAATTATCCTAAAAGAAAAATTTAATTTTATAGAAAACAAAAATACGACTATCTATTTGATTAAAAAGAAAAGCATACTTGTAAATTTGCATCATTAATATTAAGTTCAAGTAAATAATCAAGACATTTGATCGATTCATGATGACAAGCAAGCATAAATACTGTTAAACCTTGTTTTTCTCGTATTGATAAAGCTCGTAAACAACGTTGATGTATAGCATTTGTTTGTTCTTCTGAAAAGATTTTTACTTGAGAATGAATACACATTGTTAAAGCTTTAAGCATTTCAATGTCATCTCGTTCTACTGCATAATGTGCAGCTGTATATCCATCAATATCTTGATAACATGGGTTACATCCAAACATCAACAATAAACGTATCCATGCATATGGATAGTTACGTATCGTTAAAATATGTAAAACAGTCTAAAAATGATTAAAACTATATATGAAAATAATAAAATACAATATCTATTTACTTGTTCATCTTCATTTTTCATTTGAATTATATCTTTATGATGAATATCAAGAGATCGACGAAATGTATCAAATTTTCCATGAAGTAGATAAGAAAATATTTCTGATGGAGAATTTGTTGGTAAATGACATAAAATTGAACCACAAATACTTTTATGATAAGGATCATTAGACGTTGCTGATGTTGATTGAAATACATTATGAACATCAGCTGATTGACAATGTGAAGAATCGATTTCATCAGACATGAGACAGCCTATAATACAACAATATAAACAAATAATAATGGTTCGGTTTTTATAGATATATATATATGAAGCAAAAATGCATTCTAATCTATCATAAGATTATTATAATTTATTCGAACGTTAAGAGCAGAAAATTAGCATACTTTATATAATTAGAAACTTGCTTGTCAGTTAGTATGACGTTGCAAAAAAAACCAATGTAACGTATATATTTCATTTTTATATTGATGAATGTCGAAAAAAGGAAGTAGTCTACACAGGTATGTTTTTTGTCTCTTCATTCGGGTATTACCCCAAACGACGCATTGTAAAAATTTTTAAAAAGCGACATGAAATATCATGAGACCTGATAAATAAATATAGGAGAACAAATATCGCTGCTTTTTTTTTTAACTAATAAAAAATAACAAAAGAAGATATTTTAGTACATTATATGCTACTATACGCGACAGTCGTAATTCTCTTCATTGGTTGTCGATTTCTTTTTTTCTAATGTGAAATTGTCGACATGTCTGTTTTGTTTTTGTTTTGTTCTTTTACTTTTCTGAATAGTCGCAATTCTTCTCTTCAGCACACTTAAGGTATGACCCAAAACGGAAGAACAGCAAGTAGACTTGTCTGTAAATATCAATAGGTGATGGTGTAATTTTTTTCTGTGAAAATTGTCATAAATATTTCCTTTTATTCTTCCTGACTGAAGACAGAAAAAAAAATCAATGACGAAAAAACATGATACATTATCGACAAGCGTTCGATCAGAGGATTAAAAGTACAACTAGAATAAGAATGACTAAATGCGCACTTTAATAAAAAAAAATCTATATTAAATATGACTATAAATAGAAATATACCGTTTAAATTCCATGAATGACGTAAATTATTATTATTCTATGTTCTTTTTAGTCTATCAAATACATTTTTATTGCACACTTAAAACCTATAGAAAACAGATATTATTATCAAGTGAGAGAAAGATCGAGTGTATCTTCAGTAGCAGTCTTTGTATGTCTTTTTATTGATTGATTTATTGTATGAATAGTTTGTTTTGGTTTTGATTCTTTAAATGATGATGATTGATTAGAAGATATGAGAGAAAGATCAAGTGGTTGTAAATTATTATTTGCTTGTCGTAATAATTCTAAATCTTGTTCAATTATTTTTCTATTTATACGTGTATTGGGTCGATTTAATGGTAATGTAAGAGAATAACGTTTTTTTGATGAAGAAAATTTTCGACGTTGAATACAATCTTTTTTAATCGTATTTTGAATAGTTTGTTTTCTTGATATTTGAGCTCGAGTTGTAATAGTTGATTTATGAATTGAATTTATTAATGAACTACTATCACATTCATCACCTTCATCAATAGATGGTTCATCTTAATTAAAAAAAAAATTAAAAAATAAAACATTTTCAAATAGTTTTTTTTGTTTTTTTACTATATTCAGTTGATTTAGTTCTTTTCGTCATTGAATTATTTTGTTGTTCTATTGGATTTAAATACATGTGATCGACACTTGGACATGGAGTAATAATAGTTAATCTTGACAAACAAAGACTTTAGTGATTGTTAATCTTTCTTTTTTTAATTAAATGTTACTTTTTATTTAATGTTGATGAGTTTGATTCGATATCTGAATGTACTTTATTTCGTTTAGTTAATTTTGTTATCCATGTTGAAGATGATACGAAGTGACATGTTTCATTATTATCTAAATAAACATCTTAATTCAAAAATAATATTGTGCATATTTCTTACCTTGTACAGACAGACGATGGCTGGATGATGATGTAGAACAAGGTCGTTTGTGTCCTTTTAAATATAGATTAAATAATTAAAGATATCTCATATCTTAATGATAAACAAAATTTGATATATTTTATAATCTATTAAACGTATGTCAAAAAAATAAAATTTTGAAATTTCTTTTGATTCAAAACTGAAATCAAATGTCTTTTTGAATATTCGAATTTTATAGAAATAAATAAGTGAAAAATATATTTTGTATATTTAAATAATTAAATATACTGTGAGTTATAAAACAATATGATTAAGTAAATAACAAATAGAGCTAGCAAAGTTAGATATTTTTAGAATCGAGGAATATTATATTTGTCCTTTTTTCGCTTTCTGTTTATTTTTTTTTTATAAAGAACGTTAAAAACAAGTTATTTATCACACGGTATATACTTTCGAGTTTTTTATACCTGGAAAAAAAGAAAACATAAGAACAATATTACATAAAATAAAATGACACAATTACAAGAAAATAAATGCAGGTCAGAAATATTCTATATAATCTGCTATTAAAACTTAGTAGTGATTCTCATAGAGTCAGAATTATGGATGAGAAGAATTCTATTAAAATTCGATTTTTTTTTTTTTCTAAAACTTGATTATCGATCAGAATAGAATCTAAAGCTCAATCGAATAAAACTTATCTAGGTCATGAGAAAATAGATTTACCATCACAGATGAAATTAAAGTCGAAAATTTCGACAAACCATCTATGCATTCGAATTCACTGATGCGTTTAAACTTTTAGTCAAGTTTTAGAAAAAAAAAAAAAAAAAAAAACTTCTTTCCTTAATCTAACGAGTCAATTTTGAATAGTATTCGTTTCACCTCTATCTATAACCTCAATTTCTATGTTATTCTCCAAGACTCTATGTGCACTATCCCAACACCTAATAGGAATGTGCAATATCAACGTGTAAATACTCAACAGTAAGTCATTGACAATGGACCCACTGTGAAAAATGATTACACTGGCATCAATGTTCACTGAAGCACTGATATTCAATATTCAGACATCAACTCTTTCAAAATATATTCTTTTTGTAGCAATATCTTCCGATGCTTCAAAGAACACGGCAGCCAAGTGTGTACTAACTAAATAGAGTCGATGATCAATAAAGTCTAACTACACATTTCTGACATCTCATCACTTTTTTTATTACCTTTAAGCATAATTTCAAGCATTTACCTTCTTACATAATTACTATACACTTATAAAAAAAAATAAGAACAATAAAATTAACTGTTATCTTTTTATGCCGTTCGACAACACAGTAAAAAAAAACATAATCTTTTATAAACGAAAAAAAAAAATACTAAACTTAAAACTGTTTACAAACGAAAATTAATTATTAACAATTTAAATTAATGTCTTATTGCAGTTTAAATATGTTAAAATAAAAATATTAGTTTTTGCAAAACGGTCTCATGAAAAGATCACTTTGAGAAAATACACGTTCAACTAATGCTGATATTGCAGAAACATACATGTTTTTTTCTTGCAAGCTTATTAAGAGATTGACATGAATTTTCTTTTTGAAAACAAGAATAACTGATTCAAAGTCACTATAAGTTTTTGAGTACAGAACGAAATATATTTAGGCTTGTAGAGAAAGATGTCTACTATCGAATATGACTGAACTCTCAGTCTTTCAGAATGTGAACCTAATTCAATTATTAGTTGTCATATTGTTTTTTATATATTCAATAAAACTTTAATGAATTTCAGGTCAAATTGTAAATTCATTTGAATTGTTAAATATCAACTATTTATATTTCTTTGTCGATCATACTTTCAAGACATCCTGTATTTTACCTTAAGATTTTCGTGATCTAGATATTATCAATAAACATTATAAAATCATCGTATATTTCATGAAACACAAGTATTGAAGTATAGGAATAAACATTTTCGAACCCTACACAAGAATCCAGTGAAATCGTACTTTGATATTCGTAATGAATCTACACATTTTTCGGGTGACTAGAGTCTAGTGGGTCCAAAATGAACCCAACAAGTTCCATTTCACACATGATAACAGACATAACCATGAAAACATCGTCAATCTTAGATGACTAACGTCTCATGATAATATATAAATTACTTCCTCGTTACATTTTTGTGAAGAATTTAGTAAAAGGAAAGTAATAAAAATCTGTCTCAAAATAAATATCATAAGACAATCTTTATGTAATTGATAAGAGTAACTATATCATGTTTCACATTTTAATCTCTCATGGATTATGTTAACAGCTGTCTTTACCTGAAATTTGTGTATATTGATGTTTATCAATATTATTTGAATCTGTTTCATCTTCAAATTCATTATCTGTTTTTTCTTCACAAAGTCGTTCATAAAGACGAGGAAGTACTAAATATATAAAAAAAAAAAAAAAAACCTTGTTTTTTGAAGAGAAAAACAAAAATTTCTTTTCTTATTACCTTTCGTTTTCACAGTTGATTTAGGTGCAAAATTATTAATAATTGATTCGGAAAAATCATTTTTATCTCTATATAATTAAACGAGAAAAAACAAAAAGTAGAAAACTAATAAACAAATATCATAACATACAAAAGTATTTGTTTTTCATCATTTTGATTTGTCGATATTGTTCTAATGAAATAAGATTTCTTCGATATAAAATACAAAAATAAATTTCTTCTCTTACTTATTCGTTTGTAATGATAATCGAGTTAAATAAGCTCTTGTTAATAATGGTCGATAATATGGATCAATTGTCCATACAGAACGTGATTTAAGTATATAATGTTTAGTTTTAACAAAACATGGAATATTTATTAATGTTTGTTTTAATAAATCTTTCCATCCACGTTTATTTGTTATTTGTTTTATATTATTTTGTATATATTCATATAATTGTTTTATAGTTAATAACCATGATGTTTGTTTATCATAACGTTTAGAATATAAAGCAAGAAATATAAGAACACCAAATGATAAAGAATTTATATTTATATTTTCATCATCATAAAATTTTAAATCATTACATAATTTACTTATTTGATCATCATTTGAATTTATATGTTGAAAAATTTTTTCTTTTAAATTATTATTAATTTTATTATCTTTATATTCTTTTAATTTAAATGTATTTAACCATTTTAATTCAGTTAAATCATCTGAAATAGTTTGTTTTTGTGATGATGATGATGAATTTGATATTGAAGCAAAACAAGAATGACTTAAATATGTTTTTTTATGATTATTTAGATTTTTTGATGAAATTTGAGTATATCTTGATAAAGAACTATGAAATATAGAACTCTCATCATCATCATCATCATCATCATCACTGATACTTGAATTTAAACCGGTTATTTTTGCTGCTTGTGCATGTAAAAATGCAGTAACATCAGATTGACTAGCGACAGTCAATAGACTTGACGAGTCACATTCATCTTCTTCATTTGCCATGATAACTTTATCTTAAAAACAAGATTTCGCAAAAATTAAATTATTATGATTACAAAATAATTTTTGTTTTTTCATTCTCATTCGTAATTCGTACTTATTTGACAGATTAAAAGAACATCAAAAAAAAAAAAAGAAAAATCCCAATGACATATACGTCATTGAGTCCATGATCGACTATAGCGTTACTCTGTTTGAACCCTTTTAATGATAGTAAAATTTATTTATTGATTTTATTTTATATGATTAATGAAATATATATCTTATATGTAAATGCAATAAATTTAATGTTGATCACTTCGATCGATAAGATTTATTTAATGTAAATCGGATATGAATGACATCTAGTGAACATTTTTATGTGTTATAGATCAAATCTATAGTGATGCATGAAAGTTTAGAGTAGTTGTGTTTTTGAGTAACTGAAAGGATTCTCTATCACGATTGATGAACTTAAAAATTCCAATAAAATTGTTTGAATGAAAGTGTCTGAAAAACCAAGATCATCCGAAACCTGTTTTTTAGTATCTATTTGAATCTTTCTGGAAACGAGTTTATTGATAAAGCAAAATGAGATGTGTTTCGGCTCTCTTCATCAACCTACATTTAACTAATAGAAGACTCAAAACTTTAAACGTGATGAAATCATTGAGACATCTCATTTTGCTCTATCAAATAAAATCATTTCCAAAAACATTCAAATTAATACCAGAAAAACTGGTTTTCGAAAGTCTCGATTTTTCAAACATTCTAATCCAAGCAGTTTTATTGGAGTTTCTAAGTTTATCAATCCTAATAAAGAAAACTTTTCTAAATTCATGTCCACGACTATATGTGTCTATAGAAATATATATTCGAAAATTAAGACTGATGTTTCATTAATAATTCCAGTTCAGAACCTTCAAACCGGGTTGTCAGATCTTCTGAAATGGCAGAAAAATTTCCAAACTTTTTTCGAAATTCGAATTTTATGACTTTAATTATAACTTCGAAGTTGACTTTCGCTCCTTTGAATCGAAAGCTTTTCCGTACTAAACTGAACAGACTGTATGATTAAAAGAAACAATTTGAATAAACAATCTCGCTGATATAAGCTGAAATTTAAGTTTAAGAAAGAACTTTTTCACATGACAATTCTAACGTGTTAACTGATTTAGATTCAGTCGTGCATGATAAATTGGAGAACTCGAATACTGGCATAAGTGAGATTGAAGAAGCAGAAAAAACTATGTCACTAACAATTTTCATATTAAATGCTGATAGAATGAAATATATTTCAATACAAAAGACAATGTAGGTATTTAATCGTTAAATAACTCTGACTAGGATACACAGAGTTGGTTCGAGTCTGAAAATCTTCGACTCGATGGCCTTTAACCGTAACCCCTGAAAATGTCAATCGAGATTTTTTTTTTCTTTCGATAAGCATCTATCGATTGAGATAAGAAATTGTGATGCCTTTATTTAAATAGACATATCAATGTTTTATTTGACTCGCTCGATTGCATAGTAGGTCGTGTAATGAGACATGTGAGGAATCAAAATGTGAACGTATACTAGAATCATGCTAAAGAGAAATTTTCCAGATCGAAATTGGTACTACGAGAAAAAAAGCATCACAATCGGAACTAGACCTGATTTGCCAGCATTATGATCGGATCCGAAAAGACTTGATCCTGCACTTCTCTACACTTGATTCGAACACTGATGCAACTGTTTCAACCCATCCATGCCATACACTATTTTGATAGTACGTCAACTTCGTAGTTTTAGTCATACTTTTATAGAAATTAAAATCATACGAATATACATTCTTGCATACATTTGACAAAAAGGTAAGTATTTTCGTTAATTTATTATAATTAACTTTTTTTTTTTCTTTCCAGTTTTTCTCGAAAACTTTTTATGATCTTATCAATAAATTTACTGATAATTGTGATCAAAATTTTGAATGTTGATTTAGATATAATAATAAGAAATTAAAGTAACTTGTTTACATGTCAAATTTTACAGTGACTTTGTATAATACTGAACAATCGTTTATATTCACATTTATAGACTTGGTACTAATTAAATGATTTCTTCACTCTACAAAATATAAATGAACAATTGATTTATGAACAAGTATTGGCTATCAGTAAAAACTACTCAGCTACACATTGATTTTTTACTATATCAGTAAGATTAATCAACCTATCGTTTCACAATGATTCACTGTTAAAAAATGAAGTTTTTATCATTAGTGTAGTTTTATACAATCTATAAAAATATTTAAAGAAAACACCATGGTACCAATAACTATGGTTTGAACTTCTGTGAAAGAAGAAGGTTGATATAATGATTTTTTTAGTAGTACTGAAAAAGTTCAATGTCTAGTTATATTATCTCATATATTCACAGCCAAAAAAAACTAATGAGGTGTAACCCATAGAGAAGGCACCATTGCTTCTTCCTATTTCTTGAAAATTCTTTCAATCGAAACGAATCAGCTATTTGCCCATCATTCATTCCTATTGGAATACAGTCAATTCATATATGATTATTCAAGACAACCAATCATACTATCTTATACCTATTTTACCCGTATTAAGAGTGTCAAAAAAACTCGTTGTACACAACATAAGATGAATTCTTACATCGTTATCTGTTATATCAAAAGATAGGATATCTATTTTTTTTTTTAATTTTATCTTTTTAATTTCTGAACACAACATATACAAACGAAGAATACAGTAAAGAAAAAAAAAATGAACAAATCAAAACAACAACTTCTTTTTTGTATTTTTTTTTTTTGGTTTAATATGCTAACTACCATTGATCATGATATATATATATATATACATAGATATTTAGACAAAAGAAAAAATGATTTTCCCTATTTTCCACCTTGTTTATATTGAGCAATTTCTCGATCATATCTTTCTTTTTCTTGTCGAGCTCTTTCTTCATAGTGACGTTTTTTATCATCACCAATTGCACGCCATCGTTCACCAATAACTTTAGCAATGTCCGAAACAGACAATGCTGGATTTTCTTTTTTTATTTTCGGTCGTTCATCTTGTGAAAATAAGAAAAATGTTGATAATGGACGCTTTGGTGCATTTGGATCTTTTTGTGATTTTGGAGCTCGTGGCATTTCTAAGAAAAAACAAATATTTTTATTTAATTTTATTTATTTAATTTTTGAATTACATACTTTTTAAGTAGATGTCGTATGTTATATATGTGTATATGTCAGTTAGTTTGAGTTGAATATGAATAGAATCAGTGAACGCGAATAGCTTACTTCTCTATCGTCGTCGGTTGCTCGTTGTGTATGTGTGTGTGAGAGTAAGCAAGTAGGGTAGACATACAGACATTTTATTCTCTTTCTGACGTTAAAGAGACAAAGGGAGAGAGAAGAAGAAGAAGAAGAAAAAAAATTCTTCTTAGCTTACTTGCCATACACACAAACGTACAACGGGCAACGTTCATTGTGTGTAGACAGAAGTGTGTATAGGGCAAGCGCTAAAGCAGTAGTCGACTCGATTTTCCTTTTCATTGCACGACGAGAGAACATAGCACAAAGACGAGAACGACAGCAAGAGAGGGAAAGAGAGAAAAAAGGAATATATATAGATGGAAAAGAAGCAACCATTTTCACCGTTGATTATGAAAAATAGAGGAAAAAAAAAAAATCTTTTTGAACATTTTAAAATGAATATTTGTTTTGACTACAATTGAAATAATTAAAATTATTATTTGTAGAATTTGAATAATATCGAAATTGATATTTAATATAATTATATGTTTTAATTTGATTAAATTTTAAAAGCTTTTTTTTTGAATAATCTTTATCAATATTTAAATAAATGACGAATCTAGAATTTGGGCAACGCAAGATAATCATGGTTATAAAATGTGTTTTAAAGTCTATTGAAAATCATATAGGCTCATTTTTGAGAGTTTTCCGTGAAGAAAAATATTTTCGAAGGAAAACGTGATTACTTCTAATTTTAATTAATCATTGCAAGAGTATTCATTTTTCAAGTTATATTGTAGTATTTTATATTCTTTTGTAAACAATATGGTAACACAAAATATTTTTCATATGTTGAAAAGATCGGTTTATCTTCAAACAGTTTGAATATTTGTTTATGTTATTTTGGTTGATAAATTTTTAAAGAATCATTTGCATATATTTTGCATTCAGTTTTTTTTACTATCGAATACATTGATCGAACATTCACATAATAAGCTCAATAATTTAAATACTATATTCATATATTTAATAGAGATGATATCTTCTAGACATAGGACGTTTAAACAGCTAACGAAGATTGAATAACAACTATTAACGTAAGAACTTGGTGATTGAGATGTATAGGATAAGCTTTTTTTTTTCGCGTTCTGTACTTGATCTAACAAAAAAAATGTCTTATTCTTACCTTGACTGAAGTCCGTCGAGTAGGATCTCCGATCGTTCCAATCAGCACTACTCTAAAAGTAAAAGTCAATTATAAGTTGATTCTTATTAGATTACTACCAATCTTGCCTGAGAAATGTATAGGACTTGTTAGTCATTGTATACAAATATTCGCAAAAAGTATCTCACATCTTCGGAGTAATTATTCAATACAGTTTATAAAATTTCATTGAGAACATTAAGACTAAGGTTTGGATGCGAATCCGAAATTTTTATACTCAACTAGTTTTAACCCTGACACTACCTTGTACAGTTGTAATTTGGTGGTTGAAATCAAGTCAATTAGTTGAGATTGAACTGTCATACATGTATTGCCTTTTAGTTTTAATTTTGTTGAAAGTTATAAAAATGTTATGGATGACTCGTTAATAGTATAATTAAATTCGGGATCGAAAAATCACCGTCACTTTATTTGATCGATGATAGAGATATACAGGCTGTCAAGCGCTTTTTTTCCTGTGATAAAATCTCAAGTTCTTTTTTTTTTTTTATAATGACCTTTGGATTTTTATTCTGTAATTGACGAAAAGTGATAATGATAAAAACTGTTTACTCATGATTAATCCAGGAACAAATACGGATAGATTTTTAAATCAGATAATCGAATTTATTTTTACTAAAAACAAAAAAAAAGAAAGTAAAATATTCTTATTAGTTCTATTTGTGGAAACAATCTACTTTATTTCATTTTCATCAATACGATTTTCGTTTAAACGATATAGATTAATTAATTCATTATGACGTTGCTTCTTCTTCTTGTTTTTTTTACACTTTGCGAATCCTCAAGAATCTGATATTCTATCTTCAATGATGATCTTTTTTTTTATATTAAATTAATCTATATACTGTCAGAGTAGGCTATGGCTATAGGTAGAAGACGTGCGAAAGTATGTCTCGCCATTGTATATAAAAGAATAGGATGCGCTCTTATGCTCTCGACTCATTCAATGGATGTTTCAATTCAGTTATGGTCGGACAAGTTGATTGCTGTATGCTTTTTTTCTCCCGTCAGTTTTTTTTTCTTCGTAGATGATAGATCATTTTCGCATTGAACATCATGTACATATTTTTTGGGGCGACGATTATTGCTCAGCGAAAGAGAGAGAGGGGGAAAAAATAGGTGCTCAGCCAGGCAGAACAAAAAAAGAAGAATATGAGAGAAAAGGTCTCGTTCATATGACAAAGAGCGTTTAATGCAATCGACAAACGAGTAGTGAGTATCATTGTTATAAATAAAAAAAGACAAATTTTATTAAGTGAATCTTGAAATGAGATACAACTTTTTATTTCTTTTGAAATAAACAATTTTTTTTTTCTCAATCAAATTAATTCGTTGTGTAATCGAAATTTTTTCACTATACTAAAAACATATAGACATTCATTTCTGAATAACAATATTCACTAACAAATGAGTATTGTAACCACACGTGGAAAAAAACCCTCATCCAACCAATCCGAAATACTATTTTATACTATTGTATTTTACTATTGTATTCATCCGTCATTGTCCTTGTCCATTATTTATAAAATAGAAGCTTGTATATTATATTTTTACCATTTACTGTTTACCTTTATACTTTCAACTCATTCGTCCGTGACATGTCTCTGCTTATTGCATACCTATATATATATTCATTATAATATTCATTCGTTAACATTATAATGAGCCAATAATACACGTAAATCATAGTTTTGCTTATTTTTTTGCTGTTTGATATTTTATAATGGCATCTAAAGATTTCATTGATGTTAATTTGGTAAGTTTGATTATTGAGATAATGACGCGAGAGAGAAAAAAAAGGAGTAATAGATAATGCATATATTAATAGTCATGTGATAGAAAAAAAAAAGCCAATTACATTTTGTTTATGTTGTTTTTTTTTCGTCATTTTAGAATTGCTTTTATTCAATACAAATGAATAATGAACGTGAAGAAGACGATGAAATTGATTTAACAGTAAATTAAATTGTTTCTTTTTTTTTTGTTTATTGATAAAAAAATTTTTTTTTCTTTTTTTTTTAAGATTATTCAACATACATCATCCATGGATTCACTTGAACAAAATGAATCAAATATTCAAAATCTTCGTTTTATTAGTGGTTGTCACAAATGGATAAATACAAATAATAATAATAATATTCGTGTAGAAAAATCATATATGATTAATAATGATAATGAAAATTTAATTCATGAAAAAACATTTTCAATAAATAATAAAAATATAAATGATATTGAAGATGATGAAAATACTTGTAATTCGAATCAAACGGATTTATCACTTAATCATTTTGATGTACAATTACAAGTTACCAATGGTCAACTTGAACAAGCAACTCGTTATGGAGTTTTTTCATCATTATTATCCAAAGATTTAAGTTTAGTTAAATTAGATCAATATTCACAAACAATTGAACCTGAAATGGATATGGATAATAGAGATGGAAATAATAATTATTATACGAAACAATATAATGGAAATGGAAATGAAAATGGAAATACTAATAATAATTATAATAACAATAATAATGATGGTTCATATCGAAGAAATCAGCAAACAAATGGATCATCAGGAAATGGTGGAAATGGAAATGGTTCAAATCCAAATCGAAATAATAATAATAATCCAAGACGGTAAATATATACTTATAGTGAAAAAAAAACTAAGTTTATTTTTTCCAATTATTATCAAATAGAAATGTACTAATTTTTTTTTTTTCGTTTATTAAGAGATTTCGTCATAACATTTACTTTCAGGACCTTATTTGACGAATCTATAGAGTATCGAAACATGAGGAAAATCTGAGAAATCACTTAAAAAAAAAACTTTTCCCCCAGGTATATCGTATCTAACTCCGTCACTTTTTATCTATTTTTTTTTCGAGCGATATTTCATTCGAAAGAGCTTATCTAACTGAACAAATGTATATCTGTTGAGATTTCCAAAAGTGGAGTCTTCATTCATATGGAAAACTCAAATTTTTCAGACGCGGTTTTTCATGACGAATCGTTTCTTTGAAGCTTTAGAGGGCGAATAGAAAAAAACCTAGTATAGTACATCTTGTAGAGAATTTCTTGCTCCACAAAATCCATATAAAAAGTTTGAGAACAAAGTTTTAGCTCAGGTCAAGATTTTGGAACAAAAAGAGAGCAATACTATGTCTCGGTATGGGAAAAGCAAAAAAAATTGGTCATTTAACCATTAAATGTTTAATTTCAAGCAAAATCCATGTCATATTCGACTTCAGCATCCAAAACTGTGTTCAGACATCATAGGTTTCGTTGAAAATAATTTTCCGACAACAAGTCACATGACGGGAAGTAAGGATGAATTATGCCGAAAAATTGTTTTCAACGAAACCTATGTTGTCTGCAGTGGCGCAGCCAGAAATTTTTTTCGGAGGGGGACCATCATAGAGAAAAAGTGTTTTTTTGCTTCTGAAAACGAATATGTCTATACCCCCTCCAGCAATTTAAATCTTCCAGGGGGGGATTGGTCCCCCTAATCCTCTCTCTGGCTTCGTCACTGGTTGTCTGACACAGTTTTTGATGCTAAAACCGAATATGACATGAATTTTGCTTGAAAATGAATGTTTAATGGTGGTTAAATGATCGGTTTTTTTCGTTTGTCCCAAATCTAGACATATCACCTTTCTTTTTGCTTTCTAAAATTTCTACCTGTGCTAAAACTTTTCTTTCAAATTGTTTATATGAGTTTTGTAGAGCACGAAATTCTGTACAAGACGTACTGTATTGAATAAGTCATGTTTTCTTGTGCAGACTCCACTTTTAGAAATCTTAAAAGAGACATTTTTGTTCTGCTTGATGGGCCCTTTCGAATAAGATGTCGTTCGAAAAATAAAACGGATAAAAAGTGACCAAGTTAGACACGAAATACCGGAGAAGAATTTTTTATGTAATTTCTCAGGCTTTCTTCATGTTTCGACATCTATAGTTTCGTCAAAAAAAAAATCGAGCGTCTAAAATTTTTTTTGATATCCTCAGTTTTGTGCAAGATATCAAATCAAATTAAAAAAACTGCATGCTAATTTCAACCATGTTATGACAATTATTAATGGGCTGGCGTAACCTTTCTCAAGAATGTAGGCCCTGTGAATTGTTTATATAAACCACAATCAGTGTTCTCTTGAAAGATACGAAACTTTAGTCGAAATTTAGAAAATATTTCCTAATTGATCTAGAATTCGCATTTTTTTTAGGTTTTTTGATAAATTCCAACTGATTTCGAGACAATTGTTTTGCATAAGACGAAAGCTAAGAATAGCTTGGAAAAGATCATTCACAACTGACATGACGAATCGCTAGGAGTTCGATAATTCTCAATACAGCAAATATTCTAAACTTCTATTAGAAATTCAAGGAATTGATTTATCCTTGATTTATAAAAACACATACTCAGTATTTTGAATTATCGAACTCATGGTAATTCTTCATGCTAGTTGTGAGTGCACTTTTCAAAGCTCTGCTTAGGTTTCGTCTATTGGAAGACACAGTTCTCAAAATTAGTTGGAATTGGTCAAAAAAAAAATGTGAATCTTTTATCAATGTTGACTACAACTTTAATAGAGAAGAACAACTTTTTGCCATCGTTTATTAATTGCGATTTGAGTATATTTTGCATGAGCTCTTTTTAAGGAACATCCCTACTCTCATTTACGGCACTTTTGGAGAAAAAAGCTCATTAGAAAATTGAGAAACTTTCCGAGTAGAGAGATCTTAATGAGTAGAGCAAACTTTGTCATTGATTCTTTTTTAAACAAAGGTCTTCTTTGTAAATTCTGGAAAAACCAGCGGTATATTATATTATGAAACAAAAAGACGTAAGCATCCTAAATGCTTTCTAGTAAAATTAAAAGAAAGTTTCAGCTCAATTGGATGTAGTACCGTTGAGAAATGAGAATGATTTTCAACCTTTTCTTTCTTTTAAAAAAAAATTCATTGTTCACAAACAATGATACAATGTACAAGTTTTGATGTTTTTCAGAGAAAGTCTTCCATTGTGTTTGCTTTTTATAGTTATATATTAATTCATGAAATATGTTCACTAGATAGAACATAGTTCAAAATATATATAAAGCAGAAAAAAAACATAGACAAAGTACTATATAAGTTTTTGCTCGAGAGAGGAAGGAGTGCGCTTAGATTGTCAGAAAGATTTCTAAAATGCAACGATATATATCATAGAATCTTCCTAAGTTTTCTTTGAAAAATATAACAATATCTTTCTACTCTGAATACTGAATGACGACATCAGACATAAGATTCAGCACGATCATATAAGGTCAGATAAGTTTAATCATTAAGAGAATACACATTGTCTAGTATTAGGAATCTTTTACGATTATACAAGATTAGAAGCGAAAGTTCGTCGAAAAATGAACTTCTATGGATATTGCTCGATTTATTCTAGAATTGAAAGCTTCGAAGTATAAAATAAGTTGATTTTATTTCAATACCAAACATTTAGTTATCTCTTCACACATAAATATACAAATACATAAAAAGATGAAAGTTTCATTGATAACGGCCTTCTCCCATAAAAGAAGTTCATTTTTGTCAAAAAAAAATAATAAAACGAATGCATGCAAAGATAGCTCGAGATCTAATCTTTAATAGAAAACATCATTTTTTATTCGCAAAAATGTTTGATGAATTTTGTCGTTATCTGCTTGAAAAACAAACTGTTTTGTGAAAAAGCGGGAAAAGTTTTTCGTTTTTTCTCTGTTTATACTTTTTGATTCTCACAACCACGAATTCGCTGTAAACCCTCATTCTGCATATTCAACTCCTTTTGTTTTTGAAAGAGCATGTCAATATGCAGTTGAGCATAGATTTCTTTTCTTCAATGAAGTTTTATTTTTGTCATATGTACAAATACTTATATCAATAGGCATGCACTTTTTTGAATCATTGAAATTGTCATATCTTTTCTCCGCTTAAAAAGTAAGAATTTAAAAGAAAGATTTCTGCAGTGTACTACATTTTGAGATGCTCTTCACAACAGGAAACAAAAATCAGATATATAGAATGAGCCAAAGCAGAGACATTTGGTTTGAGAAATGAGCTATTTTTTTACTCTTGTTTGATGAATATCTCTGCCAAACATTATAGTGTCAAGCTGTAAACTTTAGCATAGCGTCTCTATTACAGCCTGAACAATGTCACCAAAATGCAGATAACTTGAATGTATCTAGAGCGAAATCGATTTTTGAAGGAAAGGTTTTAAGTGTACATCGGATAGGACGTAGGTATATAAAACAGCATACCGATATATAATACTAAAGATATCTCAAAACGAAATCATACTTCGAAAGAACAACATGATAAGTCAGTGATGAACTCAGATACAATTAGATAATTGAAAATAAACAACAGTCAATAAAAAATTAATATGAGTTCATACCTATAATGACGTATGTGGAAGTGTTAAAAGGGTCGCTTTGATTGTATTCGCATAAGAGCATAGATATAAAGTTATAGATGTAGGAGTAAAGGGGTAAGAATATAGAGATAAGGATATAGGCACACAAGTAAAGGTACGCATATAGATGTATGTATGTCCAGTTATGTTACGAGAAATAAAAATGTTGACTATGTATGCTTATTCATGGTGTTCTAAGCTATTATATGATATATAAATAAACTACAGTAGTTATTTCAATAATTTCTAAAGAAGAAAATTTTAAGTTGTATAAAATATTGTAAAGAGCTAAGGCAATATAGTGCAATCAGACTTTATGATCTTAGATCATCATACGAGATCATATTGCTGAATCTTAGTGTAATTTTTAATGCAAGATGTCAAAGACGATGATTTTTCGTACGATTTACTTCTGGTTTCTGTAAGATCAGATATATGGTCTTATAGGGTTTTACCATCATTATAAATCCTAAATTTGAGTCCATCATATCCATTCTGATTCCTTTTTCTATAGGATCTATTAAACATGGAAGCTCACATATGAATCTGAAAAAAAATCGGACCTAATTAACTCTAATAGCGACGATTCTAAAGAGGATTGTAAAGGCAAAAAAACAAATAGTTCTTCAGTTGATTTATCAGTTTCCATAACCTCTTTATCAGATCATTCAATATTTTTAAAATTTTATTTTTGCATATGTTTTTATCAACATCTATTACTAGAGTCCGTTGAATGTGCCTCTGAAAATTTTCTGTTGATCGTATCCGGGACTAGTGCCCGGCACCGTGACTTTTCCGTGACTGACTATTTTCGAATTCTCATTATGAAGAAGAGCTTCAATATGGTTTTGGAATTTACATTTTATTCAGCTTTTCTGCCACTACAAAATGGTATATTTAACATAAATTTTCTATGTATCTTGGCTCAGAAAATCGCTGCGTGACCATTTGGTCACGGATAGTCACGGGAAATCTGGTCACGGCGATCATAGAGCGATTTTCTGAGCCATGTTACATGCAAAATATATGTTTAATATACCATCTTGTAGCGGCTGAAAAGCTGAACAAAATGTAGATTCCAAAATCATATTGAAGCTCTTCTTTATAATGGGAGTTCGAAAATAGTCAGTCACGGAAAAGTCACGATGCCGAGCACTATCCGGGACCAATCTTGAGAATCAGTCTCTCAACAATAATAGTGAATTATGACTTGATTATTGGAAGATCATTATCAAGACTATCTAAGAAATATTTCGGATGTGTTAGTAGCAGAGTTCGAAGCGAGTATCCGACTTAGAGTAAATAATTTCGTTAAAATTACGGATATGGTTCGGCTATGGATCCAAAAACATTTCACCCAACGGACTCTATGTATTACGCACTATCTTATGGATATAACATTGAGCGATTCATCGAACTGGATTACATTTTTGATAAAAATCTTCAAGAAAAATATTGTCTAGAAATTAACGAGATTCTCTATGTTAAGACCTCCATCTTCAAAATCGATTTTTGATATAATACATGGAGTTTCCATGAAGTTCTGACATGAGCATCAAATACATTTATATTAAATTATCTAGAGTCTTATAAAGTAGCTTTTTAGCTACATATTGATTTACGATACGGGATGATAATTACCATTACGATTATAATTGCGTTTATGAATTTAGTGAAATCATAACGTCTTCATATATTTGAATATTTTTGTTCTTTTTGTAGACCCAATGATGATGGTAGTGGAGACAATGGAGATGATGAAGATGAAAATGAAACCGATGAAAGTTTAGTTCGTCGATTAGGTTTTCGACCAATTGATAATGAAATCATACGTTTAATAGGTCGTATACGTCGTTTAACAAATAAACAATCATTTGATCAACGAGATTTTGAAAATATGCAATATTTAATTGATGAATTAATACGTTTACAACATTTAGAAAATAGTTCACAAGAACATTTAGAAAAAATTATTCATCATCTTAAACTTTATCGTGTATTACGTTCAAAATCTCATGCATTACAATTTATACAAGATCGTTTACCACGACGTACAACTAAATCTAATAATGATAATAATTCCAATGTATTTGATATTTGGCGTGAACGAGAAAGACGTGCACGACTTGATTCAAAAGATAGTTTAGAAGATGAAGGACAAAATATTAGTGGACAACAATCACAAGATAAAATAGAATTTAATTATTCAACATCACCAACTATTCATTCAAATAATTCTAATAATAAATCAAAAGTTAAACAAATGGCAAGACATATTGATACAAAATCAGGATCATCATGTACAGGAGGAGATTATGTAGTACGAAGTTCATCACCATCACCAATAAATCAAAATCAAGCTTCTGATCGTTAGTTAGAAATATTTTTGTTTGTTTTAATGAATTCGTTTTATTTTTTTTTAAAGGTTTATATAGTGAAGCATTTATTGAAGATCGTTCACGAACGAGAAAACATGTATCACCAATATCATCATCGGAACAACGTCGTGTACGACAAATGGTTGATCGTCTTGAATCTTCATCGACATCATCAGCTAATCCAAGAGTAGAAAAAACATTACCAACAACTAAATCTTATCATGAAGAATATTCAAATACATCAAGAAATGTTACATCATCACCAAATGTTAAACGAATAACAAGAAGAGAAAATCAAGAATATTCTGTAAGAAATGGAAGTAATGGAAGTTTTGGTTTTCGTCAAAGAAGTCCACGTGAAGATATTCATATTCGAGATAATAATTCAAATATGAGAAGATATGAAATTGGACGAAACGAACCTATGAATTCAGGACGACATACTACTAGTGGAACACAGGTAAGTTGCTGTCAATAGTTCGAATTTTTCGAAACAAAAAAATAGAATTAATAAGATTTCGAATTCTTTTAAATTACAAATATGACTATAAAATCTTCTATTCAAATTCTTATTTATTTGTTTTTGTTCTTAGATGGACGAATATCCAACTTCAGTTATTCCGGGCGCTGAGACATCTGTTTCAATGGTTCGCGATATTCGTACTCGTTTTTATGACGATGATTCAACTCTATCACGCACTTATCATGATAATATTCCAGTTAAAGTTGATGTTGAAACATTGTATATATTAGAACAAAAATCTGTACCACCAACTACAAATATTTATACACCTGATTATGGATATAATCGTTCATCAACATTAGATCGACATGATTTTGCTGCACAAACAACAATACCAATAGTAAATATAAAACCATCTAATCGACCAATTGGTACACAAGTTAATTCAACTATTGAACAAAATACAGTTTCTGCTCAAACAACAGATTCATTACATCGACCAATAAGAGAACGACAATGTTTAACAGTAGGATCTATTGATAATGATGAAGCAAGTGAACTTATACGAACAAAAACAACAACAACAACAACAAAATATGAAGTAAAACGACGACATTCAAGTCATCATACAAGTGAAGATGAAGATGATGGTGGTACAACAACTATTGTTTATACGGATGATAAAGAAAATTATCAAGCAATAACACAACCACCAATTGATGATAAAATAAAAGAAATTTCTGACCGTACATCATATACTCAAGTTTCATCACATGAACGTACTGATCAAATAAGTGATACAAATCGAAATGTTGTTCGTCGTCATATTGAACAACATGATTATAATGAAAATGAACATCATTCATTAGAAGTTTATGAAATTCATAATCGTGGTGCATGTAAATGTCTTGTTGTATCTTATGAAGAAAAAACTCAATATGGTTCAGAAACACGTTTTGAAAGACAACTTCAACGTATTGAACGTACATATACAGATGAAGACTTAAAATCAACTGAATTACATGTTATTGTTACAACATCAGATGAAAGTTATCAATTAGTTCGACGTGAATATAGTTTAAATAAATATAATGAAGAAGAAAAAACATATGATAAAACAAGATATCCATCTATAGCAATAAATTATTATACAAAAGATGGAGTTCGAATGAGAACAGAACAAAGTCGTAATCTTGAAAATTTACCTTTATTTATTCGTTGTGAAATTGAATATGAACTTAATCATTATGGTATGTAAAAAAGGAATAATTTTGTTTAATAATGTTCAATAATAGATTAATTAGATCCTTTCATTAAATAGAAAATTTGATAGAATTCATCGTATATTCTTTTCTAAGAATGTAAACTCAAGAATCTTAAAAAAATTTCTTTTCACTAAATTTTGTAGACAATTTTTTTCGAAGTTTTCGATTTTTTTTCTATTGTTATCACACAATCAAACGAATGAGGAAATCTCTTTAGATCTCTCCTTGCAATTTTAATGTCTTTTTTTGCTATATATACTACATAATATTCTAACAAAGACGTTAAAAAAAATACTTGGCTTCCTATTAAGATTTGATTAAGTTATCATTTTGTTAATATGTCTACTTCCAAGATTCTAGATTTTCGGAAAAGTCACATTTTCGAATTTTGATCTAAAACATTGCCCAAATAGAGAATATTACTAGACTAGCTTTCATAAAAGAAAACCAGCAGTTTTGAACAAAGCCTCTTCGAGATAAGAAACTTCCAAAAAATGTATATTGTATATAGTATCCATGGAAAAGAGTCTATATCTTAAATGTCTCATATCCGAAAGAGATTTTAATTGAACTTTCTATATTTGCAAAGTTTCAGATAAAAAATGCGAAGATACGAGTTTTTCGAAAGCCTGCGATCTTTAGAAAATAAACATATTAAAAACTCGATAGCTTAGTAAATCCGAAAGGCCATCGGAGGAAGTTCTCTTGGAAGAGTGCATGGTTGTTTCTGAGGTGAATCAAAAATTGAAGTTAAAACAGTTCGCCAGGATTTTATTTTTAACTGCAAGGTCGATCGGACTTTGAAAATATATTATTAGTCTGTACGATTCAGAGGACCTTCTTTCCAAGGTTTCACCTGAATAGTTCGACAAAAAATGATGAAGCTTTACAGAAAGATAGATGTTGATAGACAGAACAAAAGTTGTTATAGACTCAAAGTTTTTAGATTCTTCCTTCAGGAAGATATGAGAGTCACAATGACCAGAAGTTACTCTCCCTTGGAAAATTGTACACTTCATTATCATCAAAGTATATATTAATTTAACAATACATATCGAATATTACTGATTGAGGTATGTATATTATGGAAGAATTTAGATCAAATATAGGACTAACTTTTATTGTCCTACAGGATCGTTCTTTGATTTGTGACTATTGAAAAAGACCATTTTTGAAGTTTTGTATACTATAAAGAAAACCTTGTGATTGATAAAATCATCTTCTATAATCATCCATATCATTGACAGATAGTCATGAGCTTCAAGAGATTCATCTTTTTAAAGATCCGAAAAACTACTAGAAAATTTTTATTATATAATAAAAAAATTAAAATTTTCCTAAATATCAGAACAATATTTAAAATAGACAATTATTTATAGGTAGTGCACAATTAATAATATTATCTGTAACAAATGCAGAACGTCGTCAAATGAATATTTCAACTAAAAAAGAAATTGTTGATGAAACCATATCACGTCTTGCTGGTCGTTTACCACCAAATAGTCCTGAATTAGAAAATGAAATTTCTCGACAATTAACTGAACAAATATCATTATTACATCTTGTTGATTATTCATCACGTGATGATTATAATCAAACAAATTCAACTGATTTACGTCGTGTATCACGTAATGATGTCATAACATCGTTACGTATTGTTCAACGTTATCGTACTATTATACATCGTCTTTGTCATTTATATCGTTCACATCTTCGTTTAACAACTCAAGCTGAACAACAACGTTATTTAATATTAGTTGCACGTGATGATTATTATTTATTAGATTTAGTATCTCAAACAGCAAATATACCAACAAGTAAATATGATATTCAACAAGATGAAGTATTTCAACGTGAAGTTCATCCTGTTCCTCAGGAACCATTTGATTATGCTAAATATCGTCGTGATATTGAACAACAACAACGTATACTTGAACAACATTATCGTAAAATGCAAAATGTTCCACCACCACAAGAACAATCATCCGAAGCCGAATTTTATCTTGGTAAAAGTTTCTTTTTTTATTTTTATTTTCTTCGAAAATTTTTCTTGTTTATTTTACTTTTAAATTAGGCTCTGGACGTCGTGCATTAATTGAACGGGAAATTCATTCTATGCGTGAATCTATACGACCACATGAACATGCTCCACCACGCTATAAACATGAACCTTCACGTCGTTCATTATCAATAAGTTATACAGGTGGACAACGTTATGTACGTGCACGTATTATTCATGTTAAAGATTTTTATGATGCAAATCAACAAGAACAAGAACAACAACCACAAAATGCAAAAGAACAAGAATTATTTGTTCGTGTTGATGATTATATTAATGAATCAGCAGCAAATACTTTACGTCGTTCATATTCAACTGATTATTTACAAGAAGATGGACCACGTTCAAGAATTCGATATATGCGTATACCAGGAGAAACAATTAGAATTGAAGAAAAAACAACCTATGAATATAATGGAGTTATGTATGCTGATTTACCTTATGCATTAAAATATTGGAATATACTTTATATCCTTGATCGTGAAGCTCGCGAAGGTCGTCCACTTGGTTCATCATTGCCACAAGTTATTGTCAATGATCCATATCGAACAGTGATACCACCATTAACTCAACAAGAAATTCGTGCAACAGCACAACAAGTTCTTTCACCACAATATTATCCGCGATCACATACAGATCAAACATTACGTTGGTTTTTATCACGTGATAAACGTACTGAAATTGAATCTGCTAAATATTTACAAGCATTAAATCATTATCGTCAACAACAACAACAATATCAGCAACAACTACAAAAACAACAATTACTGCAACAACAGCAACAACAAGAGCAGCTATATCAACAACAACTATTACAACAACAACGTCAACAATATGAACAACAACTACTACAACAACAACAACAACAGCAGCAGCAGCAGCAATATGAACAACAACTATTACAACAACAACTACTACAGCAACCACAATATGAGCAGCAAATACTACAGCCACTGCAATATGAGCAAGAAATACTACAAATACCACAATATGAGCAGCAAATACTACAGCCACCACAATATGAGCAACAAATACTACAGCCACCACAATATGAGCAGCAAATACTACAGCCACCACAATATGAGCAGCAATTACTACTGCAACGACAGCAACAATATGAACAACAACTACTACAGCAACCGCAATATGAGCAGCACCTACTGCAACAACAATATGAGCAACAACTACTACAACAGCCACAATACGAACCACAACTACAACAACAACAATATCAGCAACGAATACTACATCAACAAAAGCTTCCACCATATTATCAACAACAACAAGCTAATGTTAGCGTTCATGATGGAAAAATAGGTGTAGCAAAAAAATATTATGTTACGGAAAAAATTGTTCATTATAAAAAATTGCCTGATCGTTTTGTACCTGTAGTAGTTAATGATCGAGCACAATCAATCGATAATATTCATCATCGATCACCATCAGCAACTCGAATGGTTCGAGAATCTTTTCATTCACAAAAACAATTACATCATTCACATAATGAAATACAACGTTCACAATCACAACCACGTCATGAATATCAACCTTCACCATCAACATTTACATCTGATGTTCGAACACAATTACCATCATCATATGCACCTTTATCACGACATCATTCAGTTCATGAATTACATATTGCATCAACATCATCTCGTGCACCATCACCATCACCATCACTTCATAGTTTGCATAGTAATTATCAATCTCAACATCATCGACGACCAGTTGCATTTAATACTCGTTATCAAACACGATATCCAACACAACGACCAATGCAACAACAACATCAAAATGCATTATTAACTGAAATAATTGATAGTGGAACAGGTCAAATGATTTTAACGACCGGTCAAGAACAATTACCAACAGAAGTACTAGGTCTCTTAAATAAATATAATTTACAATAATTTTAATTTTTTTCTCCTTTATTTGTGTCTTTTTTTTTTTCAAATACAATAAAATAAATTCATTAATATTAATTAAATAGAAAAGAAAAAAAAATTGATTAGTATTTTTCGTGACATGTTTATTTAAAATTTTCAATGATAATTAATATACTAAAAAATTTGCCCTAATAGAGATTGTCAGATCGATGATATACACTTCAATGAAATTAGTATAGACTGTTATCATTCACTAATTTAACTACTGAGTTTTGAAGAAAGAATTGCATTTCGTATATCCTGAGTATTAATGATATTGAAATATTCATAGTATACACTTAGTTAAGACTTCTATTTATGTTCATTTTGTTAATGCATAAAGTCGATTAAGCTATATTCAGTGATAAAGTTTTGAATGTCGAAAAGAAAACTAAAACAAAAAATTAAATTTCCGAAATAATAGTTTATAGTCATTTTTCTGAAATTGAAATCGACCTAACTCCTTCAAGATGGTCCATGGAGAAAAACACTTTATGTGATTAAGCTCTACACAAACTGACATAAAAAACGATTGAAAACGGAGACTCACATTTCGTAACATTCTCTCGTAACCTTGATTGTCGCTCCGAATTTTGCTACTAACATTAGAGACTTGCATTAGAGTCAACTATATGTCTCACTAATAAATCATATTTAACACAAGAGGTTTTTCGAATTGTAAGTTTTATTCTTTAGTATTCAATGTTCGAATAGATATGTTTTCGGCATTCGATTGATGTCTCTTTTAGACCAACGGCCATGAGAAGAAGTCAGTCAATATTGACTTCGATAAGTTTCTCAAGACAACCTTGAAGATATGCTAATTATAAGCAAGTAATAACTTGAGAGTTACTTGTAGAGCATGGTCTTTCGGGTTAATCCGAGACCCATCCGACGAGCTTTCCATTGAATGAAGCTAGAAATAAAATTGTTTTAGTAACAAAAATTAATAATAAATGTCGAATCAAAGAATTAATTTTGCAAGAAACTTCACAATTAAAGATTTTGGTTTTACTTCAAATCTTGAACTTTATTTTTACGTCAAGTGCAATAGACATATATTCATCGAAGATTGAATACATCTAAGGCAAAAGAACAAAGTCTAGTAATCATGTATAATTTTCAATTTTTGAGTATGTATCGTGAGCTGTTTTTTTTTTTCAGTCAAGGAAGCCTTTCGTTTTCTATTTTTACTTGAAAGAATAACAAATGTTAGACTCTAAATATTCAAATTCGCTTCATCAAGTGTTATAAGACTTAGTATTTCAATTATCGTTGTTTTTCTCCCACAAAAATCATAATCAATTATAGAATAATTTTCGAATTATTTTTGAAAATTATTTTTTCAATATTTTAAGATGTTCAACTTAATATACAGTTGATTTCATCAAAATAAATTCTTTGAAGTTATTCATGGAATGATTTTTCTTTCAACATATGAATTTTGTTTTTCAAAAAAATTACAAGTTTGGAATTCGTTTTATACTTAATGAATGTTATGTAATTATGTTTAGATAAGCAAAAAAAAAAATAATTCATTGATGAAATTATACTATTGGATTTTATACAAATGATTTTTACCAATTTTACATTGATTTTTATTTCTATAAGATTAAAGTTTTTTTTTTTTTTTTTATCAAGAAAATATTCAGTTTTTAGACTTAAAATAGAAATTTATCAATAAGAAATAATTATAAAATTTTTACTCATACTTTAGGGAATTTTTTCAACGTGTTCTGGTGGTAAAATTTTATAAAAGAAGCAAAATTAAGATGATCAAATTTCAATTATTTATTTTTACATTCCATTTTCTCCGCTTCATTTTCTTTTGTTATCGACATTCTATTTCTGTTGTTCTTTTCTTTTTCTTATTATTTTATGAATAAATTAATAAAAGAAATTGATTTTTCTTTTTACATGAAAATAAATATTGTCATATATGTTTTGTCAAAGCATTATTACAGTTGTACATAGAATCTATCGTATAGATATCATCAAAAAATATGGTATGCAACTCTTGTAGAATAATTCATATAGGAATTATTTATTTCAAAATAGAATCCTATACAATTGAATGATAGTTGGAATATTTCAGTTCAAAATTCATTAACACATTTGAATATGCCACAAAAAAATAATCCATTACAATTTATTGGTGATTCAAGATTTCATATGATTATAACACGAGCTATGAAACAAACTCGTGTAGCACCATTATCACCTACACAAAGAATACGTTCTAGATGTAGTTCATGGTCAACTGCTTCAATTGTTAGTAGTATTGATTTACAATCACCTGAACCAACATTACATAATGAATTTAGTCAAAAGTAATTAATATTTGATTTTCTTTTTTTTTTCTTTTATATAAATTTATAATTTAGATTAGAAGTAATAAATAAAGCATCAAGAAATCGAAAAGTATTAATTATTATAATTATTTTTCTTGCATGTTTAATTTTGATTATTATTATTCTTAGTATTGTATTACCATTAACATTAATTAAAAGTAAATATTGATATTTAAGAGAGGGTCCATGAGAGCATCGAGCATGATCCCAGTATAAGAAGCACTCGTCAAAATTTAAATTTTTGGTTTTTTGTGTGCATTCGAAAGAACAATGTCTGAAACTACTAAACCTANTTTTTTTTTTGAAAAAATCCCTGTACTCCCCCTCAGGGATGGTCTGGTCAAAAATCACAATTTTTTCGATAACTCAGCCATTTCTTGACGGATCCTGCTCATCTTCGAACTCGACCGAGACATTGTTAAGACTGAACTGTATAGAAAATTTCATCGCGATCGGACTCTCCTTTCAAAAGTTATCGTGTTAACGGCCGGACGGACGGACGGCCGGCCGGACGGCCGGACACACTGACCGATTTTAGTAGTGTACTCACTTTTTGAGTACACAAAAAGTACATTCAAATATTTAAGTTAACTAAACATTCTTGTATGTGTCAAAAAAGGCAAGACAGATTTTTCCATTTAGAGATACGATGAAGAAAACGAACCATTTTCCTTAATAATTGGTACTTAGCATTACTGATGGTATTAACCATCGGTGTTTGGATACATGTTTTAATCATCATCATCATTACATCTCTATTTTCATCCATATGTTGAATTGATACCAATTCTATTGACAACAAATTAAACATCTGTTTATCTAAGAATATGCCAATCAATTTTTCTGATATTATATAGAAATAATTAGTTTTGGAATATGGATGCCAATAGTCTATAATGAGACTTCAATAGTCAATAAAACCGCTTTTAACTATAATCGCTATAACGATAAAAACTCTTTTAATCATATTAATTTTCACATTGTGTATATTGTTCGAATTCATCGTATCATTGTTGTCATCTTAGAGAATTATACAGAAACAAACAACTCGTAAGATATAAGACAACTTCAATGTTAATGAACTTTATTGTTTCCCTTTAGCTTTTAACTCATACATGTGTTCAAATACAACTATGCATATCGATGAATCTATGCTCGTGAAAGTTTAGATCAAATAAAACTTTATTTTTGTAATATCATAGCATTATAAATCAATAGTAGTCAACGAGAAGTTTATTTTAAGAAACAATTAAAATTGAAAATATATTGAATGGCACCTGTAAAAGACTGTAATTGAAGCAGTCGACAATGGATTCATGGTTATTATTGTTTATCGGATGCTGTGAAAACTGACAAATGCATGTTGACCCCTCCTCCCACCCATGTTGGGACGATCGCACAGACGTTGCTTTTGGTATGCATTTTTTGATTAGATAGAAATAAAAAATAACATTTGAATCGGTTTCGTTTTTCGGAGGTTGATAGAGTAGGATACACGAAAAGTGCTTCTTCCGACTCCTTTTACACTGTTCTTTCCATTTATCAAAGTCAGCGATATCGTATGTTTATTAAATATTTATATCTCAACGCCGAATAGTAACGTACTTCTTTTGTTCTCGATCAAATACTATCTACTTCCATTGAAGTTTTTTTTAAATTTCTTATTCTTTCAATGATTGTGATTCGTCAAGATAGATATAACATTATCGAAGCTTCTGCTGTCAAAAAAAATATTTAAAAATTGTTTCAATATTGATGATCATTCATATAGTATAAATGAAAAAATAAAATCAATATAGTAGACAATGCCAATGAAAATACGTCCATGTTAATAATATTAATAAACAATTCATTAAGCTTATCTATTATATTCGTTAGTACTCATACTATTGTATTAGTGTACAAAAAAGAAGTCTCAATGGGCTGGACTGAACTGAAGAACACCGACACAGTCGAGGGTTTCTTCTTGAGAAGAAAAAGACCTGCCCATGGATCATTCATCCGATTGAATGGGATAAATTTTTGACAAATGAATGAGCAATAATATTTCGAGTACGAGTAGTTGACGTATTATATACTAATGTTAGGTAACATATTTGATAACTAGCAAAATATTCAATTATCTCGAATTCACTAGTACTGTCTGATTGTGTGAAACACAATCGAAAAAGAATGTTGAAGTAAAGGATTCGAACTTCGGATTTATTGTCTTTCCACAGACATGACAGACCCTTTAGCAACGCTCTCTCCCTCGAATTACATGGAGTTTTTGAAAGAAAATCTACTGGACATATGAAACATCTTTTGAAAATTTTATATTTTATTTAAGATTCCGCTCCTAAATGTCCATTGCAATATCGAATCAGTTCGATCCAGCCCAAAGTTTTCTATTAAAAAAAAAATTTCGAACCGGAAAGTAACCGTATCGGAAACGATGATTTTTCCACATTATCGCGAAGTCAACAACCAGCCGAAATCTCGCCTGAAAGTACACGAAACTACAAGAAACTTACCGAAACAACAGAAGGATCCGACCGAAAGCACCACGTAACTTAACCTGCAGAGCTTGACAGAGAAAACTATGAACTTGGAAGAAGTATTCAGGACTTCAAAGCTACCATACCAAAAGAATAATATAACTTCAATGCACTGACACCACAAATAGAGAGGAAATGGCTATATTCTTACCAAAGATCTCTAGAAATCGTATGAAACTCAACGAAATATCAAAAATATCGGCTCGGAAACAAAGTGGGACCACTGACATCTAACCGAATGATCCGGCATAGAGTGTATTGAAGCATCAATTAAATTTTGACACTATGATGATCATTTCAGAACAAATATCTACACTACACAAAACGATTTGTACGAATCATTTAATTATTACCATTGAAGCATCGGTAAAACAGAATATATTCCACGATTTTCTTTAAATCTTTCAAATCTATCAATACACAGAGTTCGAGTTGTCAGTCAGGTAACAATGATCTAAGAAGTTTCTCGTGAATTTTACGACATATCGAAAACTCATTAAAGTGGTGCATAATAATCATCAAAAAAGCATAATTTATAATCAGTTTTAGTGGAACTCTCGTTAGTCACTTCGGAAGATGCTTATTCTCGGATTAGATGATGCAAAAAGATGATTGACAACCAGTTCGGAAGATAGAAGTGAGAAAGAAGGCAAGAGGGTCTGAACTGAGGAAATGACGAAATTGACTCGGTTTATATTCGTCAACAATTAAGAAATATTTATAAAAATGAAATACTAGAAATAGAAATCAATTCTTTAGATGAAAATCTTGCTGAACAACTCTTGTATTATTGGTTTGAACAAGTTCAACGTTGTTTAGCATCTATACAACATGAATGGCTTAAGAAAACAATTTAATTCACAATTTTTTTAACATCACTTTTTCTGCACTTCTATATGATCAAACGTTAACATGGCATTCATTTGATCATATACTTGATCGAGCATTTTTAGCTATAAGACATACAAGTGATGCTATTGGATATTTATATAACAAATTAGGAGTAAAACATGGTCAAATTTTATTTCGACGTTCAATGCGATGTCTTCAATTATCAGATGGATTAAGCGAATTTGAAATAGAAGATATTCTTTCATTAGATGATGAAGTTTTACAATCAATTTTTGTTCATTATTTACCACCATTTAAATTATTTCGAATACCATCTACTTTATGGATTCGTGTTAGAAATGGTAAACATTTACTTGAAAACGATATTGACAATATTCCATGTATTTATTCATAAGTTAGAAAATTGACTTACAAAGATGTAAAACTTTTCTTTCGCTTTTCTTAATGTAATCATAAGTCGCAAAGAAAATATGATGGAAAAATTCAGTTTTCACTGACGGTAATAGAATTTTTGAATTGATTTTTATTCATACCTAATAAGTGTGTTAAAAATTGCATCGTTCGTAGTGTTCATCTCTAGTTATAAAGAGTGCGCAAGATATCACTTCTGTTTCATTGTCGTGTACTATGATAGTCTCAGTTTAGTGATTTCATTCATTAGTTCAAAATGAAATATAACATCGAATTCTCCTAGGCTGATTCTAAAGTCTAATGAGTAGTGGACAAAAGTTGCGCATTTGTTTATATTCATCAAGTAAATGGATGACAGAATAATTCAAAACTCTTCACGACACACCCACACCCACCCATGTCACACAAATAATGATGAATAATAAAGAAAATGAAGTCATGGACAAAAGTTCGCCTTGAGTATTTTGCTAATCAATATAAAACAACATTTGATATGAGTTATTCACCGAAATAAGTTAATAAATATAAATTATCAACGATGATAATATCTATTAATCGTTGTCCAACTGAACAAAAACATTTTAAAAAAGAAAATAAATCAATATAATCTTCGTCGTCTACATCAATTATATATCAATATAAATCATTATGATATTTGTTCATGAATGGACTGTATGTAATTATGACTTTTTATCAGCATATCTTCGTTCTGGTAAAGCCTATTTATATTGATACTAAGTAACAAAAATGTCATTGGTCGTTTGAATGGTTTGAATATCATTCGAGACAGTTGGTTATTTGGCAAGTGTATCAAAGATGTACATTACCCGTTCTAAGAGTAAGCATCACTGATTTCTTTGCGATCATGTCAATGGAAAAATTTTTCGTGGATAGTCGCAGCTTTATCATATCAGCGGACAATTTGATTGCTAGAACATTTTTGACGAAGAATACATATCAAATGCCGATAGTTGAAAAAAGGGGTTTAATCGTTGATGCACTCGCTCTCTATTAGAAACCGATCGATTTATAATCTTATATTGATATTCTTTTGTTAAATTTATAAAGGATCTCGTGAGCAATGCTATTTCAAAATTATCCTGATAGCAAATCGGTGTAACTCAAAGTTTAGAACATTTCATTGTCCTCAGCATAATATTTATATTCACCTCAACCTCCAGTTGTCCATGTTCAACTGCAAAATAGGGTGACTGAACCGTTCATTGTGGATGTGTGGATGCTGGTGTCCGCATGAGTAAGGATCTTTTGTGTACTCTCACATACGCCACAACACTGTTGTTGCTGTTATAATTGTTTCCAGTGATGTTATATTCGTAGATTGGGATGAGAAATTCCAATGCCGATGTACTTTCACTTTCAAAAAAGTCGATTCTTTCCATGTATAAAAAAAGTGAAAGATTGAAACACTAAAGATTTATAATTCAACTTTACATCTCAGGCCGTACAAAATGAACCATTCGTCATACATTTCTACCTCTTCTTTTTTTAGTATATTTCTGAATAAAATACAACTTTTTTCATAGCCTGAGACTAGCAAGGCCGCACCAGTACGAATTACAGAGCTGAAATTTAGTGTGGATGTAGATTACTCAGAAAATAGTCACATATGAATACATCCGTCCGAATCAGTCAACAAGAAAAAAAGTTATTAGACAAATACAGCTGAAATCTCAATTGTACAGAAAAGTTGCAATTTCCTCATTGTGTTGAATTAAAAGAAAAAAAAGTACCATTGGATATTTATTCAAAATCATTATTAAAAACAAGAGAATTCAATTACAGTTCATGGCTTATGTTATCATTGTTTCAGAGCAACGACAATCCATATTCAAATGAATTCAATAAGTATTTGAATTAACAATGGATGATAGGTTGAAATACTTACTTTCTTTCTTCTTTGATATTTAATAAAATGAGTAATATGACAACAATCATCTATGTTTGAAATAACAATCAACTACTATCTCATTTACAAACAAATTGTTGTTAATGGTTACTTGCTGAAAGATAGTAAGAACCATTTTACTGAGAAAAATATAAAAAAATTGTTTAAGAAAAAAAAGCTCTTGTTAAATACAAATACTTTTCTTAGAAATTTGAAAATATTCATCATCGGGATAAAGTTACAATCTTACATCAATATATTATATTGTATTATTAGTTTAATGGAACTAGAAAAAATTCTGGTTCAGTTCATTGAAATAGTACCAACTGAAAAGTGATTATCTTAGTTCCAAATTTTTTTCATAGAAAATCATTCATTTAAAACAAAAATAAGCACATGATAGGATAACACGTAAATTTTTAACCTATCTTACTGCTTGACGTCAAAGCAGCAAGATAGAACAGGATATACGAACTAGTCTTGAATTTTCACCTCAATTGTTCTTTATAGTTGTTGCAAAATACATATTGCCATTGATTACAGTTAGTACTTGCTGTTAGTTGCTGGTGTCACTTTCGAATTGAAAAAGTAGCGCTAATTTTATTATTGTTCGACATGAGTATTAAATTAGCAATACAAAAATAATAAATAAATATAAATAAATACAGAATACTTATCAAGAGTCATTTGTATTCTTATTGATCTCGCGCTTTACTTTATTATTCTTTTCTTCATTTTTGAATTTCTAACACATTGACAACAAAGTGATATATAGATTTAAGTGACATATTTTCTCCACGTGAAATTCCCCAGAATGCAAAAAAAGCTAAAATTTTTACTTTTGATAAAAAATAAATATTTATCAAAAACAATTTTTCTTTGAATAAGTTAGTTGTTTCGAATATTTTGAAATATTTATTCATTCTGCCAAAGGTGGAACAACGCTAATAAAAGAACATCAAACAGAATGTATAAAACTCGTGTCTTTTTCTTCTATAATAATTAATCAGTTGAGTACTTGATTATCAATATAATCAACTCTAGCACAAAACTAATTCAAAAACATGTTCATAATATGAAACAACTATATGCACAATGGATTTGCACGATTCTTCATGTTTCTTCGACATTATATTAGAATTGTGATGTTTGACAAAATCGTGAAATACATTGATTATAAGATGACTGAGAATTCTCTTACAAGCTTCTGTGAGTTAAAATTTCAAGGAGATGTAATGTTTGACCTGTGTTCATCTCTGATTTCAGACTATATTAAGACTCATCATTTCTTTTCTTTATGAATATAATGATTACAATATTTGCTTGTATTTTCTTTAGACAAAGAACTTTCTCAGCTGACTTCAGCATCAATAAGGAGCTATGAATGACAATTACGGTTTGATATATACATTCCTTCTAACTGATCATTTTGATGAAATATAAAGTTTACTTAATCATTTATTAAATGTTTCAACTTCAAACAAAGATTTTACGACAAACATCTTATTATTCAGCATCAGTTGGTAAAGTTGAAACATGACCGAGAACCCAATCACGAAAAGCTGAAGTACGGGTGTAAACACCACCATCACCACATCCATAACCCTATGTTTAATGAATGAATGATATTTAGTCATAGATGAAACAAAAACTTACCCATGATGTCAAACCAATTATATACCAACGACCATTAGCATGTTGAACAACTAATGGACCACCTGAATCACCTTGGCATGTATCTTTGTTTTCGCCATCGTAACCAGCACAAACTTGAGTTGTTGGATTTAACATATTTGCACCGAATTTCTTTACACACTCAGCATCAGTCAAAACTGGCATTGCAACTTCCATGTGATAGATAGCAAGATTTCCACCGGAAGACAATGTACCCCATCCTGTAGCCACTGAAGTTGCACTTTCATAAGTATCAGTTTTAGCAGGAAAACAAGCTGGCATTACGTAATTATCAAAAGCTATATTTGTATTCTAAAGAATTTTCTTTCTTTGTCAGCATATCATTAATAAGAAAAAGGAAACTACTAACACTAATTTGAAAAAGAGCAATGTCATTTTGAATCAATCTTGAGTTATAGCTTGGATGTACAACATATCGGATTGATACGTATTCTCTACTCCATTCATCCTATAAATTCATTTTTATTATCTATATAGTTATTTATTTTCTTCTTACATGTTTGTTTCGTTCATGGAGACCACAATGCCATTTGTATGAACTTGCAAGACTGCCAGTGCTTCTGTATTATTTTCAATTAAAAATAATTACTGATTAGAATTTATTCGTCAAGTTCTGTACTTACACACAATGGGCTGCAGTTACAATCCATTGACCATTAATAAGTGAGCCACCACAAATGTGACTCGTTGGTTTACGCATAGAACACTATGAATATTAATAAATTATTTTAATAGATAAGAAAAGTAAAAAGACAATGAACACTTACCGACCATGGCCAATCACCACGATCCGATTCTGTACCACCAACAATTTTATCATCATCACTAAGAGACACCAGTGGACGTCTGCCACAATGATTTTTATTCCATGATTGAGAACTTACAAGGCCTATTTTTTTTATTTCGGAATCGAATTAATAAAAGAATATTTCTAAGTGAAATAACAAACTTACCAACGAAAATACAGAGGAGTGCAGTTATAAGCATTGTAGTTTTCTTTGTCGATACTAATGAAGCTATTGGCATGAAAGACAGGCTATTTATTCTTCGCGAAATTTGTGTTTTTTTAAATTTTATAATCAATATCGTAAGAGAAATGTGTGAGTGTGAGAATAAGATCAGATGATTGACTTCTTTCTGTCGATATGTTTTTTCTTACGGAAGACTCATGATGATATTGCATTTTAAAATAAACGATTGCTTTTATTATTATTATTATTATTGTTATTATTATCAAGGACGAATGCTGTATTTTCAAGATGTCGAAGTTCACATGAAATGACGTAGATATTATTTGTAAAAATGATTTTCACTTTTTTTTTAATAAAGACAAAACATTTTTATGTAATGATGTCAATGCATTTTTTTTTATTCTACAGATGATATGAACGAGCAAAGTCCTCCAACTGATTGATCGCCTATGAGACGAGACTACGTACGATATGTAGATCCAAATGAGCTATGAATATCCAGAAGAGAGTTCAGGCGCTTAGCTTATTGCTGTGGAGATACTGCAGTTTTACAGTAGTTTTTAAATGAATATTATTGTGACTGTTTCAGATCTTGTTGTCGTCCATATTCTAAGATCCAATTATAGATATAGTGTGTCTTTTACATCACTGATATAAACCAGCAGCTTTCATGTTGTTATCTAAGGATAGAAGTAAATCAAAAGACTAGAAACATTCATAAAAAAATTACTCTAATTAAGGCTTGTTTGTTTGTAAAGTATCAAGTCGGAATTCTAAAATCAATTTTTACGGTTCTCCTGCATCCTTTTAAAAAATACTGCAAAAATGAAATATCTCCTCAGAAGTAACATAACGACACAAACCGCTTTCAAAGTATTCATAACTCATTTATATCTACACAATTCACATAGTCTTGACTGAAAAGTGATTTATCAATTAGAAGACTTTTCTCTTAAGTCAGTGGATTGTCAGTGAGTTATTAGTAACACTGAAAGATCATTTATCGGATGAATGAACATTTAAAAGGTATGATATGGAATGATATTTAAATTAAACTTTGCTAAGTATATTTAATATTAATGTTCGAATTTATGTAAGTATTCTATCAGAAAAGGAACCATTGTTCAAAGTTTTTCAGATAATACATAACAACAAATTAATATTTTATATTGAAAATGATCTGTTATTATCTTTTCGATTGAAACGTCTCGTAATATTTATAGAAAACTTTTTAAAAATTAAAATGCCCAAAAAAAATCAATCATTGCTTTTCTCTAATAAAATACAACATATATATTTAATTGACAGAAAATCAATAATTAGTTTGCTTTTTTCGATTTTTTTTTTTATATAATAATTATTATCTTTTTTGTTTGAAGTCTATATATTTATTCAGAATGAGAATTAAACTGTTAGATTAATACCATTTCTTAAAAGGTATTACATCGACAAGGGAATTTTCTCTAACTTTAAATCAATCAACAGTTATAGACAATGCAGAATGTCTACTTCAATTAGGATTGTATGACCCAAATCATTTGTTAGCAATGTGAATTTGCGAAGAATAACTTGAAAGAAATTAACATTATAGACTTTTATTCAGATGAGTTATCAGTAATAAAGTAGTCTTACGAACATGACACAAAAAGCGACATTGACTTTCACTTCATGTATTTTAGTTTAAAAAGATTCGGAATTAGTACAATTCTTTTTGAAACAAAAATAGTATATTATGTGTAGACAATTTCTGAGACTACAAAATTTCTATTCAAAGCTTGATGTAAGCATACGTAGTTTTTTTCAAAAGAATCGATTTTACTTTTTGTCAGTGAGATAACGAAGTACAAATATATAATCGAAAAAATGCTCATGTAACTCGATGAGAAGTTCAAAACCAATTTCAAACAGGGTCAAATCTTTCTTTAGAATCTGTAGATGATAGTAAGAGAAAAAATTTTGTTTTGAACCTTGAGAGGATGTCTAGAAATTGGTTATTTATAGGAATTTTTTAGAAGTTCGATCTTCCTGAAAATTTCACTATAGCTTCAGTTCATGCTGGAGAATGTATCCTGAAGTTTTAGGATTTTTTCTTCTCAAATTAGAGAGATATTCTCTAATTACTTTTTAATTAACAGTTAATTGAAAGTTTCAACTTTTTTTTACATGTCTATGGCCAAAAAAAAAACTTATTGAAAAAAAACTCTGGTAAAGAATTAAAGTGTAATGAAAGATGGATATGAGTGGCTTTGCTTTGAAACGATCCATATATGTTTTTTTTATTATTACATATTTCGTTTCCATATTAGATCTTGTAAAACATTTTGGATATTTACAGTTGAGATAATACAAAAAAATATATTCAAATATTCAAATCAACTGAATACTTCTACATGTTTTAAAACAAAACATGAAACATTTTTCCATCTAGAGATACAACGAAGGAAATGCACTGACTACCTCATCATTGGTACACAGCATCACTAATAGTATTATTCATCGAATACATTTTTTCATCATGATCATCATTGCATCTCTATTTTCATCCATTTTTTTAATTGAAATATTTTTCGTTGATACCAATTCTATTGACAACAAATTAAACATCTGTTTATCTAAGAATATACCCATCGATTTTTCTGATATTATTATATAGAAAAAATTAGTTTTGGAATATGGATGCCAATAGATTATGATGAGATTTTAATAGTCAATAAATTCGATTTTAAATATTATTCTTAGAACAATAAAAACTCTTTTAATGCTATTATCTTTCACATTGCGTATATTTTTCAAAATCTTCTTATCCTTTGTATCATTTTAGAAAATTTCACAGAAAAACAAACAACTCTTAAGATTTAAGACAACATCAAAGTCAATGAACTTTATTGTTTTTCTTTAACTTTTAATTCATGTATGTATTCAGATATAACTATGTATACCGATGAATCTACGTTCTTGAAAGTCTAGATTAAATAAAACTTTATTTGTGTGATGCCATTGCATGAAAAATCGATAGTAATAAACCACGAGTTTTTCTAAAAAGATTTATAATTATTATAGTTTGTGGAATTACATAAAAACTGACGTATGTATCTCGACACATTCGTGCAACATGCACTTTTTGTGTACCTTTTTAGATTCCATAGAATTTTTAAAAAATGAATCGATTTTGTTTTTTAATGGCTCATACAGCTGGGCGCATGAAAAATACTCCTGCTGACACGTTTTACAGTCCTTTTTTCATTTATCACAATCAATGGCGTCGTACTGTTATCAGATATTTATTTCACAACGCCTACTACTAACATGGTTCTTTTTCTCTTGATCAACTATTGCCTACTTCCATTGAAGCTTTTTTTTTATCTGTTATTCTTTCAATAAATGTGATTCTTCAAGGCAGATATAACATTATCAAAGCTTTTATTGTTTATAAGTATTTCATAATTGTTTCGATGCCGATGATCATACATGTAATACAAATAAAAAAACATAATCGATTAAGTAAACAATGTCAGCTAACATTCGCCAATGTTGAGAATATATTAAGATTATATGTTAAACACGTCAGTATTTATACTGTTCTATTACATGCAGGATCTTCATGGAAGTAAGTCAAGTCGAGTCTTGATTTTTCTGACTCGTTTCGATCTATAGCACAAAACGTGGCAAATTAGAATTTCAGTTACATCTGCAAATTTTTATTTGTATTACAATATGAAAAGGTTTATAGAGAGAAAGTATGATAATCAATATTTAAGCAGATATATTAGATAGAATACACTTTTTGTTCTTCGTGTTGTCTCTCTTGACGTGTATTCATAAATTAATTGTTTGACTGATACTCACATATTTTTTAGTCTCTGTGGATTTCTAGGATACTCAATACTATCCATGCTTTTGGTATTTATCATTGCAATATTTATTAGTGGTATTCCAAGGTTTATTGTTCTGTTTCCATGGCTTGTAAAAAAGTCAGTAGTAATAAATAGAAGAATCTCGTTTGAAACATTGTTTTAATTTCATAGAAATACCATAAATAATTACTACGTATATCGATTGAAACAGTATTTAAGAATGATTTATATATCATGTTTATTACTTAGAGATAGTAACACTCTTTTTTTATACAATGTGAATTTACATAAGATTATTTGAATGAAGCTGATTGTGTAGACTTATTGAATTAATTGTTTAGTAGATATAGGAAGCATTTTGTTTTTTATTTATAATGGTTTGAAGAATTTGTATTATATAATATAAGCCATATCTATGTTAAACTGGTAAGTTTATGTCAAAACAATTTTTTTCAATTTAAAATACTGTACTATGTCATTTATTATCTTCATCTGATTGATCATCTACATTCATCATGAATTATAACTAATGAATAAATACGAAATAAAGATGAGTTTTTATCTTATTATCATCTATAAATTATTTGTTCAGAAATCGAAAATAATGAAAATATTCTTTACTATTATTTTCGTTAAATTATCTGTAAAAATTGATATATCACATTTATAATGTGGAATACAATTGTCTACAACTGGTATTATTTGAAACTATTTGATTTAAATACTGTCATGTGAATCAAATAATAAATTTATTCTATTAGCTTAGATATTTATTTCAAAAGAGCTTCTGATGAAATAAACACAAACAAATAGAGTATTAGTCTCGTCTAGGGATTTGTAGGATCATGCCATTTTAATCTCAGTCTCAATGATTTTAGTTTTTTCGAGTTCGGGTCGAGAAAAACCTACTCCAGATTTTATTTGTATCACATCGAAAAAGTTCATTAATGCTCATTTTTTTTATTTATTTACTCGGCAATTGGAACACTTTTGAGTTATCTCTCTTTAATTATGTTCTGATAAATATGATTTATGAAATGATCTCCTGAAAACCATAGACTATTTAACTATAATCTTTGTTCCGGTCAGGATAATATTTTTCTCGTAGTTTCGATCTTTCACATCTCTAGCGTCGTTCATATGCTAATAATATGGACAGAACGACTGTATTGATTTCCTTTTATGCGACATGGTTTAATCATCCAGTGACCATTGGCAAAGAGACGAGAGTACAACGACTAGAAATGTCATATTTTTCCCCTCTACAATATTAGTTTTGTGTAGACGAGAATAGTATCTTTTTCTTGACTTGATTAATATAATAAAAGAAAAGATGAAGATATGAAACAATATTTTTAACAGTACATAAAGACAGCATATATACTAAACATCTAGATCTACTGTAGGCTAGAATTTGAGATTTTTAGCTCTTATAGCTACAGAGATACAAGTAACACCAAAATTCAAAGAAAATATTTAAATAATTTGTGAGGAGTTTTTCACGAGAAAATATGTTAATGCTTATTTATCTACTTTCCATCTTGATCTATCATTTATTTCAATCGACTTCGTAATTTTTCTATAATGTGCTCGCATTATTCTGCAAAGAACATTTTCAATTTTTGCACTATTCGATTTTTCAATTATGATTCATTTTCAATTCACAACCATCTGCTCAAAATGATTATTTGTAGAACTTGTCGATTTCAAAGGTCTTGCGTCAAAATAATCAAAGGTCTTCTTTCGACGACATATCACCTATTGAGCAAAATTTGACGATCTCAATTAAGCAGTTTCGTTTATAACATACGTCGACTGATTTATATAGGACTTTGGTGCAACTTCCATGTCCAGGGCACGCCTATACAGACCGCACGCTAGTTTTTACATCAAGTTGTAGAGCAAAGATGGGTCTTTCAGGGCCAAGTGTTTTACTTGTCGGTCACCCCATATTATTGGAAACTAACACAGTCGAAAATTGTTAATTTAGCAAAAAAACGATTTTGACCAGATTTCTAAAAACGAACATATTATTCGGCCAA